>CM070649.1:3556128-4051966 GCA_036346575.1 Dendrocalamus sinicus
TCATTTTAGGTCTTAGGGTTATTTAAATAAATTCTTTCTTCTTGGTACCGGTCCTTTCTCGTAACTAGTACGCACGTGATTAATTTTCTACACTAATGAAATTAACTCCTAAGTAAATGTTAATTAAATTATACTGAAGCGTCTTCGCATGATCTCCAAGTTTTATTTTCATATTAAATTTGCTCCTAGACATTACCTAACTTATAGCCATAAATATTTACTAGGAAAGTTTTGCAATTTAATACAACTAACCATGGTTGCAACACCAATGTACTAATTTAATCCATATGCCAGATACTCTAGTCTATTGATGGCAATTCATTTATTCGAATCATTATAATTATTGATTAGTGGTCTTCTACTATTTAGATAGACCTAATTAAATTATCTGGGTATTTAAATCTGCAACAACATAGTCTTAGACTACAGTCCCTTAATTCAATCCTTACGCGTACAAGTTTCATCAACATGTATATTTTAAATCATCGGACCCAATTAATTTGTTCTAATGACCATGAATAATCAAGGGTGAATTTCTATAATTTAAATGCCACTAACCAAATTGTTTGAGTAGTTAAATATACCATGGGATGGTCTAAACGACGATACATAAATTTTAATACACTGGCGTACCAGTTTTAATTAACATGATTTGTTTATTTATAACGGTCATGACTATTTATTAGTAAAGTCTCACAAGTTTATACTACCAACAGAGTTAGGTAGGTATTTGATTAGGATGTCAAATGATTTGAACGGCAATATACCAATTCAATCTATACACGCCATATTTTTAATCTACCGACAGCCCTTAATTAAGCTTCAGTTTTCACCAATACCGATTAATGATATTTTATAATTTTAACATGATTAACATAATGGTATCAAGTACTTTAATCTACACTAGCTTAGTTAGAGTTAACTATTTACGAAGACAAATTTTTATTATACGCGCTCCTCCTCTCTCTTCCTTCTCTCTCTTTTCTCTTTTTCTTTTCCTTCCTCTTTCTTCTTTTCTTTCCGCCCGTTCCCCTTTTTCTGGTGCCTTACGTCGCCATCGCCTTTTCCTCTTCTCCCCTTTTCCTGCTCTCGGCTCTCCCTCTTCTTCCGATTCCCCTCACCCCGGCGCCGCCTTGGGCCTCCCGCGCCGCACCGCTCTGGTTCGGCTTCCCCCTCCCCCGATCCTAACGCCTCCGCTGCTGGCCCCCTTCAAGCCCGCCTTCATCCTCTCGCGCCGTCGGTATCGCACAGTGAGCTGCGGCCAGATTCGTGGACTAGGGCCCGGATCTGGTGCCTCCTCCCTCGAATCGGTTCCGGTCTACGGTTGGTTTGGTGGCTATTTTACTTTGGTTCTATTGGATTTGCTTATGTAACGGTAAGCATAGAGGTGTGTGCTTCTACTACTTCCAGTGGACACTCTCTGTGTTGATTCTTTGCTGCCCTAGTGACAACTAATGGTAGCTCTTGACTCTAGCTATGTAGTGCTTACTACTGAGAAATGGATATGAGGGTTGTAAGTAATCTGTGGTTTACCTTCACCGGTTGCTGGTTGGCTTGCGGTGGGAAGGGATTAGGGTTTGCTGGTGGCTGTCGCCTGCTTGGTGGTGGGGATGCCGCTTGATGGTGGCCTCCTAGGGTTGACGGGTTCACGGCTTGCGGTCTGGCCTCCTGCCGTCGCGGTCGCCGTCGCCGTGCTCCTGGTCGCCTCGCTTGGCCTTCATCGCCTGGGTCTTGCTTCTCCTTGGTGGCTACGGTTTCTCGGTTGACTCGGGATGGTTTGAGGGTTTGGGGAAAATGGAAACGAGAGGCAGTGACGGCTTTGCTCTGCTGTGATATTTCTGCTCTCTCTCCTCTGGTGGTTGCGTGTGATGTTTGGTTTGTGACGGTGCTGTGCTTGTGGCTTCTTGATATTGTGCTGCGGTCTGGCTGTGTGGCTTCTGGTGTTTGTGGGCGTGCTGTGATGTCTTGATGCTCTGCAGTCCTCTCCCGCTGACTGTGGCTTCCAGAAGGGTGTTGCTATCCCTTACTGTGACGATGTGGTGGCCAGTTGATATTTTGTGACTTTGGGACCTTTGGCCGGTTGCTATGGTATTTAGGCTCAATAACATGTTTGTTTATGCCGAGTGATGATCCTACGGCTGTGAGAGGTGCCGACTGGCCCCTGGATGGTCAGGTATCTCTGTGAACGGATTACCCCGCCCGAACTTAACCTCTAGGGTTCTGACGGTAATTTCTATCTTCTTTCTTTCGCTTGTTTTTATTCGCTCTTTTGTTTGCTCTTTTTCGGTATTATAATTACTGGTTCTCTCACAAATGAAATAGTGGCATGTTGGCAACTCGACGACAGTGTCTAATGTATGAGATGACCTGAATGTATTTCGGCTTTCTCTTAATATTGATGTCTAAATGATACTGAAGGTTATCTAAATGTAATTTCTATTCTCTATTAATTCGGATGCAATGAATATGTATGAGATGAACATGGTGTAAATTAAATCCTGTACTTCCTGACTGAATACCATTGTATTGCAATTGCTTAGTTTTTGAGATGGTTATTGGGTTGAGATATGAAATTGTATACTTGATGTAATTCGTATGGTCGCTATTATGTAATGCAAACTGTAATATTTTTATCTGACATGCTATAAGTTCTAATTGTCGCTTAATGGATGTAATTTGATTTGTTATACAAGGATTGTAATGATTATCCTGTTGTACTACAGATTGTTTATACATTTTAATTGAGTTGAATACTTTTGCGCAATGTTACAATTTGTTTGCGTCCTTGCTGTTGAAGTGCTAAGTACATTGCAATTATTTATCGCTCGTTGAACTCAATTTATACGACTGCGTAGAAAAGTTTGAATTCCTCCGTATTTTCAATTATTAGTTACATAATTAATCCTGCTTAACATCTTAAGTCGCTGCTTAAGGTTAATTAATGACGTGGGTTGTTTCACGCACCTCTGAAGAACTACACACTTTGTATTTGTGTAGTCGTTCTCTTTCTCTGAAGTCTATCGCAGAGATGCCAAAACATAGAGATAGAGCGACGAAATTAGTGCCAAAATTTTATTTCAATATTTGATTATTAAATTTGGGAAAAAAAAACAAGTCGAAATTTATGGGCATGGAATGACAAATTTTAATGGTGACAAAACACTACCCCGAAACGAGATAAACATTAATTAGCACGGAGACACGGAATAACTCCATAGATTACTCAATAGTAGTTCGACTGTACCTTCCAGTTCATTTTTGGACTGCACTACAAATTATGGTACTTCTCAACAGACCGGATAAGCTGCAACCAATTGATTTGGCTGACCCAGTGACTGAACACACATGCGCACATGCACGCGCGGGTGCATTCACGTATTTTTGTATGAAAATCGTATGACTTATGGCTTGTAACTTTTACATACGATATCCGTTTTTGATGTTCTTATACTCGTTGGAAAGCTAACGAGGAGTTCGATAAAAAAAAAACAACCCGCTTGCGCCTGTCGCCCTCTAAGACACCCAAATCGGCCATCTTTAGTCCTGAATTTGTGTCGCAAGTTTTCGGTTTCTGTTTTTGCCCTTTGTCTTAGTCTTCCATTCAGAATTTGGATTTCGCCTCAACTGCAAAGTTGTATATCTCATCAAAACTTTTCAAACAAGTATATATAAGCCATATAAAACTTCGCCTCTTTCATCTTTGAGACTAGCTGTTGTTTTCTACTCAAACTAGAGGGCTATTAACAGTACGTTATTCCTATTTTTATACTCTATATCTTGTGAACAATCTTGTGCTCTTAGACAGAAGGTTGAGTAGTGGGCTAGTGTCACTTCTAGCACCTGGTGTGAGATTTTTCTTTACTTATATCAAGTCACATTGATCTTTGCTTGTGCGTTCATACACTGGGCTTCATTACCTAGCTTTTTCTACGCTAGGATCAGCAACATTGACTAGTACTTTGAACAATTATTCAACTTTTAATTACTGATTTGATTGTTGCTAATCGTTGCTACCATATTGAAGTCTATCTTAGCTCCACCTTCTACCATGGTAAAGGTACTAGTTGCATGCAATCACTTTGTTAATCTTCCGAGAAAGTTTGACACTGACACTATAAAGACGCTTGAAGAGATAAAAGATGATTTGGCTCATCTTATGTCATTATATGAGAAGTTTGAGGTACATACAGTATCTGATGAGGACAATAATGACAAAGGTACTGATTTGATGTTATAACAAGACATAGAGCAACCTTGTGAGTATATACCTGCTGTAGTGCAATCTTTTGATATTGCTTGTGTTGACTTGAATGAACCATGTGCTGATCCGAATCCTCATAATTTTGCACATGTCGAATTAATTACACATATAGAACTATTTGATATAATACCCCTAGCTGATGCATTGCGCTATGTCATGCTTAATGAGGCCGTTAGTTTGGAATATGCTATGAAGAATGTTCCTGACCTTTCATCTCTAAATTATTTATCTAGCACCTACATATACTGTTTTAAATTAATTGTAGATTACGGTGTAGTCAATCAATTTATTATATATCGAATATGCGTAGCTTGTGATCACATGGATAATTGCAGCTTGTTATTTTGAACAACAATTTTTGTGTGTTGAATCTTATTCATTGTGAGAGAAAAATAAAATTTAGTGATTATTTAATACCTGTGTGTTTATCTCTTATTGCACCATCTAGCATTGACAATCTGAATAATGAAGTTGATGTATGGAAGAACTTACACATCTTTTCACCATTGCTAGATGAATTTGCTATTGCTCAATTGAAATCTGCTTATATGGATGAATTTTCTTGAGTCCAAAAGTTGTAGATTTGCCTTTATGTGCTACCATTGCATGTTTACAACTTCAGATATTTGAATTGCATAAATGCTTCACTTACATTTGCAAAACTAGTTGCAGTAATTAATGTGTGAGAAATTTTGATTTGCTTATTAATATATATGATTACTCATGTGTTAATAATACAATGAGCATTTATGATCGTTGTTATTTTATAACATTAATTGTGCAACAACGAAGAACTGTTAAAACAAATGACATATACATATACCATACATGCATTTTTACTTCTTTGTTACCCTATTTTTCAACTTATCAAAAGCTGATGATGACTTTGTTTTCAAGAAGAGAAGGATGATGAGGACATGACCCCTATGGATACAACTACATTTGTTATACTTGCTATTCTAATTACAAGAGCTTGTACACTTCATTTAAATTATCAATTGAGCTCTTTTTAGGAGTGCCTTTATATTATATGAACTATATGATGTTAGCTAATGATGAAAATGTATATTTGTTCAGCACCATGTCACTTTTTGTACAAGCCAAGCAAGAGTTCAAGTTGGACACATTATGAAATCCAATTTAGCCTCCGGAGATAGCCCCGACTTCAAACATGTATAACTTTCACATACAGAGTCCGTTTGATTGAAAGCTTATCTTGTTTTTTTTCCAACGGATCTAGCCCCACCTCTAAATTCCTTCTGAGAATATCATAATCATCAAAATAATATGCTACGTCACTTGTTTGGACAAAGTTAGGCCTTGTAATCATACTGGGCTTGGCCTAGATGGTAGCCAACCACCCTAGGCAGCCCATACTATTCATGTGGTACTGTTCACACATGAATACTACCATTGATAGAACCACCTTACCATCTCCTAGCTATGTGTGGCTCCCCTCTCATATTTAAGGTGGTCGCTCCCCTCTAGTCTCCTTGGATTTCGTTTAGTTAAAAGTTAGCTACATTGCAACTTCGTGTATTGGTTTGTGTCGACTACACCAACCCTGAATACCACATCAGAATCCCACCATATTGAGTATTTCAATCCTATTTGCAATTTTGAGATTGTTTATTATCTTGTTCTTGCTTGTTCTTTAATTGCTTGCAGAAATTCATCTTTGTGATCAAGTCGACCATGCTTCTAGCAAGGTTGGTAATAATCCTGGAGTTGGTTCATCGATTACCGGGATATTGGTCTCGTGTGATTGGTAGCCGAATCGTGAGAGTCGTCTCCTCAAACCAAATTATCGTTCTCATTGAAAGGTTGGGACACCCATCGACACATCAACTAGAGAAGAAAATAAAAATATTGAGGTCGGATCAAGGAGAAGAGTACGTTTTCATGAATTCTCCCAATTCTGTTCTAAGTATGGAATAGTCCATGAGTTTACGCCACCATATTCACCCCCAATCAAATGGGTTAGCTGATAGGAAAAATTGAACAATAATTGATTTAGTTAATGCCATGTTAGTGAGTTTTAGTATGTCTAAGGCATGGTGGGGGAATCTATATTGACAGCAACTTTCATCCTAAATAGAGTAATCACTAAAAAGAGTGAGATTACTCCATATGAGAATTGGCAAGGGAGAAAACCTAATGTTGATTTTCTGTAAACTTGGGGGTGTTTGGCAAAAGTCAATATACCATTGCAGAAAAAGAGAAAACTTGTACCAAAAACAGTCCATAGGATTTTTTTCTAGGACATACTCAAAATAGCACAGTCTATAGATTTTTAGTAGTTAAATAGAAAATATTGAGATTATTGCTAACAAAATAATAGAGTTTAGAGATGCTTCATTTTTTAGAATATCTTTCCTATGAGAACAGCAGGCAGTACTTCACAGACTGAGAATGTTCAAACTGATAATATTGAAAGTGAGAATAATCAAACTTCTAAACTTCCCACTATTTCTGTACCAATATGAGATATCCCTAAGGAGGATAACAGTCTAGTCGTAGAAGCCCCTTGCAGGAGCAAAAGATAAAGGGTTGAGAAAATCTTTGGTAATGACTTTATTATATACCTCATGGATGATCTACCAAAGACACTTTTGGAGGTTTATGCATCTTCGGATGCTGAATATTGAAAAGAGGCAGTCCGTAGCGAGATGGACTCTATCATGACTAATGAGACTTGGAAGATCACTGATCGTCCTATCGGGTACAAACCTATAGGATGTAAGCGGGACTTTAAAAAGAAACTAAGGCCTGATGTTGCTATTGAGAGGTACAAGACAACACTTGTGGCTAAGGGTTACACCCAAAAAGAGAGAGAAGATTTCTTTGATACCTATTCTCCTGACGCCAGATTAACCACCATTAGAGTGCTCCTTGCATTAGCATCTTTTTATGGTCTACATGTCCATCAAATGGACATGAAGACAATTTTATTTAATGGAGAGTTGGAGGAAGAAATCTATATGAATCAACTGGATGGTTTTGTGATTTCTGGATAGAAAAATAAGGTATGCAGATTATTGAAATCCTTGTATGGCTTAAAGCAAGCACCTAAATGGCACGAGAAGTTTGATAAAACTTTGACATCCAGCATCTTTGTTGTAAATGAAGCAGATAAATGTATATATTACCGTTATGGTGGGATCAAGGAGTGATCTTATGTTGTATGTAGATGACATACTTATATTGGAACAAACATTGCCGTAATTGACAAGGTCAAATATTTTTTATCTCGATGCTTTGATACGAAAGATTGAGAGAGGCAGATGTCATTCTTAATATTAAATTAATCAAGAGTGAGGATGGGATCCCTTGAAGTCAATCCCATTATGCTAAGAAAATATTGAGCTGGTTTGGCTTTAAAAACTATAAAGTTTCTTTAACGCCCTATGATGCAATCATTAAGCTTCGAAAGAATCAGGGGCTAGGAAATGATCAATAAAGATATTCACAAATTATTGGGTCACTCATGTATTTAGCTGGTGCCACAAGACCTGACATTTTATTTACTGTGAGCAAATTAAGTTAGTTTACTTCTAACCCAGGAGATGACACTAGGAGACATTTGAAAAAGTGTTGCGCTACTTGAGGGGTACAACATCTTTTAGAATTCATTATACTGGATACCCTTCTATATTAAAAAGATACAGTGACTCCAATTGGATCTCTGATGCGGATGAGATCAAAGCTACAAGTGGTTATATGTTTACTTCAGCTAGTGCTACAGTTTCATGGAGGTCTTGCAAATAGACTATATTGATGAGGTCAACCATGGAAACAGAAATTGTAGCACTTGACGCAGCCACTGTTGAGACCGAATAGCTGAGAGAGCTTCTATTGTACTTGCCATTGGTTAAGAAACCAATACTGGCAATTTTGATGTACTGTGGTAATCAAACAGTGTTGACCAAAGTCACAAGTACAAAGGATAATATGAAGTTATCTATACATGTGAAGTATAGGCTTAAATCTGTCAGAAAACTGAGAAACTTCAAAGTGATTACTGTGAACTATATTCACACTGAGAAAAATCTGGCAGATTCTTTCACAAATGGGTTAGCACAGAAAGCGATTTCTGTTGCATCTGTGGACATGGGAATGAGGCCCATTTGAGTTACATCACAATGGTAACCCATACCTTCTTGATCAGAGATTCCGTGACTTAGGCAATGGGAAAACAATTTGATGTTGCAACAAGAGAGTACATATTCATTGTACCCATGTCCTAATAAACAAAATACTCTTGACTATATGGAAGGTTGGTATAAAGTCTTAATGTATTATGTTATCCAAATAAGGAAAAGGTATAAACCTGTAGGATATCTAGAAAGAATACATCTACTTGAGCCTAACTATGGTCGCAGTTCACGAGAATAGGTCATTCTCTAGAAAGCTCATGAGAAGATAAGTGAGCATGACCATATAACACTCCGTTTAGATGTGGTTCGTTGGCAGCATAGTATCAGTTGAGATTTCAAGTGAAGTCTGATCACGAAAAGCTGTGAATTCAAGGTGTAGTCCATTCATTAGCTGTGAGAAGATGAATCTTGCTAATCTAGGTGTAAGTTCAACCCGTACAGAACTTACATTACAAGACTGGTATATTAACAACACTTTAATACAATATCTTTGACATCTGTTTACTTCTTGCTTTGGAACTAGTGGGGGATTGTTAGAAATAGACCCATATGAGTGAGGTTCATTTCCTTAATTCCAAAGCATGCATGGTTTAGTACCATATTGTTAATGCAAAGTGGAGGTGATCAATTTATAAGGTGGAATCCTTGTCACTTTTTGAATCATGTCACACATGGATGGGGATGGTATGAGGAGGTTTTTGACTGAATACACACACACGCATGCATGTGCGCATGTATTCTCGTATTTTCGCGTGAAAATCACGTGACTTATGACTTGCGACAGCGCCGTGGTGTGGCACACCAATTGGCATACCAAGTCCACCTTATATTTTGCTGAGTCATGTGTCATCTCTCTTCTTTAACTGGTCATGAGACTGCTTAATTACCATTATTTGGTTTGAATACTATCGGTTACTAGTGAACAAATTAGCAGTTACCAATGAATTATTTTAGTTCAATACAGGTAGTTACTAGAGAGTAATTTGTATTCCTATAAAAGATTTGGAGATGTCTAGGCTTGGTAAACAGAATACTTTCATTTTTTCTCACATTGTTTTCTTCCTCTTTGGTGAGTAACCGAACCTCATCGACCTTTTTTCTTGGCATGCACCGATAAAAGAGGAGAGCGGGATCTCCGAACCATTATCGCAGAGAAAACCTGTACATGGTGGCAATAAGGTTTCTGGGCAGCGCATTTGCGCAACAGGTCCCGCTCTGCTTCATCTATGACCTACACTGCATCGAGCTTGCACTGCTTATTGTTCTACATCAAGCCCAATAGTAAGTAGTTCATGTGATCGATCAATTGGTTCTACTTCTGTTACAATTTATATTTCTGAAGTACAATGAGTAGCCTGTCGTTAGATTTGTTTGTTGCATTACTAGAATTTTACTATATTTGCTTCCTAGTAAAATTTAGAATTAGAATATTGTCCATATTTTTAACACTGTTGTCCACTTTCATCCCAAAAAACATAAAAAAGTCCTCAGCTGTAGTATTAAAGGACAAGACCCATATGTGGAATTTTGGACACATATGGCCCCCAAAACACCCGATATTCCACAAGTAGCCCCCCCGGGAAAAAAATTCCACATTTGGCCCCTGCCCGACCGCGCGATCGCTGCGAAGCGCCACATGCCCGGTCGTGCGGTGTGGTACCGCACGACCAAGATTGTTCACGGGTCGTGCGGTACCACACCGCACGACCGCCTACCCACCGCACGTCTCCGTCTCCGACTACACGACCCCGCTCCGACCGCGCGATTCCCTCTCCGACCGCACGATTCCCTCTACCGACCGTGCGATTCTCTGCCGACCACACGTCTAATCCTTCCGCCGAAAGCGCATCACGGGCTGGCCTCTTTGCATGTAGCTCATACACGCGTCAGTAGTATGTGATATGGCCCCCCAAATTTTGCTGAATGGCTGAGGAGTGTTCGCAATAAAATGGCTTTGGAGCTCGCTTGGTGAGCAGATGCATGCGGTGAAGACTTCTGGTTTGCAGTGGAAGCAAAGACAGAGCGAGAGAGGGAGTGAAGGGAGGAAAAGAAAGAGTGAAAACTCAGATTTTTGAGTTGCTTTTGTTTGGAGTTAGCAGATTTTGCAAATACGAAAGTTGTAGATCGTCTTCTGAGCTTCAAGAAGAGGTAATTTTTGGCCCCGTGCAAGTATTTTTCTGTGAATGTCATTAGCCCATAATTAGGCGAACCATCTTTCGTTAATGTTCTTATAAGCCAATACGGTGTGTATGTTGTAGGTAAACATGATGCATGATGTATTGTAGTGTAGAAAATGTCGTATTTATTTGTTGAAGTTACGTAGTGTAATGTAGTTATTTTTTATGAACATATGTGCTTACATGTGTAGGTGTTGAAAAAGTAAATATTTATGTTAAAGCATTTGTGGGTGATAGCAATAGTAGTTAGATTAGAGACAATTTGTATAATTGGTAGGCTTAGTGAGACAACGTGTAAAATTAAAATTGAGAATAAATTTGGATTATTATAATAGAAATACCAGGAAAGGAGTACGAAGGTATAGTAAAATTAAATAAACAGAGGACATGAAATTACAAAGATATATTTTGTTGATGTATGTACGCTTTCGTAAGTGAAGCTGCATTAAGTGAAATATAGAAAAGAAAGTGAAGTAATAGCAATTGAAATTGGTTAGTGGAAGCCGGCGTTAAGTAAAATTTTACGAATTAGAAAGTAAGATCTATAAATAAGACCCCTGGAAATAAAAATGAAATGAATATGTAATTTGATGTATGTTAGAATTTGGAAGTAAAATTGTTAGAAATAAATTGTAGTTTTACAAATACAAAACAAATACTAATCGATTTTGTAGGCGGTAGGAAGTTGTATGAGACACCGCACTGTTAATGTTACAATGGGGTAGTGGGTGTTTGATGGTACGATTGTTACATGATGTGTACTAAAATAGTTTATTATGCACTTATGTTAGGTACGCAATGGCTGGCATTCAAGAGTTGTTCGTGTTTTATGGGAGTGGTCTCGTACGCGATGTGGCGGACCTGTCAAATTGCGACCGGACCGTGATCCAGGCACCCGGTTTGAACGCCATGAGCTTGTCTGAGCTACGACGGTGTGTCTATTCGGCGTTCGATCGACACACCGCAAGGAAGAAGTTACGGATCGAGGCAGTCTATGCCTCAATGGTGGGTGATGAAAGGGAGAGCATATGGCAACTTCTGAAGGTGACCAATGACGCCACATGGGCGAACTACATGGAGGTTGTGTGCAACCCTGATGCTGCGATATATGCAAGGCCAATGGTGTATGTCGAGTTCGTGGAGAGGGCAGAATCATCCGCCATGGTTGGTTCTGATGCCGCTGGTGGAGATGTAGAGCCTAGGTTCATCTCCGGCGATCATGAAGACGCTTCTGCGGGAGAACATGTGGGCGAGGAAGTGGGTGATGAAGACCTCAGGAGGCGTGCGGAGAATTTCCAGGCCAACGAAGGTGTGGACCAAAGGTGGTGGGCCGCTCGTATTGACTGTCATGAGTATCTTGGGGACCAGGTGGAAGAAGAGGGCAGCGAGGAGGACGAGGAGGTGGAAACAGGCAGTTCTGGAGAGGACGAGTATGGCGAAGGTGCAACTGGAGGGGTGGTAGGTCGTGTTGTGACCACGGACGGTGCGTACGTGTCGTGCAGACTGGACGACAACGCAGCCCTAGTTCTGCCACAGGCGGAGGAGGGACAATGGGGGTTCAGCGAGGCCGCACTCATTTTGGGGCAGTGCTTCCGTAGTAAGAGTGCTGTGCAGTAGGCTATTGCTAGACATGCCGTCAACATAAGCCGGACATATCGGGTGCACAGGTCAAACCCGGACACGTACGTTGTGAAGTGTGTCGATGGGTCCTGTCCTGGCAAAGTTCGTGCACAGTGGTACAAGGGCGTTGGCACGGAGTTCCGGATAACAGTGCTGCAAGATCATAGTTGCGAGCTTGCGGGGCCAGTACATAGGCACCGCAACATGACATCATCGTATGTTGCGGAGCTGGTCACCCACCTCATCCAGGTGGATGTGTCCATTTCCCCGAAGGTTCTAATGGCAGAAGTAGCAAACACGGTGGGATTCGAAGTGAGCTACAAGAAGGTATGGCGGGCCAAGCGAAAGGTGTTGCACCGTATGTATGGGACATACGAGGAAGCGTATGACCTGGTCCCAAGAATGCTGCAGCAAATTGCACAATCAAACCCAGGGACGTACATAAACAAACAGGAGAGGGTTCATCCTACAGAGGGCCCGAATTGTTTCATTC
Source organism: Dendrocalamus sinicus (assembly GCA_036346575.1). Lineage (NCBI taxonomy): Eukaryota > Viridiplantae > Streptophyta > Magnoliopsida > Poales > Poaceae > Dendrocalamus > Dendrocalamus sinicus. The sequence continues at coordinate 3,568,837 of CM070649.1, forward strand.
TTGACAGAGTGTTCTGGGCCTTCCATCAGGCGATACAAGGTTTCAGATGGTGCCGTCCGGTGCTAACCATAGATGGGACGTTCCTATCCAGCAAGTACAAAGGTACTATCCTCACCGCAGTTGCAGCTGATGCAAATGACCAGTTACTCACAGTGGCATTTGCAATTGTGGAGAATGAGAATACGGATAGTTGGCTTTGGTTTCTTGCCAATGTGAAATGCCATAGTGCAAGAACGCCCTGAAGTGTATGTCATCTCCGACCGCAATGCAGGCTTGCTGTCAGCGTTGCGAACGATGCAGAATAGAATGCAGCCCCCCTTCCAGTGGAGTGATGTGAAGAACCGTTGGTGCATGAGGCATCTTGCAGCGAACTTCCACAGAAGGTTCCGTAGCAAGGACCTAATGAAGATGTTCAAGAAGCTATGCATGCAGAACCAGAAGCAGAAGTTCGACACCTTGTGGAGGCAGCTCGATCAGGAGGCTACCAAGCATGTGCATACGAGCGGGGGCCGTGGAGGGGGCTCCACAAGAGTCGGGTATTCACACAATGGGTTCAGTCCAATGCACCTGACTTGAAAATGTGGTCTTTGTTGCACGACACCGGTGGGGCAAGGTATGGGATCATGACAACCAATATGTCCGAGGTTTACAATGGTGTATTAAAGGGCATCAGATCCCTGTCGATCACAGCAATCGTGGGCGAGACTTGGAACCGTACCGTCGGGTACTTTGTGAATAAGTATGTCATGGGTCACATTAGAGGGGAGCGCAAGCAGGTATGCACGATTAATGATAATGCAGCTTGCACCTGCAACAAGCCCCAGCTTCTGCACAAGCCATGCTCCCATGTGTACGCGGCCTGCGCTGTATGGCACCAGGCGTCGACACAGTACACTCCAAGTACTACGACATGCAGCACTTGTATGCAACCTGGAGTGCAGAGTTCCATTCGTACGGGGTAGACATGCACTACAGGGAATTATGGCCAGGGGAGATAAAGTGGGTGCCCAACGATGCACTGAAGCATCTCGATCGTGGAAGACGACAAAGCCGTCACATCCGTAATGACATGGATGACAGCCAGCGAGGGGATCGTGTTCGGCGCCCGAAGTGTAGGCTATGCAAGACGATTGGCCACTCCCTCAGCCAGTGCCCAAACAGGCCGGCATCAAGCAACGCTCCGTAGTACCAACCACAATGTTTTCTTGTACCAATTGCTGCTTTCATGTGTTCTGTGCGTTGCGATGTACCCTGCATTATTCAGGAGGTGTACGCTGCATTGTTGACTCCATGTATCTATGTCGTGCACATTACCATGTTATGTATGTTTTCGTACATTCCATATGTTTCCTTGTCGTGTGGGTCATATTCGTGTGCACATTTTATGTATGTTTCGGTACATTCCGTATGTTTCCCTGTCGTTACATTTGTTGTTAATTATGTTGTCATTTGTTGCACATTTTGTTATAAATTTAGACTCACTTGTTATCCTTCTTTGGCAGGACATGGCGTTCGAGTTGCTAGACCCCCGTTGGGATGAGCACCACCGATGCCATGCGTGGTCGTCGGGAGACGCACAAGGACCTCCTTGCTTCGTCCTTAAGGGCCCCCGAGAGAATTGGCGTCTCGACCAGCGGTACATCCCACTATTGCGGGACACCGGGCTGCTGCCCATTGCCCGCATGTTGGATCTACCACATGCATTCCAGTATGATGCGCCGCTGCTGTCCGCTCTCGTTGATCGATGGAGGCCGGAGACACACACCTTCCACTTCTGGTGGGGGGAGATGACGGTTACTCTGCAGGGCGTGATGATGCTTACAGGTCTACCCGTCCGTGGTGCTGCTGTAGTGCCACCCCCAAAGGCAGCAGATTGGAAGGTCCGTCTGGGTCACCGATTCGGTCATCCGATCCCAGACAACGCAGCTAGTGTGCCACATGGATGGCTTCGTCGGTACATGACCTGTCCTGGACACGCACATGAGGAGGAGGTGCGGACACACTTCATTGCATACCTGCTATATCTGTTCGGGTGGGTCTTGTTCCCTAGCACCACTGGAGACTCCGTGCAGCCTAGCTACATACACCTAGCGGAGTCCTTGGTGGATGGCTGGCCTGGTCATGTGCCACAGTATAGGTGGGGATCAACAGTTCTTAGCGCCACATACCGAGGCTTGAGTGACGCCTCGCAGCGTAGCGCGCCCAGCGAGCCGGTCTTAGCCATATGCTACCTTCTCCTTCAGTTGTGGTCGTGGGAACACTTCCCCGTTGGGAGGCCTTCGATTGGTCGTGTTGTGCACCCTTATGGCCTCAGCCCGCAGTTCTACGGCCTCGGTGGTGGCGACGACCCCATTGATGGGCCCACAATGGGTGCACGTTGGACACATGGTCAGTTGAGGTGGGCCAGGGATAGACCGAGACGTGTGTACACGGATTTCCACAACAAGTTCGAGATTCTGCACGAGGCCGACATAGTTCAGTGGCCATGGACTCCACGGTTCATTTTGGACATGGCCCCCCACGCGTTGTCATCTCAGTGCGGGCAGGATCACAGGTACTGGTTGACGACCTGCCACTTGGTGTTCTCGCACTGCGTCGAGCCATACAACCCACACCGAGTCATGAGGCGATTGGATGCACCGGCATGTCCCCATGCCAGACACCCTCTGCGATAAGCACCCACCGGTATGTCATTACACCATAAATTTAATTAATGCATTAGTCTGTGCCCCTATGCCCCTACTAATTGTGTAATATCTCAATGAACTTGCAGGCAATTGAGGAGAAGGCGAGCGACAGAAGACTGGAGAGCCACACAGCGATCGTGGACAGACATGTGGCATGACCAGGCGGATACGATGGTTGTGGACGAGACACGGCCGGACGACCCCGCAACGTATAGGACATACCTTGAGTGGTACGCTCCACACACGCGCATTAGGCTTACTGGGGAGCCGCCACATCGTCCACATGAGGTCGTTCACGAGGCCGCTATACAAGCAGGTCCAGACCGTCATCTAGCGGCACGGCACGACCAGGCGGTACGAGATTAGTATGTCATTAAACAGTGCAGGATTACATTTTAACTGACTGTTTGTTTCACTGCAGTTGGACCGGCTGCATCGTATCCAGGACGAGGCACAACAGTCTATACACCGTGCGAGGTCAAATACGGTTGATCGGTGGGTCACTTCGATGCGCAGCATCTACGATGACGCCAGGGCTGCGATACGGACCTTGAGTTGTGGTCGCCACCGAGATGACGTTGTTGCTCCACGCGGTGACGGACGTGGACAGGGACCACCACCCCCCCTCCGTGCCGCCGTCAGCACCACCATCAGCACGGCCATCGTCGTCGCGTCCATCGTAGTCTGAGAGTCGGCCCAGCTACGCTCGCTCAGCCTCCACGCGCTTCGGACCGCCGGTTGGACAATTGCCAACTTCTTGTTCATCCACTCAATTGTCATTCCAATCTAACCACATGTTCTTCTCGCAGCAATTACAACAGGATAGCACGTTGCTACAGGCATTGTCATCACGTAGGGCGACGGAGGAGCGACTGCGCTCTCTAGGCCGACGGGGGCCCACTCCAGAGAGCGACCCTGACTCGCCGCAGCAACCAGAGGGGGCGATGCCCTCGTTCACCCCTAGCGTGCAGTCCAACCTAGAAGACGGGGACAGGTGGTTTGGGCAGACCTATCAAGGCTTCACATCGCAGAAGTACATGTGCGACTACCCGTCGACATCGTCATTTTGATAGCCACATACCCCGGTATGCACTAACATACTAGCTAAACATGTCTATTTCAAAGCCATCTAATTGCACTGGCAAAAAATGCAAGTTTACTCAGAGCAACAGGGCCATGACGTTCACGGTGGGTCATCCGCTTTTCAGAGTACCCAGGTAAATGCCTTGTGATATTAAGATTCATTGCAAACATCGCTGCCCATGTCCTAATTCACCTGTACCATCTTAGAAGCCCATAGACCCCTCGTCGACCGAATGGCTGAGCTCTATTTTCGGGCCGCCAACGCAAGACCCCACGCAGCCGTACGCAGGACCACCTCGGACGCAGGCCTCCCAGTATGACCTTCGAGATGCACCGCACTTGCCTACCCGGTTCACCTTCTCGGAGGATCATATACGGCGTCCGAGGAGACGACGACGAGATTCGTAATGAGTTTATTGTACTTCAGATTGTGTAACGTCGCATGGTTTCCTGTGTTCGTACAGTTATGTGCTTATGAAATTATTTGAACTACAATTAAGGCTTCATTCCAATATGACAAGTATGCACGCATGTGGGCACTGTACCTCACAGCATGCATTACACATACATAGATTAACTCTCCAGCGGGAGAAGACACGATAACAACAAACACAAGGTACAACATAGTATAAAACATTACCAACATACACGAGGAGAACCTCCAGCACTACAACTTGAGGATAACAATAAACACCAGAAAGAAAATAGCATACAACATTAAATTTATCTTCCACTCCAGTCTATCGAAACGATGCCGCATCTCGACGGGGTTGCAACCCCCGACGACAACTCTCTCATGGCGAACAATGTCTGTCCTAGTGCCCATTTCATCCTCCCACACCCAAAATCGGCAACCACTAGGGGCTTCCTACGATTCCATGAGAAGAAGATTTTTAAACATACCACCTTGATTTGAATGAACCCGAAACAATCTTACTCACCAAGTGATAAGGGCACTTGTAGTAGTGCCGCCCAGAATTCGCGGCCGTGTGTGAGGTCTTACGTCTAACAACTGTGTTGTATTTTGGGCAAATCACCGTGTGTGCCGATGAAGAGGTGCTGAGCTGACTCATTGCCTAGTCCAGGGGAGTGAGCACGAAAGAAAACTACACAGAATGGTATACAACTAATTCAGAAGGTGAGTGATAACAAGGCAAGGGACTAGGTGAGGAATGACTCCCTTTTATAGGCTGTGTGGGGGGTAGCCTCACGCACAAAGACCACAGAATAAGAAGGCATCAGGCAATGACAACACGAACCAGCACATACATTGCATGTACACATAACAATGAACACAAGTCTGGACCCCACACCATGAACACAACAATGAACACAAGAAAGCGTGCGTACTGCTACAAGGTACAACAATACACCTGCTCCCTATATGCCAAACGAGCCTCGTGGCACCCACATGGAGTATTGCTGAGGGGGCTGCCTTGGATGTGGCTGGCCGTCGCGGTAGTGGCACGCACATATGAAGCTCGGGTTCACGCAACAACATGTTGGATCGTAAGAGCTTCCTATGTTCACGACCTCCTCGTTGCCCCTCTTGCGTTGCATCTGTTGGCAGAGTTCGTTGTTCTCCTCATTGAGAGTCTCCATTCGGTCCTGCAACTCCAATATTCAATCCCATAATATATCCACATAACGGACAATATACCGTTCATGCGGAGGGTCGATCCAGCAGGAGAAGTCGCATTTTGCCATCTGCGGGAAAAGACGGTAAAAATGGAGGGTCCATAAGCAATAACAAAAAAATGTACTATTAGTAATTTGTACCCCAGAGCGTGGGCATCGGAAGAAATGTCGCCTGCCATCGAACAGGGCATCCACGATCTGCACGACCGTGTACTCATTGTGTCTGCATTTCGGCCACGTTGGTTGAGCACGCCGGCTTGGTATCAAGCGGTACTATGGACCGAACATCTCCCTCCTTTCGAAGGGAAGGTCTTCCTTCGGTGACCCAAATCCGACAGGCCCCTAGGCTTCCGACATGCTATGATTCACCACGAAAGAGAAGGTATTTATTTGTTCAATTTACATGGTTCTCTGCGTATAATGTTATGGGACCCTAACCGTGCTATTTATACCAAAACGGGGCAGCTTACTGCAGTGACCAAAAACAAAAAATAGCAAAGTTCTGCGTACAGACGCGACAAAAGGGGGTAGCTTTGCGCAGAGACGTGACAAAAGAGGGCAGCTTTGCACAGAGACATGACAAAAGAGCGCAGCTTTGCTCAGTGAAATGACAAAATATACCAGCTTTGCGCAGTGAAATGACAAAATGGGGCAGCTTTGCTCAGTGAAATGACAAAAGAGGCCAGCTTTGCCCAGTGACATGACAAAACAGTGCAGCTTTCCGCAGGGACATGACAAGACAGGCCACCTTTGCCCAGTGAAATGACAAAATGAGGCAGCTTTGCTCAGTTAGATGACAAAAGACTACACCTTTGCTCAGTGAGATGACAAAAGACTACAGCATTGCACAGTGACCTGACATAACGGGGCAGCTTTGCTCAGTGAGATGACAACAGACAGCAGCTTTGCGCACTGACATGACAAAAGAGGCCAGCTTTGCTCAGTGAGATGATAAAAGAGGGCAGCTTTGCTCAGTAACATGACAAAAGAGGCCAGCTTTGCTCAGTGACATGACAAAATAGGGCAGTTTTGCTCAGTTACATGACAAAATAGGGCAGCTTTGCTCAGTGAGATGGCAAAAGAGGGCAGCTTTGTGCAGTGAGATGACAAAATAGGGCAGCTTTGCTCAGTGAGATGACAAAATAGGGCAACTTTGCTCAGTGAGATGACAAAAGAGGACACTTTGCGCAGCGACCAAAAATAAATCACATGCCTACCCTTTGGCTTATAAAATGAGCTGCAATGCATCTGCAAGAGAACACTACACAATCTAACACTACATCATACCTTCCTTCTCCACGTCGAGATGAACAACAAGAATCTAAAGGAATGGCAGAAATTCGCAGACATCATAAATGAGAAAATTAGGAAGGGTAGGGAGGAGTCCCGCAAGAAGGCAGAATGGGAGGAGACCCGCAAGATAGCAAGGGCTGCTGCGGCTCGCGAGGAACAAAGAAGGGCTGCTGCGACTACGAGGTCAGCTCCCCCCAAGGAGCGGCCGCGTAGCAACAACCCCATCCCGGACGTCCCCACCGAGCGTTCGCCGTAACTCTCACCTGAGGGGGAGACACCCCCTTTGTTGGTGCGGGGACACGTGCAAGTTCTTCAAATCTAAGCACCGCATCAGCCTAGGTATGCGTTACTGGGGTTGCGCAAACTACTCCAGTGACTACCCCAACCGCCGTTTTGACACCGCAACCTATTGACAGCCGGTAACGACCACATGCACCATTTTCCCCTACCTTTTCTCCTTCATAGCATGCATTAACAATCTCTCCCCTGTATTTACAGTCTCCGGAGCCCCTGTGTGGCTATCGCAAATGGATCGATCTTGAGATCCACCCTGCTGACCAATGGACCCTCGACTTCGAGGAGTGGAATGTCACACGAGACAAAGAGTTGCTGGAGGAGGAGCGCCGCATGAACGAGCACACCCTACGTATACAACGCGAGATGCAAGCTCATCTCCAAGTGTGCACACGTAGGGAGCGAGAGGCTCGCGTGATGGAGCGCGAGAGAAAGAGAGAAATGGCGGCTAAGGCAAAAGAGGCCGCGGAGGAGTTCAACGCCGAGCGGGCAAGGAAGGGAAAGTGGCCCTGGTCCACACAGTAGGTCGTTCGCGCAGTTGGGTAGGTTAGTCGCATATCATGCTATATGTTATGCATATAATAAAAATGTATGCGGCATGTTACTCCCAGCTGTATTATGAAGTTTATTATCTCGTCTTTTCGCATTCCATGATTCACGTAGCACCTCATTTAACACTATTACCATACCGGTTCTCACCGTACATGAATTCTCACTAACCTTCAAAATATCACTTACCACTGTATATATCGATCGTTCTATGCTCAATTGTTCCTAAAAAAAATTTACCAAAATTTTTTATGCATCTACAACTTACATTGAACATAAACTTTTATTACAACTTCATCAGATTTTTTCCTAGCTTACAACTACAAAATTGACAAAACATACACAAATCACGGAGATTGCAAACCCTAAAAATATACCAAACCCTAAAAGTCACTTACCACTTTATATATCGATCGTTCTACGCTCAATCGTTCCTAAAAAAATTTTCCAAAATTTTTTATGCATCTACAACATATAATCAACATAAACTTGTTTTACAATTTTATCAGATTTTTATCCGATTCACAACCACAAAATTAACAAAACTTATAATCATTACGGTTCCTGCACTCATTCCCACGTGTTCAATATCACTTACCTTCCTTTCGTCCAATTCTTCATATCCCATTTGTGCTCAAAACAATTTTCATTAAATTGCTTCCAATAAAACAACATAACATGATCGAAATTTGTTATTGCCAGTTCAACACATTTTTCACGGTCAGCAATATATGAAAATCACAAATACACTAAACGTTGCTTAACACATATTTCGTTCGTACTCTACCAACCAAAATTCTTAATTTTCAAAATTGCACAAAAAATTACACAAGCAGTAAAGTGGACACCACTTCAAATTCATATTTTTTTCAAACATCATTTCATATATACACATAAATTTTTTCCATTATAAATATAACTTTACAAATGCATAAATATAACTCACAGCAAACCCTAAACAGTTAACCCTAGCTACAGTTGAATCATGCGCTCGGGACATTTAGTCGTGCGATCGGAGACGGGAATCGCACGGTCAGAGCGGGGTCATCCGGTCGGAGACGGAGACATGCGGTGGGCAGGCGGGTCATGCGGTGTGGTACCGCACGACCCGTGAACAGTGCGGTCGTGCAGTACCACACCGCACGACCGGGGCACGTGGCGCTTCGCGGCGATCGCGCGGTCGGGCGGGGGCCAAATGTGGAATTTTTTGCCAGGGGGACTACTTGTGGAATATTAGGTGTTTTGGGGGCCATATGTGTCCAAAATTCCCATATGTGATTAAAATTGAACAGCGAGAGCTGCAGATTGCCTGACTAGAGCATTCGTGTTTGTTACCAGCGAGCGACCTAGATGATCCAGACTAGGGCTGTAAACGGGCCGAGCTCGAGCGAGCTTGGCCTGTCAGGCTCGAGCTCGATAGAAACTCGAGCCGAGCTCGAACGAGCCCAAGATTTCTGTCAAGCTTTGAGCTGAGCTTGAGCTCGGCTCGAACGAAGCTCGAGCTCGGCTCGACAAAGCTCGTCGAGGCTCGTTAAGCGTAAAGCACACATCATTTGCAGCAGTCAGCAGAATAGCAGGTAAACAAATCACAGAAAAACATTCAACACAGTTCAAGAATATCTACCCGCGGGAATACATTCAAGAATACATTCAAGAACCACAGAATACTTCTTTGCAATCCATAATACATTCAAGAATATTTGTAAATACCACAGAATACATTCAACACAGTTCAAGAATATCTACCCGCGGCGGATTTGGGCGGATCTGAGCGGAGGCGGCCGGCACCGGGGGGGACGAGGAGGGGCGACGAGCGCGGATCAGGTAGAGCGGCCGGCAGTGCGAGAGGAGGGGCGGAGGCGCCGACCGCCGGGGGCAGTAGAGCCGCCGCAGCGGATCTGGCGAGGCGTCGGCGGGTGGGAGGAGAGGAGGTGTGAGGCGGCCGCGCTGGGGGACGAGGGCCGGCCGCGAGCGGCGGATCTGGGTGGAGGCGGAGGCGGGGTGGGGCCGGGAGAGGCAGGGAGGCCTCTGTGCGGGAGAGGGGGCGCTGGGGGGTGAGGAGGAGAGGAGGGGCACCGGTGGGGGGAGGAGGGGCGGCGGCGGGGGAGAGGAAGGGGATGGGGGGGCGGGAGAGGGGGGCGCCGGCGGGGGGTGAGGAGGGGGCGCCAAGGCTTCGGCATCAGCGGCGGCGAGCGCGGGTGGCGACGCAGGTGCGGTGGTCGAGGACGTCGACGTTTGCGCTGCGACGACCAACCCCGCCACTGGCGCTGCGACGACCCACCCCACCACCGGCACTACGACGACCCACCCCGCCACCGGCACTGCGACGACTAACCCCATGGTCGAAGACATCGATGCTGGCGCGGCGACGATCGACCCCGCCGACGCGACGGCAGCCGACCTCGCCGCCCTCGCCGCAACCCTCGCCGGTAGCGCGGACCGGGCAGTTCGAGGTAGCCACGATGGAGCGACCGGCAGCTCGGGGGCTCGCGACACGGTCGTGCCCGCGCCGATCCGTCCGTTGGGCGTGCCGGTGGCCCTCAAAGCGTTCCAGCAGGAGCTGGGGGATCTTTGCGGGGCTGTCCGAGACATACAAGAGGCTCGGAGTCAACAGGCCGCGCCGGTGGTCGCGCCAGAGCCCACGCCGGAAAGGGCGGACAGCCGTGACGCCCCCACATCCAGCTGCGTCCCACTATGGCGCGTCGATCCAGAGTCTCCGCTTTCGGCAGGACTACAGCAAGCAGCGTGGCCCGAAGACTTCAAATACCCCAGTGTCATCGAGCCCTACAAAGGTGACACGGACCGCGAAGTTCGTGCGTGTATACGAAACCGCGATCGAGGCGCGGCGGAGATGACACCACAAAGGTGAAGGGACTCCCCTCGCGTTGCAGAGTGGCGCTCTCACGGTTTTTACCACGAGCGAACTCCATCTATGCGTGGGAGCAGATCTGCGACCGCCTTCACAACAACTTTCAAGGAAATTATGTCGAGCGAGTCGACGCGGACCAGCTCTTCGCCGTAAAGCAGAAACCTTCGGAGAAGCTCGGGGACTACTTCAAACACTTTGCGAAGATACGTTGTCAAGTCAAGGATGTTAATGAAACCACCGTTGTCAATGCAGCCATACAGGGCCTTCGCCCGGGCCCGATGGTCGAGTACAACGCATGGAAGCCAATTAAGACAGTGACAAAGCTCTTTGACAAAATGGAGGAATATGCCAGGGCGGAAGAGGACGCGCGGCGAAGGCAAGGTGACGACTCCGACAGCAACCAGGCCGGTACCTCGGCAAAAGCCGAAGATCCGCCGAAGGACGGTTCTTCGAAGGGAAAGCGTAAGCAGGAGTCGTCTAGGGATGCGTCCGACCGAAGGGACGCCCCGCACAAGGAGTCGTCCGATAGGTCCAAGCGTGGCCAGCAGAAGTCGCGGCGAGGCCGGTACGTCCTTGACATCGAAGGTGGTTCCGACGAAGGCGCTCCCGCGGGCTGGGGCGGTCGGGGGCGCCGAGGCCGGGGCCGCGACGATAAAGGTCGTGGAGACCACGACGATCAGCACTAGGGGCTGTGGTGCGTAGTCCACGGCCGTGGCAACCACGACACCGCACGTGCACCTCTATCGCGGTGCTCCGCGACAGCGTCACTAGGGACAGGAACCTGGAAGCGCGCTCGCCCGTGGTGGCCCACGTGCAGCATCCATACGAAGCCCCCGTGCACATTCCGGCACAAGGGACGCAGCCCCATGAGGGTCCTCTGCGCATTCAGGCCCACGTGCAGCTGCCTCAGGAGGGCTTTCTGCAGCTACAGGCTCCGGAGGCCACCCACCGACGGGTTATCAACGTCATCTCCGGAGGCTCATCGTTGGAGTTTGCCTCGGCACGGCAGCGGAAGGCCTACGTGCGGAAGTTACACCACGTGGCGGACTGGGCACAGCATGAGGTCACGTTCACCCCCGCCGATGCCGAAGGTGTGGAGCTTCCCCACCACGACCGCCTGGTCGTCCGAGTCGTTATAGCGGGATGCGACGTGGGACGTGCCCTGGTTGATGGCGGCAATTCCGCGAACATTCTGTTCGCGGCAGCCTTCGACCAGATGGGGATCCCCCGAAGTCGCCTCGGCCCATCGGGAGTCCCGCTACAAGGCTTCGGAGGACAACCTCTACGAGCGCTCGGCCAAATATGCTTGCAGGTCTCCTTCGGCCAGGGCGACAATGAAAGGGTCGAAGACGCCACATTCGACGTCGTCGAGCTCCCATACCCGTACAATGCCATATTGGGGCGTCCCATCCTTAACTCCTTCGGGGCGGTACCGCATCACGGCTATTTATGCATGAAGCTCCCGGGGCCGCGAGCCATCATTACCGTTCGGGGCGACCAGGACATGGCCCAGCGCATCGAGCACGGCACCAGATGTCCCCGTCGCGGCGGGCAGCAGCACACCTAGGATCGGCACCGCCGTGCGAAGGCCCGCGGCGCCATCCGGGGGTGACTCCGCAAGCCCTACCGATAGTGCAACTACTAGAGGCTCCGGCCGCGCTGAGCACAAACGGTTAGTCCCCCCCCCCCGGTCGTATGTAATCGCTTACCCGCGCAAATGGGAATGTAATAAAGTTCCATTTGTCGCCAACACATTACCGATGTGCAAAAGTACGCGGCGAGCACACGCGGAGGCCTCACCTACACGTGTGCTCCCGCAGTATAAACCAAAGATGCACGTTCGCGTGTGCACTCTCCGTAGCCAGGGGTACGGGTATGAGTATAAACCAAAGATGCACGTTCGCGTGTGCACTCTCCGTAGCCAGGGGTACGGGTATGAGTATAAACCAAAGACGCACGTTCGCGTGTGCACTCTCCGTAGCCAGGGGTATGGGTATGAGTATAAACCGAAGACGCACGTTCGCGTGTGCACTCTCCGTCAAAGACACGGGCATGAGTATAAACGAAGACGCACGTTCGCGTGTGCACTCTCTGTCAAAGACACGGGCATGAGTATAAACAAAGACGCACGTTCGCGTGTGCACTCTCCGTCAAAGACACGGGCATGAGTATAAACAAAGACGTGTGGGGGGACGCCTCTGCACGCACTCTACGGAGTATAAATAAGACGCGGATGTTTTCCCTGCGCACTCTACTGAGTATAAACAAGACGCGAACCCCGCGCACGCCAGGGACTTCGTCCTTGAGCGTACTCCCCGGAGTATAAAAATGACGTGGATGCCGACCCCACGCACACTACGAAGTATAAATAAGACGCGGATGTTTTCCCTGCGCACTCTACTGAGTATAAACAAGACGCGAACCCCGCGCACGCCAGGGACTTCGTCCTCGCGCGTACTCCCCGGAGTATAAATCAGACATGGACACCGATCCCACGCGAATCTTGCGCGGCTGCCAATCACGCACCTTAGCGCGTTGAGGTTCGCCTTCGCACATCACGGGAGGTGTACGCAGGGGTACTATGGAAACCAATTCTGGGAGTTCCAGAGTACCGACGTTGCGCGCCAGAGGCTAGCCCCAGCATCGGCGTGCGCGCGGAATATGCGGTACACCAAAGGCTGCCCCCACCTCGAGGTGGGGGGACGAAGGTCCGCCTTCGCACGCGCCAGTCCACGGACTCTAAACAGGTCGTAGTGCGGAGGTCCGCCTTCGCGCGCGCCAGTCCACGGACTCTAAACAGTCGTAGTGCGGAGGTCCGCCTTCACGCGCCGATCCACGAGACTCTAAACAGTCGAGTGCGGAGGTCCGCCGCGACGCGCCGATCCACGGACTCTAAACAGGTCGTAGTGCGGAGGTCCGCCTTCGCACGCGCCAGTCCATGGACTATAAACAGGTCGTAGTGCGGAGGTCCGCCTTCGCACGCGCCAGTCTACGAACTCTATACAGGTCGTAGTGCGGAGGTCCGCCTTCGCATGCGCCAGTCTACGGACTGTAATCAGGTCCGCCCCCACACGCGCTAGCTCCACGGAGTACTCAACGCGTGAATCCCGCGGGCGCATTGGCACCCGGGCGACGAGCAGGAGGCAACGCTCGCACGGTTCACACCAACGGCGAGCTTGGGATGTGGGGATCTCGGCTCCGCACAGCACGACCGCGCATGTCCTAATTATCAGGAGGTCTATATATCGGGAAAATCTTTCAAGTACAGAGGTCCACTAGCATCCCTGTAGCTCTAAGTAGCTATTCGGCAGGCTCGTCCTTAACACGCGATAAGGACGGGGTTCCGCCGGAAGAATGTCGGCCCACCGTGAAGTCAGCTGACTCTTGACCCGCCGCGGCGTTGAAGGCGTCGCCGGGTCGCAAGGTCGGCCGCAAGAAGTCGGCCCCAGCAAGGAAGCTGCCCGGGACATAGGCGAAAGTCAGAATTTATGAAGCAAGCGCGTACTTCATTCGCAAAAAGAGGGGGCATTACAACGCACGCCTACACCTAGGCACCACGGCATCACACCTGCGAGTTTCCGGCGCCTTCAGAGGCCTCAGCGCCGCCCTCGTCGCGTCGAGGGACGCCGTCCAGGAAATGGCCGAGGCTCCCCCCCGTAAAGCGACTTCCGGAGTTCAACCCGTGATCGTGCAAAAATAGCACACCCGCAAGTGCACGGGTTGCCACTGAAATAGCGGTGAGTGTCGTGTTCTCCACAGGTACTAGACTGAGGCTGCCGGTGCTCGGCTAAAGCTAGGTCTGACGAAACAGGGGAGAAAACTAAACCTAAAACGACTACCGGATTAGCCGAACGAACGAACTACCGAACGAACGCTAACTCGCACGGACGAAACAACGAACGAACTAAACGATGAAAGGACGATGGAACGAACGACCGTACGAATGGACGTCGTACGACCGAATGAACTACATGACTACTGACGCACGAACAACGCAGACGCACGAACTACGACTACGAGAACGAATGACACGACTACCGAACGACGATCTAATTAACTACCGACCGCTAGACAGCAAGAGGTAGTCGAGAAGCACGGAGGGAGTCTAGAAGCAGGGGGAGAGTCGAGAGAGAACGAGGGGGAAGACGATCGTTCGCTAACTAGACGACGACGGCAGGATGACACAACAAACAACTACGAACGACTGCACAACTTAACTACCGACAGACCGCGGAGAGAAGAAAAGAGAGTCTAGGAGAAAAGAGGGAGGTCGAGACAGCACGAGGAGAGGGAGATGGTCGCCGGCTAGCTAAATTGCGCAACGCAAACAACACATCGGCACAAGACGAATTACCTAACGAGAACAACTAACAGGGGCACCAACAAGCTAACAGAATGAACACAACCTAGCCATACTCACTGATTAGCATAGACCACATGACTCTGCAGATCACAGACCTATTCTACAATTAAACTACCAGCATCATGAATATTGAGCAAATCTGGAAGCAATTAACAGAGCATAAACACAAATTCACTGAACACATGCATACATCACAGATACATTTCACAGAACACAAGTCAACATCCACAGTTCAATATAAATTAACAAGCACTCATAGTAATTCAGTTTAACAGTAATTGAGAACAGCAATTAGACAAAGGAAGAAGGATTGGAGGATGAACCGAGTAGAGCAGTAGAAGAGGGAGTTGTCGGTGGGGAGGATGCTGAGGGCTTGATGCAGGGCGGCCGGTGGAAGAACTGCCGTGGAGATGTCGATGAAGTGGTGGCCGGCGGTGAAGTGGAAGAAGTAGGGGTCGCGGTCGCCGAGGATGGCGTCGGGATGGCAGCGATGTGGACGCCGTTGGTGTTGGCGAAGATGTCGCTGCCGCCGGTGTCGGTGCTGCTGAGGGGGTCGACGCGGTCGGCGGCCGGAGATGGTGGAGAGAGTGAGGAGATGGCGGCGCGGTAGAGGAAGATGGGGAGAGGTGGTGCGGTGGAGCAGGGTTGTGCGCCGGCGGATCTGGAGGAGGTGCGGTTGAGGGCGGCGGCGCACGGAAGGATGCGGGAAGGGATGAAGGCGCACGGGAGGATCTGGAGACGCAGTAGAGCGAGAGAGGAAGTTGTAAGGTGGCGAATTGGTGGAAGGAGCAGGTGATGGCGAGGGATGAGAACAGCGGTAGAGCGGCGCTTGGTGGGAGAGCAAGGCGGCGCCGATGTGGGCGGCCGACTCGGTGGATTTGGAGGGGCTGGGAGATGAGGCGCAGAGGTGGGGGAAGTGGCAGCACGGATTGGGGAAGAAGTGGCGCACGGGAAGAGCAAGAAGGGATGAAGGCGCAGAGGGGAATGCGAAAGAGTAGGTGGCGGTGGATGGAGAAGTGGTGGCGCGTCGGAGAAGGAACGGCCGGTGAGGTAAGGGAGGGGATTGGGTGGAGAAAGAGAGAGGCGGCGGAAGGCGGCGCGGTAGAGGAAAGGAGGAGCGGCAGAGGGGAAGAAGAAAGGGGCGGAGAGATGGTGGCGGCGTGGAGGTGAGAGGTGGCGGTGGAGAAGTGGCGGCCGTACTTGGAGGAGAAGGGAGGGGGAGCAAAAGGGAGGCCAAGGGGAGGAAGAAACCAGGCTCGATTTGGATCTGGCGGCAGCTAGGGTTTTGTGGCCGGTGGAGGATTCGGAAATTTTGCGATTTTACCCCGACAGGTTCTGGAATTTGCAATATAGTCCTTCTCCATTGTAATTTCGTCTTTTCTGGCCCTCCGGGAGTCCGAATTCAGCGCGGTTTGATCCTACGCGTCCGTGACAATGCGCACATCTGTATGGAGTAGTCTCGAGAGTCCAGAATTGTCGTTTATGCACCTCGATTGCGCCGGCCTGTGGAAAAGCACAAAAAAGTGTAAAACAGTCCATTTCGAGCAATTAAATATATAAAAGCGTGTAAATGATGATAAATGGTCCCAAAATGCGAAAAATAAGAGGGTAAAATGGCATGTAAATATATGCAAATATGACGCATGTCAACCCGCGCAGCGTCTGCTCCGATGTAATCCCAGATCCGTTCATAGAAGGGCTTGATGGCGCGGCGAGCGGAGCGGAACCGTCCAGCTGGGGATCCTCTAGCCCGGCGATGTGCGTGCAACCGCGGTGCTGCAGGAGCGCGCACACCAGGCATGCCGATGTGTACACGCAGTGGTTGCCGAAGGTCGTCGCAGCACCGCGCGCGACGTTGGCGGCATCTCCGACCCAGCGGAGGGTCCGCAATAGCTCCTCCGGCCCGAAGGCGTGGTCCGGCACTTTGGCCACAAGCCCTTCGAGGTGGCTTTGCAGCGCTTGCATGGCATCCCATGCAACCACCGAAGCCTCGCCAAGCGTCCGATCACGCTTCGCTAGAGTCAGGGCGAGTTTGCCTTTTTCCCGCTCTAGCGAGGCGACCTGTTGCAGAAAGTCATCCCGCTCTGCCGCAAACTCCTGCTGCGCAGCCTTCGCGGCCGACTCCCGCGCCGACGCGGCAAGTCCTTCGACGTGCGCCTTCGCTTCGGCGCACTCCGCTTCCAGCTGGCGGATACGGGCATCCTGGGCAGAGCGGGCTCCCGAGGCTTCGCGTAGCTCCTCCTCGGCGGCCCGCAGCCTATCCTCAAGCGCCCTTTGGGCACGAGTATAGGCCCTTTGCAAGGCCTGCCCCAGCACAAGTGTCTGCAGAACGGAAAGACTTAGCAAGCTCAGCCGGCCCAGGCGTTGTCGTATGAGTACTTACCCTCACCCCAGACACCTCGAAGGCGTCCCCGAGGCGCCCCGCCCCGTAGGCCTGCAGCGCTTGCTGGTCGACGCTGGCAGCCGCGTCATCCACAATCCCGCGCCACGCCCTCAGCGTCTCCGGGGGAGGCACGAAGTCCGCGGGGCTCACACACGCGGAGGTCCCGTGTTCCGCCAAGTGCTCCTCCTCCGGAATGAGCGACACTGCAAACAGGGATGTAGGTGAGCACCGCAAGGCATAAAAGAACACACCAGGGTAAGCTAAGCCAAACCACCCTACCTTCGGTAGCGGAAGGAGGACTTCGGGGGCCCGCCCCTATTCCAGAGCGAGGTGCGGTGGCATGAGCCCCGCGAAAGCATGGTCCCGCGCGGCGAAGCCTCGCGTTGGGGCGGCGGCGACCGTTCCGGCACGGCGGCGGCGTGGCTGGGGGCGAGGGGCGCGTTGCGTGGTCTTCGGCATCCGCCGAGTCCCATAAGCTCGATGCCCGTCGCAACGACAAATCGCGGCATCGGTGGAGCTCGGCCGTACACACGGCCGCTTAGCGGGCAGCGGCGGCGACACCGCCAGCGATCGCCGCCGAGAGGCCCCGCGGCCGCGCACCGAGGCGAAGGTTTCGCTGCGGCGATTTCGCGGGGCACCTCGGTTTACCGCGATGCCGCGGTGAGGGCAGCGGCTCGGCGCGCCACGAGGGCGTCTCGGCACCACAGCGGCCACGGTCGAAGGCTCCACCTCAGCATCGCTGGTCCGCACAGATTCTGTCTCGGTGACTTCGGCGGGCGGTGAGACTTCCCCTCTTCTGCTGCTCGCGGCAAACCCGCCGTCCAGGGCACTCGCCGAAGATCCCTCGCCTCCGGCGTCCGCGCCATCCAAGCCCGAATCAGCATACTTCGCCGAATCCGACTCCGCGTCTGCCGCGCCCTCGGAAGCACCAGCAGCAGCAGTAGCAGCTGCCGCACTAGGCACGGCAGACGCCCCGCTTCAGCCCCTCTTCCGAGACGGCGCCTTCTTCTTCTTCTCTGCACCGTTGTCCGGAGCGGCACGGTCCGGCACGGCAAGGCACAGGGCTTCGCACACGCGGTTTATTCGCCCCAGCCCCGCCTCGGCGATAGCAGACGCGCGCTGCTCGTGCTCCCTGCCGGTATACGGCCCTAGGAATACGCGCGCAGCCTGCTCCGCCTCATCCAAGCAAATCCCTGAAGCAAAGGAGATAACATTAGCATATAACGCATTTCGTGTGAACAAAGGAGAGAGACGGTCGAGGCTTACGAAGACCGGAGGACGCCGGCAGCAAGCAGATCGATGGCGAAACATTGTCGTTTCGACGCTTCTCGGCAGCAAGACGCCAGTCGCGGGCAAGCGGTGCCACGCCGTACATCACGTACTCTTCAGCGAGATCGCGCATGTTGAAGTGGGCAGCCGCGCCTACGAGCCGCCGGGCCCTCCGCCTGTCCTCATCGTCGAGCGTCCGGCCGGGCGAGGGCTTGAACGCGATCGGTCGGCCTGTGCACTCAAGACCACTCCCGCTCTCCACACGGTGGTAGAACCACCGCTTCATCCAGTAAGACTCCCACTTCCCACGAGTGGAGTTCGTAGGGAAGAGCTTCTTGCAAGTCGGACGAAGAATAAAGGTGACGCTGCCGAAGCTCTACAGTGTCCCATCCTTCCGATCCTTGGGCTGGCACCGTGCCTCATGAAGGTAGCCGAACAACGAGGCGCTGGGCCAGCACGCTCCCGAGCGCAAGGCCCAGCTGTACACCGCGAGCAGAGCCACGGCGTTGAGTCGATTCGCGCGCCCGGCTGAAGGTCCGCAGCACGTCGCCCACGATCGCCGCCGCCGGGATGTGGAGCCCCGCGTCGAAAAAGGCAACGAATACGACTGCTTCCGACCCCTCGGGGTGCGGCTCCGTCTCATCGGCGGCGGGCAATCGTACCGCCTGGCGCTCGGACAGCTTCCCCGCGTGCAAAAGCACTTGGATCGCCTTCTCGGTCATGAGCGAGGGGCCTAGCTCGCCGGAGAACACGCCTTCCTCCTCCGCCACCAGCCACTGCTTGTCCGCCATCGCCGGGTCGCGCTCTTGGAGCGTGTACTTCACCTCTAGTGGTGAAGATCGCCGGCGAATGCCACAGCTACTAGCCGCCTGGTCACCCTTGTCGCTAGATGCCATGGCTTCCCGCAAGAGGAGAATAGCGGCGAAGAATACTACGGGAGTATGGAAAGCAATGCAAGCAAGAAGGGGGCGTACAACTGCGGGGGCACGGTCACGGGGGCTACTTCAAGCCACCTCGCCCCAATACCGAAGCGTCGCGATGGTTCGCGTACGGGACACGACCGCAGACGTACAAAGGCCCGTCCCGCACAATCCCCCATAACCGAAGACCGAAGGGTCACGACCACAGCGCCAAGGACCGTCATAAAGACGACGCCCTCGGCGGCGTCGCGCGTGCCACCCCCGCGAAATAGCTGAAGGTCAGGCGTCAACAACTCCAGCCGCCATTAAAAGCGCACTAACGGGCCATGGGGTCGCCGCGGCCGGACGCTGCGCCATTCATAGTCCGCCCCGTGTCCCCCTTCCCTAGGGAAGAGGCGAACAGCCGCGAGTACGCAACCGTCCACATCCCGCCGCGCACCAGTTATAAGCCACCGCGTGCCCTATACGCGCCGAGACGGGAAGCACGGCACGGCAACCTAACCTTGGCAGACCGGGGGCCGGCGCAATTCCAGGAACCTTTACAGCGCATAACCGCATCGTGAGATCTCCATCACCGCATGTTTGGCGGTGTTCACGATGCGAGGTCGTGCACGTCTACTTCGGCTGGGCGCCAGCTCCGCTGCCAGCCGTTCGGAGGGTAGCGGACGGAGCACGCGCGTCTACTCCAACTTAGCGCCATTTCTGCTGCGTCGACGTCGGTAGCTTGATACTGGCGGATCCCCGCTGTAGCTGAGATACTTCGCCGTCCACCTCGGCGGCAGCCTCGACATAACCTAAACCTTCGGGGATTCAGGCCTCCGGGTTTTCCATGTTTTTGGAGCGCAGCGGCTCGTGCGCGATAGGTTTTGACAGGTTCTCATAGACAGATAAGCTTCGGTACATCAATGTCCCTTGACGATGGCCCTAGTTGGCAGTCAGCGGACGCAGATGACCTCAAGCATATCTGCCTACGAGAACAAGTCAAACACTGCCATTTTCATACAAGAGCGCGGCGCGTGTGTAGGAGGCCGTCTTCTCGATCGCCATACCAGCCTGGCCGCGGCCTCGGCCTGGACCGTGATTTCGAGAAACGGACCCGCGCGCGCGAGCGGCAAAGGCGAGGGTCATGTCCCGCAAAGTCTGCCTCGTTTTCCTTAACAGACCACCTACAGTGCATCAGCATTTTTCGAAGTGATGCAGGCGGGATCCATCAGGAACACCGACTGTAGGTAGGTCTGTTAAGGAGAACAGGGCAAACCTTGCCGTCGTCTCCACAAGCGCACCGTGAGGGCAGGAAGCGCGGCTGGCTACCGATAACCGGCACTGACCAAGCTTCCAAGAAAAATGGACCTCCATCTGTACATCAACATTCCCCAAGGCGCTTAGTGTCGCTAGGGAATGCTGATGCACGGAACGGGCCCATTTTAGGGGAGCAGCTTCTATCAAAATACATGCAGGAACAACGTCGCACGGCCGCATATATATACCCCATCGCAGGGAGCCAACCGCGAAGTCAATCGCAGGACTCCAACTGGCGGAAGTCCAACCGTCGGAAGTCCACCGTTGCATTAAATGGTCACGACGCCTCAAGGCCCGCACCGCGCCAAGCACACTTCACCACGTGGATGGCCAGAAGAACGAGCGTCGCAGCGCGTCCCTTATCAATTAAGGCATATGTGGCGGCTGAGGGGCCCCGCTACGCTCACCTGTGCCGGCGCAACGCCCCCGACACACTTCGACCAGGCGCCCGGCTCGCTGCCACCCGCTCGAAGGGTAGGGAACGGAGCGCGGCACACTCGACCAGGCGCCGGCTCGCGCCACCCGCTCAAGGGTAGGGGACGGAGCGCGCGCGTCTACCGGCTGGCGCCGGCTCGCGCCACCCATTCGAGGGAACGGGCGTGCACGCCTCTCGCCGGCTGGCGCCAGCTCGCGCCACCCGCTCAAGGGTAGGGACGAGCACGCGCGTCTGCCGGCCACGGCTGCAGCCCTTGGTCACGTTCGGAAAAGTTCACAGGCCGCAAGGACGGAGCGGGACAAAGGACTCGGCAACATGGCCGGCCTGTGAAGCCCTTCTCCATAAGAGGCTCTGTTGTAGGGGTGGCCCCACCTAAACCAAAGAGCTCGGTAGGAGGTTATAAGGCCCAGAATAGGCCATGTGTAGTGACATAAGTGCCCCTGGAGGGGATGACCAGATGTATGGGTATAACTGTAAAAGCACTCCTCATGTGTACATATATGGGTACATGCCATGGGGAGAGGCCAAGCCATTACTCATCTCCCTCACTCTCCACTACCATCTCTCTCTCTGTTTGGTCTGTAACCACAACAGCAGTATTATAGCATGCATATGCACAAAATAAGTATAATTTTTTTATCAACACACATATATCTCCATGAAAAGGTATTAAAATGTATAGATTGATCTCAAGGCTTTTATGTTGTAGCTACATATAGACTACATAATAATATAGTTGTAGTGTTGTGGTCGAAGGGCCCTAGTGATTGAAGTGTGGGCCATGTTCGAAGTGCCGGCTATAGTCAAAAGAGGGCTGTGGTCCAAGTGCTTGGCGTGGTCGAATGGGGGCTGTGGTCAAAGTGCTGGCTGTGGTCGAAGTGTGGACCGTAGTCGAAAGAGGGTCGTGGTCGAAGGAGGGTCGTGGTCGAAGTACCGGCTATGGTCGAAGCGTGGTCGAAGCGTGGTTGAAAGGTTGGCCTTGATCGAAGGAGGGTATTTGTGGAAGGAGGTCCTTGGTCAAAGGAGGTCTATGGTAAAAGGAGGTCCGTGGTCGAAGTACCGACCATGGTCAAACACGGGCCGTGGTCGAAGTGCCGGCCGTGGTTGAAGGGCTAGTTGTGGTCGAAGGGCAGGGCCGTGATCGAAGAAGGGGCGCGGCTGAGGGCCGAGCATGGTCATAGCATGTTCGAAGGGCTGGCCTTGATAGAGGGAGGGCATTGGTTGAAGGAGGGTTGTGGTCCCGTGGTCAACGTGCCGGCCGTGGTTGAAGGAGGGCCGTAGTCGGAAGGTCGGCCATGGTCGAAGGGGGTCATGGTCAGAGTGCCCGCTGTGGTCGAATAGTAGGGCTGTCGTCGAAGGGTACGCCATGGTCGAAGGGTAGGGCCATCATCGAAGTGCCGATCGTGGTCGAAGGCAGGGCGTGGTCAAGGGCTAGCCTTGGTCGAGGGAGGGCATTGGTCGAAATAGGGTCATGGTTGAAGTGTCGGTTGTAGTCGAAAGAGGGCCGTGGTCGAAGCATGCTCGAAGGAGGGCCGTGGTTGAAATGCCGGTCGTGGTCGAAGCGTGCTCGAAGAAGGGCCATGGTTGAAGCATGATCGAAGGGTCGGCCTTGGTCGAAGGAGGGCATTGGTGGAAGGAGGTCCGTGGTCAAAGCCCGGTCATGGTCAAACACCGACCATGGTCGAAGTGTCGGCCGTGGTCGAAGGAGGGCTGTGGTCGAAGTGCCGACCATGGTTGAACATTGGTCGAAGGGCCAGCCATGGTCAAAGGGCAGGGCATGGTCGAAGGGCAGGGCTATGGCCGAAGGGCACGCCATGGTTGAAGGAGGGCCATGGTTGAAGTGCTAGCCATGCTACCTATTGAACTAGGGCATATATTTGAGAATGATTTACACAACTGCCCCTTTCAAAAAAAGAGAATGATTTTCACAACTTGGTTAAGATTTTCTCTTTGGACTGTCTTGTACTCTCTTACTATGGGCCAAAAACTGAACCCAAGCTTATAGCTATCCGGTGGTATGCCCTAAATGTTACATATGCCCCTTAGTTTGATACTTTTAATTGTTAGCTTTTCATATTTCAACGTCAATGGAAAGTTCACTTACTGCTCACTCCAATAATAAGAGGGTGATTGGTTGATGCGGTAGTTTCGGTCTTGATTAACGGTCAATGGGATCCACGGTATGATTGGCTGGGTGTGGTAGTACCGGCCTTGATTAGCGGTCAAGCCATGGTGCGGTATGACCGGATTCTAGTTGACAGGTAGCTATTTTCCAGTAAGCTTGTTTTGGGGTGAGCTTAAACGGTCATACCAAACTTTGTATTGCGATAGTACTGGGGCGGTACTACTGGCGTTGTACTAGTGTTATGATAGGCGTCAGACGGTATGACTGGCCATTGGTTGGCGGTCATATCGGCCGTGGTGCAGGCGGTTTGATCAGCCTATGGTTGGTAGTCAGACTGGCCATATTGGTTTATGCTGAGTTGGTTGAGGTTGTGTGGGCACAGTATGGGTGTCGTTGCTTGTGTGCACAGAGATTTAAGATTTGGTCTTAGGTTTAGGATCAGTGATTTAGTTGCATACATTGTGTATGGTGCACTATACGGATTAATTGTGTCAATTATTGAATTTATGTATAATGTGGTGCTATGTGACAATTTATTTATTTTGTTGGTTGTAGACTCCAGAGCTACATCATGGTAAGACGGACAGGACCGGAACTAAGCTAGGAGAGTTTATGTCCAAAGTGATCAAGTGATTGGGAATACGCTAAGGAGAAGCTGAGGTCTAGATGATCAAGGAGCCATCGAAAATAACTAAGGCTTACAAGGTGGTTACAAGATGAAACAACTGGAAGCTAGAGTGGAAGCAACCAATGGATGATATGATAGGCAACGACATGGTACACCGGGACTAGGCTCAGGCAAGAACCAAGATCCTGTGCTGTCAAGGAAACTGGGTACCGTCATATGCGAGAAAAAGCATGCAGTGCACCAAATAACTTAGGTTATTTGCAAGTGAGAACGGTTCGATGGGATTCAGACATGTGAGAGGCTTGGCGGCAAGCCATTAGGGCTACATAGAGATGCGATGCTTCGTGGTAAAGATAGCGGGAAGCTCCTTGAAAGACGGTAGAGGAGTATTTTGGTAAATTGCTTAATACCATAAAAGTGACGATGCGTGAAACCACGGCATGGTCTAACTGATTTATGTCTTGGTTGTACTGAAAACATGATGTGGATCAAGTGTTGATTTACTAACGGGTTGATGGTTGTGTGCATTCGATAATCATGCTTATTAAGTGTAAAACCTGGAATTATGTTTTGTTAATGGGTTAGTCCATGCAAGTGAATAAAACTCAACTAGAGTGCTAGTTAGGGTTTTTCTTATGAATCTCCATATATAAAGCAGGAGAGAGGTGGCTAGGGTTAAACTTTGAGACATTTCATACCTAGTCTTAAAGGGAGTTAGGGTTCTTAAAGAGAATCTTGTAGGAGATGTGAGAGGCTCTTATAGTTGAGGTTTTTGTTATCCCAAGGCTTTGTGTATGTCTAGTGAGTAGCTATAAATATTCCTCTCTATTTATCTTTTGTCCTCTCTTGTTGAAATCTTGATTTGGCTTAATTTTTGGTGCTTATCCTTTCCTTCTTGATCTTGTTTTATGCTAAGGACGTATAAATGATGAAGATATCACTTAAGAGACTGTATCTCATCCATCTAGTCACTTATTGCTTGCATGTTCTTGCCTTTGTCAGGTTTTAGCTCAAGAAAGGGTGATTTTGGGATTTTGCTCTTGTGGATGTTTTAGGCTCAATCCGTGCCATAATTTAGCTTGCTATGATATATGAGAACCCATTCAAGGTCATCTAGATCATCTAAGACTCACGAGTAAGAGCAGATCAAGATTTTTCGTTTTTGTCCACTTTTGGTGCACTTTTCACGCAAATAGAAACAAGTTCAAAAATTTTAGAACGATTCTCTCAATAATTGATTGGAATAGGTTCCTGACATTCTAATGAAGGTGCATGCTACGTTTTAAGTCATTTGGACCAACATATCAAAAGTTCCATCAATTTTTAATTGTAAAGTCGTGCTGATTTTACTATTGCTGTGTCGATTTTACTGCAGCGGAGGTACTACTAGGTGCTATAGTGGTACTAACAATTTTACTGTACCGCTGTAACGGTACTACTAGTTTTGCCTAGTTTCGTTTGGATATTTTTTGTGTGGAGTGATGGTCTCTAAACTTCATAACTTCTTAGAGTTATTAGAGTGAATAACTTGAAATTATGCTTTCACTTTAAAAAGATTATAAAAAATATTATAATTTTGTTGGCTTCTATACACCTCGCATGTAGTACGTGGTCGGTGCTTTTAGAGCACCTCATCCTTAGTCCTAGCCTCACGGAGTCACGGGTGTTTTGTGTGATTAGTAAATTACGTCGCATGCTAAGCAAGTGTTAGAGGAGCTTCTTCAGGCTAAAAAAAATCTCTTATTATGCTTCTTCAGAGGTGTTTTGTGTTCCTGAACACATGTTTTTTGTGTTCGTTAAATTACCGAAGTAGCTCGCTGAAGTACTGACGATGTGCCATTGGACCAAGGACGAATATATCTATAGTGAGATTTGTATTTTTGCTATGTGAGATTCGAATGGAGTACATTTTATTGATTGACATATATGCGGATAAAAGATGTATACTGAAACAAACCGAATTTTCAAAAAAAAATTGGAATTCCATTTTTGATTTTGCTTCCTCTTGATCTTTGGCCTATTCTCCTCAAATCCTAGCCACCCAAGCTCTCTCAACTCTGCCGACATTGCATCAAATGGAGGAGAGAACACACGCACTGTTCATCGTCAGACAATTACGCTGCCATCTAGATTTTGTCACTGCCGCCCGATTCTTTCTTCACCGACAAGCCAACTGCGATCTTTCTCGCGCCTTCGCACGCCCACCTATCTCAGCCAGTTGCACGCCCTCTGCCAGCCACCGTACATGGCCCTTGAATGCCCTGCAACTGTGTCAGGCGCCCCGGCCATTGCCGCCACCGTCTACCCTTTGCTCGTATAACCCTCCGGCTGAGCTGACACCGCCTACTTCTTTTGACCGCCGCAAAGCCCAGCCCGAGGCAGCCAGCTTGAGCCTCTCTGCTAGTCGCGCCGCACCCCTCGAGTTTTCGCGACAATGCCACGCGCCGCCGCCACCGTGGCCAACTCCCTGCGCCAAACCGCCCTCGTTGCCCTATTTAAGTGACCGAGCCTCTCCACTCGAAGCTAGCATACCTGTAACATCCTAAATATTAAAATTTGAAAATATGAAGCTCTTGAATTATTTTACAATATACTTTATTGAGGTTCCAAAAATTGAAGAATTCATGAAAGACAAAGACAGATATTAATAATGCCCTAAAAGGAAATGTGCAAATAATAGAAAACTAAAATTGTAAATACGAATCTGAAAAAATGATCCAGTATAAGAAGAGAGAAACCTGAGTTAAAAATATATAATCTCGTTTTGAAAATAATGGCATAAATAGCAATAAAAGTAAATGAATAAAAATACAAACACATATACATACACACACACGTGTGTATATATATGTATGTATGTATGTATGTATGTATGTATGTATGTATGTATGTATGTATGTATGTATGTATGTATGTATGTATGTATGTATGTATGTATGTATGTATGTATGTATGTATGTATGTATGTATGTATGTATGTATATACAAATTGTGCAAGGAAGAGTTTAGCAAAATAGGAAATAAAAATATGCATATATATACATACATACATACATACATACATACATACATCCATGTGCACACATAAATCAAAAAGAAAAAAAAGAAGAGTGAATTCTGCTGGCCCATTTCTCCTCACCCCTTGACCGTTTTCTTCTCTGCGCGGGCCCTTTCTTTTCCCCCGGTCCACTCTCTCCTGCCCGTTGCCTCCCTGGCCACTGGGGCCAGCCCCGCGCCTTCCCTCCCTCTCTTTCTTCTCTTCTTCCTGAGTGCGCCCACGCCACCTCTTTTCTCTCTGCAGTGTACAGCATCCCTCTGCCCTGTAGCATCCATGCGCTTGCCCCCGCCTACGGTCTTCCTAGTCGGCGCCCCCGGTTTTCCCCGCACCGCCCCCGTCAACATCATGCACACCGGGCGCATCCCCTGCTCTGCCGCGCCTACGCCGTGCCAGTCCTTGTCCGCCCATCGCACGAATCCCGGCCAACCACCACCCGTCCCTTTTCCCTGGCTATAAAGCCTGTCGGAACCCGGAGTAACGACTCCTGGATCCTCTGTATAAATCGCACTAGTCCAGGATCAGCTAGTGAACACAGTACAACAAATATAAATATCAAGCACAAATGACTTCTTATATTAAATAAAAGAGTACAGCCTTTTGGCCAAGTCTTACATCAACGCTCATTGGCAAAAGTAAATAAAGCAAATAACAGCGGAAGCAAACAGATAAAAGTGAAGCCCAAGCCTGCCCACAGGCAAACGACAGTAAGACGCGGCCTACTCGTCCTGATCTTCACCGTAGTCGACGACATCCTCCTCTGTATGGAGAGTGCAAGGTGAGTACAAACTTGTACTCCGCAAATCACACGGAGAAATGCAACATAATGTTAAAGGCTTGAATGGAAGGTTTATAGGGTTAGTTTGCATAAAACAACATTTAAGAAATACAATAATTAGATCAAAATTGCTGAATTTAATACAGTAGATAAAAACAGTACTTGTAATTGAAAATAATACCGTCAGTGCCGACTTCGACCAAGCACCAACCTATTCACGGGCATCCCACCCGGACCATCTTTTCCAAATGATCACGCATGGATTCCATCCATTCACACGCTTTCACTGCACAATCCTGATGGATTCCATCCATCCACCAGGTTCCAATCTCTTATGGATTCCATCCATCCATAAGGTTTTCATTCTCTCATGGATTACATCCATCCATAAGGTTTCCGAAAATATTTTTGAAAAACAAAATCTAATCCATGAAAAACTTTTACTCAGCATGCCCATGACCGTGGGCACGGCTATCTAGGATAGATTATACACTCTGTAGAGGTTGTACAGCTTTACCCACAAGACACGATCATCCCGTTTTACCACTAGATTACACACTACCTTAGGTGTGCGGTGAGGAGTCGTGACAAGGCATTTACAATGCAAAGCCTTCAACCTGGTCAAACCAACGCTAAGGTTTCACCCCAGTAAGGAATCCACCAGACCGGGACCCCCTATTGAGCCTAGGCGAGACTTCTCATGGCTTAACCATGCTCGCCCAAGTGAGACTTCACATGGCACCAACCACGCTCACTTTCAACCTACAACCTGACTCAGGTTGGGACTTCGCAAATTATTCAGCCAGGGCTGTCCCATACCAGCCATGTGGTAGTACGTTTAGGGCTTTGCAACAGTAACTCACAGACCGGTCCTTAATCTAACCCACTGCGGCTCCGACCAACAGGGCATACCTGCACCCATCAATCTAACCCATTGCCTAAGTCTCAACTAGGTTTTATATTTTATTTTCAAAATAATTCATAAACCTCCTTGACTCACCAAAGTCAAGAATACATATCAAAAGCATATCATTTTATGTGAAAGGTTCATCATTTTATGTGAGAAAGTATCCCAAAACAAATATTATAACTATGCAGGTCTAAGCATTTGATATAATATCTCTCTAGTCAATACTAACGTACTAACTAAGTGTTTGATCTAGGGTGACAAGGTATAAGGAATTCAATATCAACGGAGGAATTACAATAACTAAATTTAAAATTGAATTGAAATACGTTGAATAAAGATATGCATGCAGAATAATTTAAATAAACATAATTTTATTTTGAAATGCTGGGATCAACATGATCAAGGAGTGTGACTTGCCTTGCTCTTCAACTTGGTTTGAATCTTCGTCGAAGAATTTTCCCGAATCGTCGAAGTCTACACGTGAAAATAACCCACCAAATTCAAATAAATTCAAATTAAATTCAAATGACTTCAAAATTTTGAATTGAGGATAGAAATAGATAGAGGGGAATTTGTGATGAATTTAGGAATTTGAATGGGCTAAATCGGAGTTAGGACGAAGGAGAACGTGCTCCGGGAAATTTAAATTCAGAGAAAAACAAAAAGGTTTATTTTCTGGAATTATTTTTATAAAGGAAAAGCGGTTTATGGCGTCAGCATTGCGTCAGCCCTAAGGTGGGTTTTCGGACAGCCCACTGACAGGTGGGCCCTGGTCCATGGATCGGGTTCACCCACAGAGGCGGCGGCCGAGGTGGCACGCCTGCCTGTGTGGCGCCGATGGGGCGGTGACGGCCGACGCGGCCGGGCGTGGCACCATGTCGCCTCAGTGCGACGCGTGCTAAGCCGGTTGGGGCAGCGCTCGGGGGCGGCGGGCTCGCCGGCGCTCCGGTGACCGGCGGCCGGCGGCGAGGCGGGGAACGGGGAGAGGGGCGCACGGGGAACATGGCGGTTACCGAGGGTGGCCGGAGATGGGCCGGCGACGATGGAGGAGGCGGCGGCGCTCGGGTCCGGTGGCGGAGAGGCACGGCCGAGGGGCGCATGAGCTTCGCTGCGAGGTGGGGAAGCTGAGGGAAGAGGCGGCGGAGCTCGAGGGCGGCCAAGGTGAGGGCGATTGCTCACCGAAGTTGGGAGCGGCGGCGAGAATGGGAAAGCACGGCACGGGGACACTCGGGTGGCGGAGAGGAGAATTGGAGGGCGGCGGGAGGATGAGCGGAAGGGGGCGGAGCCAGGGGTCCTTTTATAGGCGGCGGAGGGGTGCGGGGGCGTGAGGAATCGTTCACCGGAGGCGCGGGATCGTGGCGGCGGTTGCGGGTGAATTGGGGGAGGTGGGCGCGGAGGAAGCGGGCGCACGAGGGGAAAACGTGGGGCGGTGCGTGGGAAGGAGTGGCGGCGTGCTCGGGGGAGTGGGGGCGTGGCCGGGTAGGGCGGGCCGGAGGTTGCGGGCAGCGGCGAGTGCGGGAGGAGAGAGGAGGGGCGCGGCCGGAGGTAAGAGGAGGGCCTGACAGGTGGGGCCGGCTGTTGGTGAGAGCGGGAGGCGCGGGCGGCGGAGATTGAGCCATGGGGGCGGGGAATGGATCGGGCGGCCGAGTGGAGAGCGGGGCGAGTAGAGCGGTGAACGAGCTGGATGGGCCGAGAGTGCGGGGGCGGGGAGATCTGGGCCGGACGCGTGGCGGCCGATGGGAGGGGGTAGGCGGGATTCGCGGCGGATCCGGGCCGTCCAAGTGGCGGCCGGGTGAAAGGGAGGGGAATTTTCATTTTCATTTCTGATTTTGATTTTCAGAAAAGCCTAGGAAATTAATTAAGCCTCAGAAAATATGAAATTAACTCCAAAAATTCCAGAAAAATTCACAGAAGTTTCTGGGGACATTTTGGACTTAATGAAATTATTTTCAACTAATGTTGGTATTTAATTTTCATACTTAAAATACTTCTTATTTTCAAAGTAGATTTTAAAACTCCAGAAAACTCAGAAAACCTAAATAAAAGCCAAATAAATCCAAATAATTAATTTAAAGTAGGATTTTTATAGAAAATCAAAATATTATTTTATTTAATAATAATAGTTTTAGGTTTTCACTTAAAATACTTTCTAAATCTAGCTTTTTCAAAAACAAAAAATTTAGGGCAAAACCTAAAATAAAATTTAGGCACAAAAATACTTATTTTAATTTTATTTTTATTTTAATCAATTTTTTTATTTATTT
The DNA here is from genome assembly GCA_036346575.1 of Dendrocalamus sinicus. Taxonomy (NCBI): domain Eukaryota; kingdom Viridiplantae; phylum Streptophyta; class Magnoliopsida; order Poales; family Poaceae; genus Dendrocalamus; species Dendrocalamus sinicus. The sequence goes on from CM070649.1 coordinate 3,599,680, forward strand.
GTTTTTATTTTAATAAAAACATGGGCTGTTACAAAGTCGCGCGAGGCTCTAAGCGTGCACCACCATGCTCTACTCCACTCTCCACCCCTACCAATTGGCGCCCCAGAGCTTCTAGCGTCGCCAGCCGCCTGTTCTTCTCCAAAGCCGGCAGGGCTAATCCCGCTGATTGAAGCCGTCTCCGGCCATTTTCGCCACCCGGGAGCTCCCTGCGGCCCCGCCAGCTCATCCCCACCGTCGCCAGAGCTTCCCCCTCACCCCCGGTTGTTGGCGCCATGGCCCTCCTCGCGCCGCCGCAGGCTCACGCCACCGTCTCCCCTCGGACTTGCTCCAGCTCGACCCAATGCACGGTGAGACTTCCCTTGACCCCGTGTAGCTTCTGCGCGCCCTGCTTTCTTCCTTCTCCCCTCCGGTCGCCGCCTCCCCCTTTCACCCTCGCAGCCAGCCGCCCCACGTAGCCGCCCGCCCGCCTCGCCGCTGCTCCGGCCAAATAGCCGCCACCCCAAGCTTCCCCGCCGCCAGTACAACCCATTTTGCGGGTCACCACCCCCTCCCCGGCCACCGCCTGCCACCAGCGAACTCGGCGCCGATGGTCGCCCGAGGGCCTCTGTTTTTGCCTCGCCGCCTCTCGCTTCTTCTAATATAACACCCCCTCTCTGTCTGTCTAAATCTTCCACCCACCTGGCTATTAGAGCACGCACTAAACACCAGCAGTCCCTCAGGTCGCGAGTTCGAACTCAGCCGGCCGCACCTCTTCCACCCATTTTTAATTTAATTTTTGTAACCCATATCAAGCAAGAAAAATCATGAAAAATTATAGAGTAATTTAGAGAAGCTAACAAAATTTAATTAGGGTGTAACTAAGATTATTTAAGATTTATATATGGACTAGTTCATGTATGTATAATTAATATGGTATGAGTAGTCATCTAAAAGGCTAATTATTAATTCAAAGCAATAATAAAGAAATATGACTTTGGTTAAATGACCCCAAATTTAATAAAGATTACCCTTAATTGTAATTAAATATATGCCATAACATTTGACTTGTAGCCATAAAATAAATCTTAAGGGTAGATTCGATTAAAAGATGACTCAAGCAGCTTCATAAAATTAAATGATATGCCAAATACATTTAAAATGAAATATACATTCAAATTAAAAAGTCATGATTTATAAACCCCACCATAGTTTTTAAGTACATCGCCGATAAATAAATCTCAAACGCTAGATTTAGTTTATAATGACAGTTGGTGTTTAGATTAACACTTCACATAAAATGACTATAGAATATATTGTAAAAACTATTTGCGCAACAAAAGCGGTATATAATTAAGTGATACACAATTAACCATTTAAAGTATGACTATCGTTCCTATATCTTTAAGAAGTCATAAAAATACTTTCACAAACAACCCTTAAATAAACTGAGGTGTTAAGCTGTTAATATTTAAACTATAAGTATGTGGCTTGTACAAAAGATTGTAATAAATATAACACTCGGGAATATAATGCTGAAAACTTGTCAACATATCGACCAACCATTAGCTCTGAATGCAGGTTACCTAAAGACGATATATGAACCCCTAGGTCAGGGTTAATGCTCTTGCGATGTGCAAATTAATGCCATTCAAGAAATAATAAGCTTAAGATTATGAACTTCCTTGATAAATACAAAGATAACAAAAGAATCTATTAATAACAAGATCGGGTCATCGTATTCCGCCGTTAGCTATATCAAGCTAACTCCGAATGCTAAACAAAAATAATCTCATGAATATACCTTGCCATGACCCATCCTTGCTCTCCATTTCGACAAGTTTCCTTGCCATTTCCCACTCACTCCAACCACTCCGACACCAACAATACTCCGCGCCCAATCAACCTTGTCTCTAATCACCTATTTAATCATAATAAAAATTAATCAAGCTCAATTAGATTTATTTGGACTTTTGAGTTATTTGCGTTATTTGGATTCAGTTGCTTAGCATGTAATTAGAAACTGGAGTCTTGAAGATTCTACGGATCAAGCGTGGTCAAAACGAAGTGAAGATAAAGGATAGAAGCTCAAGAGAAAGCATTGTGTGAGCTCAAGACCGCGGTAAACCGCGCAAGGTGAGTCAATACTTTGATCATATTGAACCTACATTTTCTGCAAATTATTTTTGTTTAAATTATCAAACTACATGCTGTTATTTTATATGCAAATACATGTTTAATTTAGGATTCTAGTTATATGCCCATTGTTTACCTTGCTTAATATTACACCTCCTTTGGAATATTTGAGTATGTGAACCTTGTCGCCCTAGCAAAATTATAATAGTAACTTTTCAAAAATAAGTCTGTAATTATACGCCATGCTTAGTATTGCTTAGACATTCATGGGCGCGAGAGCGCCCAAGCATCACTTTTAATCCTGAGAAGATTTGGATGGGTAGTCATGGTGGTAATGACTGGTGTATGTTGGATATGGTTATTTTACATTCCCAAAAACCTCAAATTGCTTATTTATCTGGGCGGATGGTTCGGGGGTATGGTGTAGGGGTGCACGAGAGTGTGGTTTGTGGTAGAACTGCGCAGATAACCCTAAGGACTGAATCTTGTCATGACCACCCGTGTAAAACAAGTACAACCATAAGTCTGTAAAGTACAACTTGGCCTAGTAGATTTACCGGACCCTGAAAGTCATCATCATCGGTGGAGGAGGTGAGGTAGTGCAAGTGGCGGTCTGGGTGACGGCTTGAGTGGGGCACCCGTTAAGGGTGAAGTTCTTCTGCAGCGTGCTAGCAGTGTGGGTAGCCAGCTGCTAGGCGCATAGGAGGGGGACATCCCGCACAACCTATGAGACCTACCGCAAGCGAGACAAGCTCATAGGGGTGAGATGATGGAAGGGGTGAGGTACTTTGAACGGTTACTGTGATGGTTCGCTCAACCGCACGACTAAGGAATTGTGCGGGGCAACGAGTAAGCTGTCTCTTGTTGGTAAAGTGTGCAAACTCTGCAGAGTCAAAACTATTCGAATAACCGTGCCCACGGTCAAGGGCGGACATGAAAACTTAACCAGATATAGTTATATTTCAAAAACTTTGTGGGTGGAAATGGAAAAGTAGAGGGCGGTGGAGAGCCCTGATTTGTGTTGCCCTGGGTGTCGTCCCAGTGATAATGTAAGCGGCTATAACGCTGAAGGTCTGGCATATGGTGCAGAGACCATGTAATGGTGGATGGAATCTGGATCGCTATTATTATTGCATTCTCTTGCACATTATGTTTTTGTTCAAAACTGCTAGGTCTCAGGAAATTTCTATGTATTATATTTCTAAGTAATGATAATACTTCTCAGAAAATAAAATGTAAGGAAGAATAAATAGAGTTATAAGAAAAAAAGATGGTTGTTTGTGGTTAACACATAAAGTTGTTAGAGGATTCATGTCAATCATAAAAAGGAAACGATAGTGTGGATTCTGGAAGAAATAAATTGATGGAGCCTAGATAAATAGATAGGCTAGATAGATGATTTAAATAATTTTTGGAGATTTAGGAGTGCAAAGGTAATTGTTGGATTATAACACTGATAACTAATATAAATTCTTGGGAGAGGGTGGAGATAATGGGATTAATAGAATTGATCGGTTATTAGATAAGTCAATTGAATTTTTGGAGATTTGGAGATATGATAAATGGAGTATAAACTTGATCAATGATATTCTTGATGGATGTATACTAGTGAATTAGATAGAAATAGATAATGAAAAATAGGGTTGATTACGGGAATAGCAAATTATGGTTTTGGTTCAATAACCGAAAGGATTGAATTGCTAGAAAGTCCTGATACAAATGGCATCGGTGGATTTAAAAGTAATTATGTTAAAGAATCAATAAAATTCAGAAGTGAAGAATTGATGAATAGTTATTACAAGATTGGATTATTAGGAATTCAAAACACAAAAGATATTGGTGGATTCAAAATAAATGATGTCACTCGCTGTTTGGAGTCTTAGACAGCAAATAATAAAGAAAGGGTATCATCGGGTGGATTGAGTCAATTATGGCAATCGCTGTGTGGAGTTTAGGCAGCAACCATAACACTATGATTAAATAATAATAATGCTACTAAAAGCGATTTTTGGCAAATAAAATAACCCAAGCCTTTCCTTTGATAAACCATGCATACTATTTATTTGCATCCTGTATATTGGCTCACGGAGTACAGTGGTTTGTGCTCACACTCGCTTTCACAACAAATCCAGAATCAGGAATCAGATCACTACGCTTCAGCAATACTTTTGGGTCATGATGGCGAATAAGATGAAGATGTAAAGAGTTAGGTCACGAACCTCCAGTTGGCTGCCTGTAGGCATGTCCTGAGGGTCCACCTGTGTGCTTCGTTTTCGCTGCTGCATTTTATTGATTTTAGCCAAATCAGCCCGTGAGTAAGTTTACTATTATATTTACGCTTCTGCATGATATGTACTTTGATATTCAGAACTGTAATCTGTGAGCACTATCTACTGATCTAGAAAATAGTGCGGTGGAATCACAGAGGATTCCAGATTGCAAATTTTGGGCCCCTACAATACCCTAGAACTAGCCCGACCTCTCCCAAGCCACCACCACCCCTACCATTGCCGGCAATTGCAAGGATATCGAAGGGCGAGCCCTAAATCAATCTCCCCAATTTACTCAATTACTTTTCAATTCTTCACTTCTATAGCTTCCTCAAAACCCCCAAAGCACTCCCAAACCATTGGTCAAGCTTTTCCCTACCCCCTCTTCTCCGGCGCCATGAGCCACCCAACGGCCGAGCCACCTCACCGTGGCCAGCCTAGTTTTGGCCACCACCGCCCAAACCGAGCCTTCCACAAGTTTGCTTGGGTCCCGTAGATGCTCAAAAGCCATTCCGACCGCCCAAAGAAGCCCCCGTCCGCTCGCCATGCTCATACCCGTGGAGAAGAAGGCCTCGCCGCCGGCGATTGCCGCCTCCGTCGGTCCTACCGAGCCTCAAAATCGATTCACCACAACCCCAGCAACCCAACCCTACCCTCCAAAATCATCGCAAAATCCTCTAGCCCCTCCATTAGCCACCGCCTCTTTTCCCCTGTTTCTGTGCACGCGCGGGAACGAAGGGAGGAAAATGAATAGTAACCACGTTACTGTTCATCCTGACCCACTAACCGGCACCCGAGCATGTGAACAATGTCGAATCTAGTCAGCCGAGCCCTTTGTGAACAGTGCAAACCGAAGTGAATAGTAACCCAACCCAAAACTGTTCACAAAACCCGAAAACGCATATTTATACCCATTTTGTTCACCTTGACAAAACATAGTAATATTAAATATAATAATAATGTAATCATGGTAGTTTAGAAAATCAGCAACATCTACTGTTACTAAAAGATTTGGTATTTATTTGGAAAGTGGTTCTAGGGTAAGCGAGGATCGCTGGATCCTATGACCTTAACCTAGGGTGAAGGCAAAAGTTACAAATCGATGACAGTGTTGTGGCACTGGACATAGATTTGTGGGAGGAAATTACCACCAGTGAAAATACAAGGACTAGACCCTTATGCTGAGTAAAGAACATAGTAATCGCCCAATCACAAGCGTTGATACGTCAAACCTGGTCTAGTAGCTGCTCAAATTCGATTTAACCTCTACACAAGCGAGGAGGAGGCAAAGAGTGAGTCCATACGGAAGGGGGTTAAGCAGGGTCATATGGAAGTTGGCGCCATTACTATTTTTACTATTGATTTGATTATCAAATGTCCACACAATAGTAGGCTGAGACAAGTTAGGTTGTGGCCTGAGCTTGTTGAGGAAACCTACTAGGTAGAGGCTATATAAAGAATTGAGCAGCGTACAACCTTGTTTTCTTAACTCTTTAGCGGGAGTTAAGGAATCTTGTGGGTAAAGCAGGGCAGTTTTGCAAAGTCATGACCAATTGTATTCGAATACGCCGTGCTTCCGGTAAATGAAGCTATGTTTAATGGGTGAATCCAACAACAAAGCATAAGTAGATTTGAGAATGGTTTGGTAACATTGAAAATTGGTAATCAAGTTTGAAACCCCCTTTATTAATGAAGTACCTTTTTAAGTTTTTAACTGGTTCCCAACTAAAATTGCATCCACATAAAATAATGAACTTAATCCCCCTTCACTTGTCATACCTTGCATGTAGTTATTGCTAAGCTCCATGTGACTTGTTGAGTATGGTTGGTTGTACTCAATCTTGTTTTACTTTCCCCAACACAGAGATCAGAAGAGGGCAGGATATTACAAGTTTACGTGTTAGGGTTGCGACCACACTCAATCGTTCATGTGGAGTTTTCTTGAAGTTCTTCTGATTGTAAGTTATATTTTGGGCTTGGACGCCCTTAGAATTATTAAATGACTGTTAAGTCTTATTTTAATTAAATTAACTCTTTTTAAATGTTCGTAAGCAGGCATGATACTCCTTCTATTCGTAACTGAACTCCTGGGCTGTTACGGAAGGTAACGACATTCCCGTCCCAAAAAACGGGGGTGTTACATATACTCCTATCAGGGGCTATGTAAGTGTAATTAAGCCAGGTTTGGGCTATGGATCAACCCCAAAACTGGTGTTTGTGGTACTAACATTTACACTTTGTTTGGAACGGAGAAATTTCACAAAAAAACAATTTAATTCCCATAATAATCATAAAAAAATCCCACGCTGCAAATGGGGCTTTAAAATTTGAAGTTGAAATTCAATTGGTGTAAAAGACAAAGAAAACAAAAGTTTCATGTGAGTAATTAACAACTACAAATTCGTCTCACCCTTCCACAAATTGTTAGAAAATAATCTCTTTCCCCTAAGACCTATTGAATTAGGGCATATATTTGAGAATGATTTTCACAACTTGGTTAAGATTTTCTTTTTGGACTATTGCTACGGGCCAAAAACTGAACGCAAGCTTACAGCTATCCGGTGGTATGCCCTAAATTTTACATATGCACCTTCGTTTGATACTTAAGTGTTAGCTTTTCGTATTTGAACGTCAATGGTCAATGGGAAGTTTACTTACTGCTCACTCCAGTTATAAAACGGTGATGTTTTAGATATCGATATGGTCTTTAAAACTCAACTTTAATAACTGGTTTCTATTATAATATATTTATAAGTTCCACCTAACAAAATTATAATAGTATGTGAGTTCTTTAATTTTGAGACAAAATAAATCTACACATACTATTTTCATATGACAAATCTAAACATTTGTAGAAATATCATAGCTGAAGTCTGCAAAGTTTGACTACATGCATATTAAAACACCTTTCCTTTGTGACTGAAGGGAGTAGCAATGCGAGAAATATGATTAATTTGCTCTTATATTATTTTCATCGGCAACGCTCTATGCGTTGTTAAATAGCATTTTCTCTCTCTATATAATATACAAATGGAGTGACTATGGCATGTATTGTATAAATTTGACATATATTTCTTTTTCCACCATTCACCATTCATCATGTAAGTGGAAACGTGGGAGAATTAGGAAGATACTAAAGCAGAAAAAGGTTGCTTAACTTTTTATAGCTAAGAGGTGTTTATACTATAGCAATCCTCTATAATCAATAAAGCATAGGCCAAGTACTTTTAGTAAAAAAGTAAGTAAGTAATAAAGTTAACCAAAGGAAATAAAGAAGTACCAAGGAAGAATAGCATATATACAATTTGACGTTTGGCAGTACGGCATAAGAAAAAAAACATAGAGAGAACTACAAATTTGGTCATCCCCACACCAAAAATCTTCAAGGCGAAAATCTAAACTAAGCTGATTGCACAAATATCTCTACTAATATAAGATAAAAGTTTGTCCGTTCACCTCCCTCCCTCCCCTCTTGGTCTAGTGACTCCCCCCTCACACTGCATCCCACGTTCCCCGTTCCCATGAAAAACCAAAATGAATTGGATTTCGTAAAAAACAAATCTCCGATCTGTCGTCCTCCTTCGCAACCGCCATGCTCCCTTATGGCAAAACTGCCACACCCCCACTTCTTCCCACATCCAATGCGCTAGCCAAATCCTCCTACAAAATTAGGAATGGGGCTTCCCTATCCCCTTTTCCCTATCCCCCTCCCTATCCCCTCAATCCAAACCACTCACATTTCATCCAATGGCTAGGATTTTTTTATATTTTCATCATTTGCCCATCCATCATAAATAATACAAAAATACATGAAAAATAAAATTTTATTTTTTATTATAATTTTTTTAAGAAAAAAAATTATAATTTCTGTAAAAAAAATTATAATAAAAAAATAAATTTTGTTTTTTTCTATATTTTTGTATTATTTATGATGGATAGGCAAATAGTGAAAATATAAAAAATAACTAGCCATTGGATGAGATATGAGTGGTTTGGATTGAGGGGATAGGGAGGGGGATAGGGAAAAGGGGATAGGGAAGCCCCATTCAGCTCCTCTCCCTCCTGATCTCCTCTCACAACGTCTCCGCCCTTGAAGGCTAGGCTCCCCCACCTCTACACCTCCCTCCTCCTGCTCCTCCCACTCCTCGTCGGCGGCGGCGGCCGCCGTTGACTTCTCCCTCCCCTCCACGCGCCCGCCTGGCCACCACAGCCGCACCTCCCAACTCCATGCCACCTCCACCGCCGTGCCCTTGTCCCTCGACCTCTCCATCCAACTCTCCCCCTCCCCTCCCTTGACCTCACTGACCTGACGAAGGAGCTCCGCCCAACGATCACGAGCGATAGCAAGAAGGCATGGTACTTCTTCGCCCCACTGTGGTCCAAGAGCAGGCACGGGCAGCGGAAGACGCGCATAGTGGGCTCCAAGGAGCGGTGCTGGCACTCGGAGCACGCCTCGAAGGCCATGGTCTCCGGCGTCTGCCGCAGCTACCAGATAGGGCGGCATTAGTCCTTCATGTTCATGAAGGAGCATGTCTAGCGGGTCTGGTCGGGGTGGCTTATAGACGAGATCTACCTCAACCACAGCAAAGAAGAGGGCTCCACAGATGAGATTGTCCTGTGCAAGGTGTACACTAGCCGTCGCTCAACGCCCTGTGCAATATCAAGAAATCCACAGTGGCGGTGGTGTCTGGATGCAAGAGGAAGGCTGACGACAAGAACTCTGGTGCGGCAATGCACATGTGGCAGTGCTCTCGTCACCAGACCAAACCAGCCGAATTGCAAAGTGAGATGATTGATGATTCTATGGAGGAAGCCGAGCCCCAAGGAAGATCGGAGTCAGGGATTCTTGAGGATGATTTAATGGCCGATGAGTCAGACGCGGCCCATGGAGACTAAATGGGTGTTTCTTCAGAAAATCGTCGAAACCTTGGTGCTACAATATTCTATCACTTTATGTAGTTGGGTAACCAGTTTAAGATTCAACATTACCAAACAAATGGGGAACCTTGAGATATTCCCCATCTCTGTTTGTTAAGCATTAGTATTATCTGTTGTGCTCATCTAGAAACCTGCTTTTCCCTGGTAATTTTGATCTGATTCAGGCAAGGTAACTGTTAGATTTAATCTTGACTTAAGAGTCCTAGTCGTAAATTGAGTTCGTTTTCGGGTGTAATTCGAGTTGAAGTAATGTCCAATTCGAAGTCCTAGTCGTGTGCTATTAGGAGTTATAAGCATATAAATTGAGATGCTTGTAACCAGTTTATGCAATGCAATATTTGCAAGAAATAAAGATTAGAATTCGAGGGTTAGATTTGTAACAATTGATATCAGAGTCTAAACCTTGAGTTCTTCCGCTGCTGCCCCCGGGGGGTGATCTTTGCTCCCGGAGGCGGCCACCGTTGCGCGTCATCGCCGACTGCTGAAATTGAGGAGTGCGCCTTTGAGCCGGAGTTTCCGATCAGCATGTGCGCCCAGCAAGAAGAATCAAAGCAAGCCAACTTCATGCGGTCAAGTTAATATGAAGAAGCCCGATCACAACTAGCAATTAATGATCAGGAGGTTGAAGTGGTTGTAATCACTCTCCACCAACACGTCAAAGATGAGCTGGCGTTCTTTAGATGGATGGGGCCGGTCCTCGATTGACATCTCTCCAGTGAGGATTTCCAAGAATTCTGAGGGAGCACCGAGCCGAACGAGGAGCTCCTCCACGCGGAAGTTCCCCAGCCAGATCCGATCCAAGACGTTGTGCGCGCCGGCTGAGCTTGTTTGCGTCGGCAATCTTCAGCCTCTTCCTGCCCGGGGGGCGTGGTCCACGGGTGGTCGTCACGGGCCGCGCGAAGGAGCTGCTCCGTGGTCAGCTGCACTGGCGCCGGCGTCTTGCTCCTGACGCGGCACGCGCGACGCCATGGGCGCAGAATCGATTCTCCGCTGCTGCAACCAGGGAGTGGAGTTCTGGTGGTACACGGAGGGGAAAAGAGCAGGATACCGAAGCCGACTCCAAGCCGAAGTGCATGTCCGTGTCCGTATTCTGAGCCGAACCGTTTTAGTTCTCCGTCTCCGAGATCACATCAGGCGAGCACAAATAAAAGGCACCGAAACACAGAGCAGCAAGCAGATCAAGTTGCGACAAGAGCAAAATTCAAGAAAAAGAGAAAAAGGAAAACAACAATTTTTCCTTCCGTTTCTCTTGGTCTAAGAGCCTTCAAAGTAGCCGAAATTTTTTGATCCGTGCCCAAGATCATGTCGCGTGCTTCGGGAAGCGGTGTCGACGGCAACGAGGCATCATCCGGTGCGATGGCGAAGGAGAGTTCCGCTATCTCGCTGCATTATCCGATGCTCACGGAGAGCAATTATGCAGCATGGGCAATCAAGATGAAGGTGTACATGAAGGCTCAAGAGTGTGGGATGCGATCGAGAACGGCAACGTTGATATGCGCAAGGATCAGATGGCATTGGCGGCCATCTATCAGGGCATCCCAGAGGAGACGCTCTTCCTACTGGCCGAAAAGGAGACGGCCAAAGCCGCATAGGAGACGTTGAAAGCGATGCATCTTGGCGCAGATCGTGTGAAGGAAGTAAAGGTACAAACTCTCAAAACCGAGTTCGAGGTGCTGCGTATGAAGGAAACGGAGTCGATCAATGACTTTGCCGTCCGGTTGATGGTCATCGTCAACAAGATACGGGCCCTTGGCGAGAAGGTGGAAGAGTTGTACGTGGTGAAGAAATTCCTTCGTGCTATTCCCTCACAGTTTCTCCCGATTGCTTCAGTCATAGAACAATTTGGAGACCTAAAGGCAATGATCATGGAGGAGGTCATCGGTCGTCTTAAGGCGTATGAGGAACGCATCCATGACACTAGCAACAAAGGTGAAGGACAGCTCTTGTTGACTCGCGCCGAGTGGAAGGCTCAATCATCGAAGCGTGAAGGCAAGAACACTTCCAGGGGTGATGGCCAAGGCCGTAAAGGTCGGACGTTTGATAAGGCAAAAGTGAGGTGTTATAACTGTAATGATTATGGACACTTTCCTTCAGAATGCCCAAAGCCGAAGACGAAGAAAGCGTTTGTTGCCGAAGCACTCAGCGAAGATGAAGTGCTCTGAAGATGAGTTGAGTCAGGGACGTTTGAGATGTGTCGCCGTCCAAACTCAAACAAGATGGAAAGGAGTTAGAAAGTCAAGATTAAGGGGGAGATTGTTAGATTTAATCTTGACTTAAGAGTCCTAGTCGTAAATTGAGTTCGTTTTCGGGTGTAATTCGAGTTGAAGTAATGTCCAATTCGAAATCCTAGTCGTGTGCTATTAGGAGTTATAGGCATATAAATTGAGATGCTTGTAACCAGTTTATGCAATGCAATATTTGCAAGAAATAAAGATTAGAATTCGAGGGCTAGATTTGTAACAGTAACACATACATTTTTCTTGTTGTTTACACTGAATTTAGCTGCAAATAGCCTATGCTTGGTTAATCCAACCAGTGGACCGTATCTCTTGGTTGACAGAAGAAATTATAGTACAATATCAAGAAACAGCTTTAGAAAATAGTACAATATCATTGGGGTAACACAGGACACTAACCATTTTCTCATGTAAAACACATTCCCAAGGTTCAAACATTTTCTCTTGTAAAACAAAATTATGAGGTTCAAGCTGAATGATTAGAATAGCTTCTTGACATTGCCCACCATCAGTTCTTGTGACATGATGGATAATTTCAAGCGAGTAGAATATTTAGTACAACTCCTGAATAAATATATATATATATATATATATATATATATATATATATATATATATATATATATATATATATATATATATATATATATATATATATATATATATATATATATATATATATATATATATATATATATATAAAAGAGAGTATAGGAAAGCATGAACAGAAAGCGAAGAGCTGCCTGACATGGCTTTCCAATGAGAAAAGGGCAACCCACAATTGCACAACCTCAAGGATCACACTACAGACATACAATGAAAAGATCTCAGAAACACAAAAAAAAACTACACTAACATTGTACAGTATTGGCTTAGGTTTATGATTCACTTATGTCAACCAATATAGATGATTTCAACATAAAAGCATTATTCAAGCTATATAATTTGGTAGCGACTAGGATTTAGGTTGCATCTGTTTCAGCCAATACTGAATATTTTACTCTACTTTATTTATAGAGGATTATTTACTTATTTCTCAATGTAAGGATTGGAACCTCACATGTACTTCTTGATGCGTAATTTTGGATATCGGTGTTTAATTCTGGTTGGTTGGTTTGGAATTGCAGATGCTATACCCTGGATTGTCGCTCGGAGACGTGATCTGGACTCGTACATGATCGAGGAGGTGAGAAATCATTCAATTCATTTAGTCATGTATTCCTTCCCCAAAGTTGGTTCATTCCATTCTCCTCTTGTAGTGGTGATTGGCTCCATGGTAAAACTGCAAATGGGTGGAACTTTTCAGATGTTCCCATCTTTTGCATTCTTCCAGTGATGGCTAACATGTTTAGCCTATAATTATGTTGATTCCTCTAGATTAGAGGATGAAAAGTTAGATTTGTGGTGCATTTTGTAAAGTGCTTTCTATTTAATATGGAATTGTTGGAAGCAATGTTTATGCTTTGTGATGTGATATTTGGGTTTCAAATGTGGTTTGTTCTTGTAGGAAGGAATAATATTCTTACTCCTTAGTTCATGGGAACTTATCATGTTATGTACATGGTTTAATCTATGAAATATTTTCGTTAAGAAAATATATGAAATAATCATTCAAGTAATCAATTTATTAATTGCCAATTACATCTCAAATTGGTACAAATATAAATTAATGTGGTACAGTAAAAGATACATGAAATTATGACACTGAATAGCGGCCTAATGAGTGCCTGGTCTGGTAGATACTTGTTGCAGTTAATGTGAGCTGACAACCACATGCCCACCCCATCATTCTACACGAAATCAGGGACAAGTCTTCCCTCCGATACAGCATATTCAGTGGTATCATCTTGAAGCTCCGCCTGTGGCTCCCTAGGTATCGAGGGCCCGGGCTCATCACCGTTTTTCGACGCTCGACGCATGAAACTGAGGTACATGATCGGCCTCCCGTAAATGGCCAACTCGGGCTGGGAGGCAAATTTGCATGTGCTACCTCCATGCTACGGTGCCATTAATCTTCATAAGCTCCCACACGCCATTCGTGCAGGTGATCCCCTCGATCGTAAGCTTCATCCCATCACCTCTGTGGAGAACTCCCTCCAGATGTAGCTTCGTAGCTCGTGAATATTTATGCTACCAAGCCCCTCGGCCCTGAGCACCTTGTATTGACATATCGATAGGTCCAACCCATTAGGTCTAGCCCGTTCAAGACCATCGTCGTACAACATTATCAAGTGTTCTATGTCTGCGACTACCTGAATCCACAACAATCAGATCCGCAATAAGTATTACAACAAAAAATCATGACAAGCAGCATGCAAGTTAGTGATTACATGCGTGTAACTACATATGAATAATTCATTAATTACCAACAATTTGATTACCTGTCCAAAAAAATTACGATTCATTACCGTCGTTCGTAGCACTTAATTACTTAGTACTAACCCATTACTTAACCATAACTATTTGCCACTACAGTAATTATGACTGCTTAATTACACACTACAATACAATAACAAATTATTGGCATCGTATGTACACAAAATAGTAAAAACTATGTCTAAATTATTATGACCTACTTACTTCATAATACAATCTATATTAATTATGACTAACTAAATAACACTAATTAACTAGGACTACGTGAATAATGTCAGAAGCATGCGACAAAAATTTACCTATCTTTCGGGAGAAGCAATCAGCACTGCCATGTCCTCCTGTCACGTCTTTAATGAGCTACGCACTAGCTTCACAAATTAATTAGCTATACACTCTTAATTTTTAGCGATGACCACAAGAATGAGTTTCTGCGATAAGTGATTGAGATGATCGATGACCAACTGTGGGATGTTTGTATTTATGGCCGAGCGAAAAGGGAACCCGATGCGCTCACCCTGCAAATTAAGAACTCCTTGTTGGTACATAGCATTTCAGGCCAGAGGAACGACATGGTAACACTGATAAATGTGGAGATGAGGGAGCGGGCGAGGGGTGACGACACAGACATAACAACATCAGTTCGGACGAGAGAGCGCGCGAGGGGGGACGATACGAACAGTGTGACAATTGTGCGAATGACGCAGTGGAAAAAGAAACATAGCAGCAATGGGTTGACATATGTGCGAAGAACAGAGGTCACGGCGTCACGCATTGCAAAAGATGCATCGTATATCGCTAATTACAATTAAATTAGCATGGTAAATTTGTAGCACATAAAATTCCTATAAAATTACGCAATTAGGTGGACTGTGTCGGAAGGCTTCACATAAATTTTGTAATTTTTGGAGCTCATTTACTATATGTAATAACTCTTGCAATTATCTCAATATTATGATTTTTTGAGCAATATTCATAGTGGATAAAATTATCAAAAAAATTACACAATAAAGTACATTGTGTCGGATAGCTGCACATAAAATTTTTGAATTTTTTGAGCTCATTTGCTATATTTAAAAATTTGAATAAATTTAACACATAAATTAGTATTTAGACAGGTAATTAACCTGGCTACTGCCGTATTGTGGTGGGGCGGCAGGCCACCTACCATTCGGTGGCTAGGCGACAACACTCGGGACACCATGTGTCGCCTGTAGGATGCTGTCGCTCAGTGACCGAGCGACATAAGTGATATTTTTACCATTCTTATGTGTATACGGCTATTTTTACAAATATGAATGTAAAATATGCTATATATGCCTAAAATTCCTTAGACACATACCAAAATGGGAGTAGACCTATTAAACAGCAAAGCGCAATCCTTGATTCAACTTTCACTTTTAGCCCTACTTTGGAATGAGGGAATTTTCTTGATTCCTACAGGATTGAACTGTCGCGGAAAAATTTTCTATTTCCTAACTAAACTGTTTCTTATAAAATTCATGTGTTCCGAACTAACCTTTATAGGGCCTATTCTTTTTTGCTGCGGCTTGTGATTTTTTGGGCTGTTTGTATAAGAGATTATAGAGTAACAGAAACCCACATGCGGTTTTTGCCGATATAAATGAAGTCAGTAAAGTATGTACTACAATTAACTAATAGACGCTATCTTAAAAAAATACTCCGTTTAAAATCTAGTTACTGTAGAAAAGTCGAAAAGCAGCTTTTAGAAGCTGAAAAACACAGGGCCATAGTTTACTAGGGGTGTTTGGAATGGAAATGTTCTACTTTGAGGGTGTTCTAACAACCAAAATGGCATTAAATTTTGCTTGAATTTTCGTTTGAATGATTCACTTCCATATAGGTTTCTCAACAACCCCATTTGAAAATTCATTTGCCTACAGCAAATCCATGTTACAGTGTCTTAGAGAATTTACGTTTTCTTTTCTGCTCTGCGAGGGAACAGATTTGTTACACATTACTGCAATTTTAATGGGACATTCAACAAGACATTGCACGCTTTCAGCTGATCTACACTCTAACGGAGCCCAAATGTCAAAATCGTATCAATGCACCACTGTAGAAACGCTGATGCAAATTCCACAGCGTACGGTCGAGCAATGCGCATTTCCAGCTATACCAATCGATTACAGCCTACAGCACTAAAAACAGCACGACGTACTGCACAAACGGCATACTTAGCAAATATGCAAATCCGCCATAAATATCAAGCATAATTGCCCAGAGGTACATCGCCCGGCCTCTGATGCATCCAAGGACATACTCATACCTGCGTTCGGCGGTATATGCGACCGGGACACCTACGCCCTTTCCGTCCGCCCCACCTGATACCGTGCTCAGACCACGGTACACCAGCCAGGAGTATTAGGGTGTGTTTGGTTGCATGAATCTCCTTCGTCCTGGATGGGTGGATCCGTATAATCTGAGAAAGAGCCTGTTTGGTTGCCTGTATGAGCGGATACAGCCTGTATGAGCGGATGCAAAAATAC
This sequence comes from Dendrocalamus sinicus, assembly GCA_036346575.1. Lineage (NCBI taxonomy): Eukaryota > Viridiplantae > Streptophyta > Magnoliopsida > Poales > Poaceae > Dendrocalamus > Dendrocalamus sinicus. The sequence goes on from CM070649.1 coordinate 3,616,120, forward strand.
GCCCTCATCCTGGATGGGTGGATACGCTCAAAATGAGCTTCACTAGCCATCCTGGATGAGTGGATGCAGTGTATCTTATGCGGTCCCACGTGTCAGTCTCTCAAGTTTGGTAGACTGCATCCGCTCATACAGGCAACCAAACAGCATCTCAGTTTTTTTGTATCCGCTCATACAGCCTCAGCAAACATCTTCTTTTTCTGAAATACGATTCCACTCAGCCTGCATCCACTCATCCAGGATATACGATGCAACCTCCATCCACAAACCAAACACACCCTTAATTCCGTTCCGGTACCGGCCCAGATGGCTATAACATGGTGTAGCCGTAGCGGGCCTTTTGTTTTCAATTTTTAGCTTTTCTACGGGAACTAATTTTTAAATAAAGTATTAATTTAATTATAGTATATACTATATCGACTTCATTTATATCGGCAAAAATCACATGTGAGTTTCAATTATTCTGTAATCTCTCATACAAACAGCCTAAAAGCCACAAGTCATAGCCAAAACCATAAGTCTCAGCTAAAAAGAACATGCCTAACATATGGTCATCCAAAATGGTACTTAAGAAGCTACAATCTATGAGCCCTCTTATTTGGACTGAAAAATATGGTTTATGACTGAAATTATATTATAACTGGCTAAAATTACATTGTAACTAATGATGACTTATTTGGCGTAATTAAATTTTAAAAAATAAAAAATAAAAAACACAGATTAGCCCATTGCAGACAATGCAAACGAATAAGGGAAAAAAGAACTAGCAAAAAAGTTCATAAAAACCAAAAATCAGACAAAATCAAAATTTATAAATAGTTGAAAATAAACCAGAAATCAGAAGCTAAAACCGAAATAAAAGAAACCTATATCGACATTTTTTGTAACCATTCCGAATGAAATTGAGCTTACCATCAATTCCGATATCGGTCAACAAGTAATGTCTCCTCTCAATCCATCTCAAATCCAAGGAATCAAGGGGGAAATGATTATATCTGAAAGGAAGCAACAAAATCAGAGAAACACTGTCTCTGTCTCCTCCCAATTCGGTGACAAGTTGCAGATTAACATTGCAACTCCCTAGAAAACATAGGAACATCCCTCCCTAGAAACAGCGCCGCCGCCGGTCTTCCTCTTCCCTAGAAACAGCGCCGCCGCCAGTCTCCTCCCTCCCTCCCCTCTCCTCCCCTTCCGCTGCCCGAGCTCGCCGGCGGGTGTCCGCGAGGCGATAGCGGTGGCGGAGGGGCCCTAAACCATACACTCTGTTGAGATGGCGACGTCCTCTACCCCACCACCGCGCGCGGCGGCGCGAGGCCACCTCCTCCTCCGCGCGCCGCCGCCGCCGCCCTCGTCTCGCGCGCTCGTCGCGTCCCCTCCTCCGAGGCCCTGCGCGTCTACAACCTCTTGCTCCGCTGCGCCGTGCGCCCAGACGACCGCACCTTCCCCGTCGCCCTCCATGCCGCCGCGGCCGCCGCTGAGGCGCACCTCGCCAAAGGCCTCGAGCTCCACGCCGCCGCGCTCCGGAGCGGCCTCCTCGCCGACGTCTTCGCCGGCATCACGCTCGTCGCATTTTACGCTACCTGCGGTCGCGCCCGCGATGCGCGCAGGGTGTTTGAAGAAATGCCCGTCCGAGACGTCGTCTCGTGGAACTCCTTCGTCTCGGCATTCTTGGCCAACGGGATGTTCGACGACGCAGGCAGGCATTGGTAAGTATTATGAAGGACTAGGGTCTCGAGCCATCGGAGTTTGTGAACTCCGTCGCGTTAGCGTTCTTCGGCATGGAGAATGGCAACCAGGAGCTCAAGAACGACCTCAAGGTCCTCTTCATCAGCTCCGAGTTCCAGTTGGTTGCGGCCGGAAGCAAGAAGGCGGTGGTGATCCACGTGCCGTTCAGGCTCCGTAAGGCGTTCAGGAAGATTTGTGCCAGACCCTTCCGTTGTATTGCTGTAGGTTTGATCTGTGGCTCATGTCCCTGGATCTGCTCAGTGGTGGCGCTTAGACGTCGCTTAGTGGTCTCTGCAGTGGCGGACGTTGCAGGAAGCAGCTCGTCGTAGAGTTCAAGGGTGGCTATGCCATGGCCTTGAGGCGGGTAGGGCCCCGGAGTGTTGGTGGCGGTCTTTTTTGTGTGTGGGTAGTACGTGGGGTCTTTGTGGAGGTCTTTGGCGAAAGCCTTGCCGGTGTTCTTACCGGTCTCGACATCAATGACGCCTTCGGGCGCCATTTTCCTTCCTGGAGGTGTGTCGTGGCACTACATAGCTCTCATGTGTACTGATCTCCAGGTGAAAGCCTTGCCTCGGTGAGGCGGGCGGCGTCGGTGACTCTCGTCGCCTTCTTGGAGACGTCGCCTCGGAGGTCCATCTTCACGCAAAGCAGACCGAAGTTTGAGTGGCTCGGGCGGATGAGGTTAAGGGCTTGGTTGTAAGCAAGGACAGAGCAAAAGTGCTGAAGTTTAGCCTTTTTAGTTCTTTTCGTAGTCCTTAAGTTATCTTTCATGTTGTTTTATGTACCTCAGTTTTGAGGCTTTGAGCCTAAGAGCTCGTGTAACTTTTGGCTGTGTATATCCTTCGTGGATATAGAGGCCGGATTTTATATCCTTTATCTAAAAAAACTGTCTCCTCCCAATTCACCGGTTCACCCAGAAGGCAAAAAAAATCAAGCGGAAAAACTTAGACTGGCAAGAAAGAAAGAAATCTAGAAAACATACACAAAAGAACATGAGTGCTGAGCTAGGGGCGCGGTCGTGTGACACTGGGGCGACGCAGAGGATGGCGGGCGGTGGCTCCCACCGAGGCAGCCCTGACGGCGACAACCATGACTAGATCGCGATCTTCCTCCTCGTATATACGCGTGGTTCTATTATTTTTTTGGGTGGCGACGTCACTTGCCCTGCCCCTGTTTGTGCGTGTGTTGCCTAAGACAAGGATCGGCTTGTGGCCCAACTCACCTCTTTCGTATTTTTTACTAAAAGCTTACTATGTAATATAATAACTTACTTATATTTATAAATATATTATTATATCATATCGTGAAACGTACGTTGGAACAGACTGATAACGGAAAGATACATTTCAAAGACCAAACTGAAATGGAAACTGTTGTGGTTACAGACCAAACAGAGAGAGTGTGTAGTAGTGGAGAGTTGAGTAAATGAATGGCTTCCGGGGTTCCCCCGTGGCCTATGCCACACATATCATTACGATTCATCAAGACTCCCGTGAGTATCCATCCTACATCGAGAAGATCGGGCGACCCCGTATCAGTGGCGGTTACTGAGGGTGGCCGGAGACGGGCCGGTGATGAGGGAGGAGGTGGCGGCGCTCAGGTCAAGCGGCGGCGGCGGTTCCGGTGGCGGAGAGGTGCAATTGATGGCGGAGGAAGGTGGGGCGAGGTGAGGAGGTGCTTGGGTGGGGGTTAAATAGGGGAGGGGAGGAGGGATGTGGCGGCGATTGCTCGTCGAAAAAGGCGCGGGGCGTGCGGCTATTACGGGTGGCCGGCGCAGAGATGGGGGAGGTGGGGCGCGGAGAGAGGGGATCGTGGGACGTGGGCGCGTGCGGGAGTGAGGGTGTGGCCGGAGAAGGGGGGAGGTGGCCGGGAAATGCGGGGTGGCGCAACGGCCGGCGGTGGCGCTCGCAAGGAAGAAGGTGGCCGCCGGGGAAGATGGTCCCGACAAGCGGGCTCGGGCGGTCAGCGGGAGAGAGGGAGGCACGGGCGGCTGACGGGCGGGGCCCGCGGGGCAGAAACAGGCGGAGGGAGGGAAGAGGGGCGCCGACAGGTGGGGCCGTGAGAGAGAGAGGGGGAGGGGGAAAGCGGGGAGCGGCTGGATTGCAGGGGCAGGGAATCGGACTGCCGAGGGAGGAGCGCGGGGTGGACAGCCGAGATGGGCCGAGGCACACACGTGTCGCCCGAAGAGGAGGGGAGGGTGGGATGGAGCGGGTGGCGGGGATGGGCCGGGAAGAGAGGATGTGGGCAGAACTGGTCCATCCATGTGGCGACCGAAGGAAGGTTGGGGAGGGATTTTAAATTTTGATTTTTTATTTTTGAATTTGTTGGATCGAAATGGCGACAGAGGGGGGGGGGGGTGAATGTCGCCTCTTTTTAAAACTTGCCCCCAAACGTATTCACTCAAGAAACTTCTCACCAATAGCAACAAGAGCTATGATAAAGAAAGATCATACTCTCTAAAGAACCTCACTGGATAACTGCTAGAAGAAAACACCCAGAGAAACAAACTACAACAAAAAGAAAGAAGAAAGCTTACAAGACGAAGGAGCAATAAGCTCACTGGAAACCTAATCCCTTTGAGGAGGAAGCCTAGCAGAAACACTAAAGCACAAGAGCGAGAAGAAGCAACAAACAAGGATCAACAAAAGGGCCAACACAGCCGGGGCCGGTCAGACCGCTCAAAGCCGGTCGGTCAGACCGCTACCCTGTCGCCGGTCTGACTGGTCCAACACCGCCGGTCTGACCGCTGCTTGATGGCCAATCAGACCGCCCATGTTCATCCGGTCTGACCGGACCTTGGGCAGGTAGAGGCTGAATTTGGCCGACAGCAGACTGAACAACTGAAGAACTTTCAGACTTCGGGAAATCAAAGAAAATGATGGATTTCTTCAATTTTTTCTAATTCAAGCAAAACTACAACAAACTAAATAAGGAGAGGGCCTTGAGAAACCAATAAATCCCACCAAAAGTCAAGAATGTCATATTTAAGCCAAAATCTGAAATCTACAGAGAGCAGCGACAAAAACTCTAATTCCCATCTAATCTCTGATCCTTTGACCATGAAACTTTGAGGATAGCTACTTAATAGCCTCAGGACTTAACATGCCAAGTTTCATGCTATCTCAAGAAGGGAATCAAGATTTACACCAAAACCCTAGAAAAAGAAAATAAGAACAGAGGTGCTGAAAAAGAAGAACCTTTGATTCATTCGAATTGCTCTCGGCAAAAAACAATCAAATGATCTTGAAGCATCATCCCAACATAAAGCAACCTGTTGTGGTTACAGACCAAACAGAGAGAGATGTGGTAGTGGAGAGTTGGGAGAGAGTGATGACCTCTGGCCCCCCTTGGTATATATATATATTCATATGGGCTATGCTTTTACAATGGTGCCCTTACATCGGTACCTCCCTGTCAGGGGTATTTAAGCCATTACATATTTCCCATTTTGGGCTCTATAACCTTCTAACAGGCCTGCTGGGTTTAGGTGGGGGCCACCCCTACAACAGAAGCCTCTCATGGTGAATGCCTTCACAGGGCCGAAGCCATGTTGCCGAGTCCTTTGGCCCCCTCCGTCCCTGCGGCCCGTGAACTTCTCCGAACTTGCAGAGCCTTGGTGCGCAGCGGGTCCCAGGGTCTGAGGCCATAGCCAAAACCGATGCCTGGATTGGCAGCTGAGGTAGACGCGCGAGCGCTCCGTCCCGAGCTGGCGCCTAGTCGAAGTAGGCGCGCGAGGGCGCTCCGTCCCCTACCCGCCGAACGGGTGGCAGCGGAGCTGGCGCCTGGTCGAAGTAGGCACGCGCGCGCGCTCCGTCCCCTACCCTTTGAATGGGTGGCAGCAGAGCTGGCGCCTGGTCAAAGTAGGCGCGCGCGCTCCGTCCCCTACCCATCGAACGGGTGGCAGCGGAGTTGGCGCTTGTCGAAGTAGACGCGCGAGCGCTCCGTCCCCTACCATTCAAACGGGTGGCAGCGAGCGGGCGCTGGTCGGCGAGGCACACGCGCGCTCCGCCCCTACCCTTGAACGGGTGGCGCGCGGGTGGCGCCAGTCAAAGTAGACGCGCGAGTGCTCCGTCCCCTACCCTTCGAACGGGTGGCAGCGGAGCTGGCGCCTAGTAGACGTAGGCGCGCGCGCGCTCCGTCCCCTTCCCTTCGAATGGGTGGCAGCGGAGCTGGCGCCTAGTGGAAGTAGAGGCGCGAGTGCTCCGTCCCCTACCCTCCGAATGGGTGGCAGCGGAGCTGGCGCCTGGTCCAAGTAGGCGTGCGCGTGCTCTGTCCCCTACCCTCCGAACGGGTGGCAGCGGAGCCGGCGCCTGGTCGAAGTAGGCGCGCGTGCCGCCCCTACCCTTCGAGCGGGTGGCGGCGAGGTGGCGCCAGTCGGGCGACGCGCGATCATCGGGCCGGGGGACCGAGCCATCGCGCGTAGAGGCTCAACGGTGTAGTCGAGTTGAAACGCGCGACGGACACCGCTGCGCTGCGGTGATTGCAACCTCACGATCCGGTGTGCGCTATAATGGTTCTGGAATCGCGCGGCCCCGGCTTGCGTGGCTAGGTTGTCATACCGCGCGACTCGCGGCGTGTGTGGGGCACGCGGCGGCTTGTAACTGGTGCGCAGTGGGATGTGAGCGGTTGCGTGATCGCGGCTGCTCGCCTCTTCCCTAGGGAAGGGGGACACGAGGCGGGCAAGGAATGGTGCGTCATGCGGCGTTTAGCCATATTTCGCTGCGTCGTCACTGCCGGCTGTCCTGCTATGCTTCGAAGCTGTTATGATCCCTCGGTCTGGTAGTGCGCTTTTAATGGCGGCTGGAATCGTGCCGACGTCTGGCCTGTCAGAGGGCAGGCTGTCGCATCATGCAGCCTGCCTTCCCGTGGGTGGGGCACGCGGCGGAACGTATTCCTGCCATGGGCTTCGACCCCTCGGCCAAGGCTGTGACCCGCTAGCTGGCCTTTGCGTGAAGGGGCCATCTTCCGGGTGCGGTCCTGGCCCGAGCACTAGAAGCTACCTTACTGCGTGCGAAGGTCGGGCCAAAGACCGGGGGTATTCCTGCTGGGGCGGAGGCTCCGTCTTAGGGACGCGCGTCGGGTCGTGTGCCCCAGTTATTTTGTGCGGGGGTTGCCACGCGGCAGGAGGCCACTGGAGCGTCGTGCACTGACGGTCCTCACTGCTGTGGTTGCGTCTGGCGTGTACCGTCACGACGCTTCGTCCTCGGTTATGGGGAATCATGTGGGACGGGCCTCTATACGACTACGGTCGTGTCCGGCATGTGGACCATCGCGACACTTCGGCTGCCGCCTTCGGGGCGAGGTGGCTTGAAATAGCCCTCGTAACCGCGCCCCCGCAGTTCTACGCCCCCTTCTCGCTTGCATCGCCTTCTACACTCCCGTGGTATTCTCACCACTGTATTCTTCCTTCTGTGAGAAGCGATGGCATCCGGTGATAAGCGTGGCCAGGCGGCTGGTGCTTGCGGGCATTCGCCGGCGGTCTTCACCGCTAGAGGTGAAATACTCGCTCAGCGAACGCGACCCGGCGGCGGCGGACAAGTGGTGGCTGGCGGCGGAGAAGGAAGGCTCATTTTCCGGCGAGTTGGGCCCCTCTCTCGTGACCGAGAAGACAATCCAAGCGCTGCTACACGCCGGGAAGTTGTCCGAGCGCCAGGCGGTACGATTGCCCGCCGCCGATGAGACGGAACCGCGCCCTGAGAAGTCGGAGGCGCTTGTGTTCGTCGCCTTTTTTGACGCGGGGCTCCGCATCCCGGCGGTGGCGATCGTGGGCGGCGTCTTTGCGGACCTTCGGCCGAGCCGCACAACCGACTCGAACGCCGTGGCCCGCGGCTCGCCGTGTCTGATTGGGCCTTGCGCTGGGGCGTGCTGGCCCGGTGCTTCGTTGTTTGCCTACCGCACGAGGCACGGTTCCAGCCCAGCGAGCGGAAGGACGGTTTGTCGAACCGCGGCGTCACCTTTATTCTTCAGTTATCTTGCAGCAAGCTCTTCCCCGCGAATTCCACTCGCGGGAAGTGGGAATCTCACTGGATGAAACGGTGGTTCTACCACCGCGTGGCGAGCGGGAGCGGCCTCGAATGCACGGGCCGGCCGATCGCGTTCAAGACCTCGCCCGGCCAGACGCTCGACGACAAGGACAGGCAGAGGGCCCGACGGCTCGCAGGCGTGGCCGTCCGCTTTAACATGCGCGACCTCACCGAAGAGTACACGATGTACGGCGTGGCGCCGCTCGCCCGTGACTGGTGCCTCGCCGCCGAGAAGCGTCGAGACGATAATGTTCTGCCATGGGTCTGCTCACTGCCGGCACCCTCCGGTCCTCGTAAGTCTCGACCATATCCCCCCTTTGTTCACGTGAAGTGTGTTACATGTTAATCTTGTCTCCTGCTTTGCTTTAGAGATTCGCTTGGAGGATGCGGAGCCGGCCGCGCGCGTATTCCTCGGGCCGTATACCGGCAGGGAGCACAAGCAGTGCACGTCCGCTACTGCTGAGGCGGGGCTGGGGCGAATAAACCACGTGTGCGAGGCCTTGGGCCTTGCCGTGCCGAACCGTGCTGATCCGACCTCGCAACACCAAGACGACGGCGCAACGAGGACGAAGGCACCATCTCGCAAGAGGGCCCGAGGCGGAGCGTCTGCTGTGCTTGGTATAGCAGCTGCCACTGCTGCTGCTAGTGCTCCCGATGGCGCGGCAGACGCAGAGTCAGATTCGGCGAGGTACGCCGACTCGAGCTTGATGGCGCGACGCCGGGGCGGCGGTCTTCGGGGTGCCTCGGACGACGGGAGGGCCGGAGAGGAAGTCTCATCACCGCGGCGGCCGTCGGGACAGATCCATGCCGACCGGCGGTGCTAAGGTGGAGCCTTCGCCGCGTGGCGCTATGATGCCGAGCCCTCCGCGGGCGCGACGGGCTGGTCTTCGCCGACAGCCGCGGCCGAAACCGAGGTGCCCTCCGCAAAGGTTGCCACAGTGGGGTCTTCGCCCACGGGTGCTGCAGCCACGGGGGCCTCTCCGGTAGTGGCTACTGGGACGGTGTCGTCGCCACTTGCTCCGGCTAAGTGGCCGTGTCTGCGGTCGGAGCTCCATCGGACGTCAAGGGGATTCACCGTGGCGACGGGCATCGGGAGCTTGTGGGACTCCGATGCATATGCCGAATTCCCTGCGGCACGCGCCCCCTCTGCCCCTCAGGCCACACCGTCCACCGTGCAGGAACAGTCAGCGCCGACCCCGAACGCGGAGGCTTCTGTTCCTTGTGGGACCACGCCTTCCGCGGGGACTTGCGCCACCGCTACCCTGCTTGGGACTAGGGGGCGGGCCCCCGAAGCCCTCCTTCCGCTACTGAAGGTAAGGTGGCTTAGTTTGCCCTGGTGTGTTCTTCGTTGTGCCTTGCGGTGCTCACCTGCATCCCTGCCTGCAGCGTCGCTTATTCCGGAGGAGGAGCCCTTGGCGGAACATGGGGGTCCTCGTGCCGGCGGGGTGATCACCGTGCGCCCGAGCCCAGCGGACTTCGTGCCTCCATCGGAGACGCTGAGGGCGTGGCGCGGGATCGTGGATGATGTGGCTGCCAGCGTCGGCCAGCAAGCGCTGCAGACCTACCGGGTGGGGCGTCTCGGGGACGCCTTAGGGGTGTCGGGGGTAAGGGTAAGCACTTATATGACAATGCCTGGCCATGCTGAGCTTGCTAAGCCTTTCTGTTCTGCAGACACTTGTGCTGGGGCAGGCCTTGCAAGTGGCCTATGTTCATGCCCAAAGGACGCTTGAGGATAGGCTGCGGGTCGCCGAGGAGGAGCTACGCGAAGCCTCGGGGGCCCGCTCTGCCCAGGATGCCCGCATCCGCCAGCTGGAAGCGGAGTGCGCTGAGGTGAAGGCGCACGCCGAGGGACTTGCCGTGTCGGCGCGGGAGTCAGCCGCGGAGGCGACGCGGCAGGGGTTTGCGGTGGAGCGGGACGGCCTTCTGCAACAGGTTGCCTCGCTAGAGAAGGAAAAAGGCGAGCTTGGGATGCCATGCAAGCGCTGGAAAGCCATCTCCAAGGGCTTGTGGCTAAAGTGCCGGACCGCGCTTTTGGCCCGGAGGAGCTGTCTCGGACCCTTCGCTGGATCGGAGATGCCGCCGACATTGCGCGTGGCGCCGCGATGACCTTCGGCAACCACTGTGCTTACGTAGCGTCGTGCATGGTGTGCGCGCTCCTACGGCACCGCGGTTGCACACACGTCGCCGGGCTGGAGGACCCCCAGCTGGAGATGCCCGGCGGGGCCGGAGTAATGTCCAGTGCCATCCGCGCCTTCGTCGCGCCGTCAAGTACTTCCACGAGCGGATCTAGGATTACGTCGGGGAGGCCGCCGCGTGGGTCGAGCTCTGGAAGTCACTTTACGGGGAGGGGAGCCTCAGCCAATTTCTGGACGAGGTCCCGCGGCGCGACGAGTGTGGCGTTGAGGCCTCCGAAGGTGCCGGAAACTCGCAGGTGTGACGCCGAGGTGGCCAGGTGTAGGCGTGCATTGCACTGTCCCCCGCTTTTCTTGTGAATGAAGTACGCGCTTGCTTTACAATCTCTGACTATTTCACCTGTGTCCCGGGCAGCTTCCTTGCTGGGGCCGACTACTTGCGTCCGACCTTGCGACCCGGCGGCGCCTTCGACGCTGGCGAAGGGCCGAGGATTCGCTGAACTTTTGGACGGGCCGATATGTTGGCGGGCCTCTGTACTTGTAAGATTTTTCTGATATATAGACCTCCTGGCAATTAGGATATGCGCTGCGTGCTGTGCTTCGGGCGGTCATGTTGTGCGGGGACGAGATCCCCACGTTCAAAGTGCGCCGTTGGTGGAATAGTCGTGCGAGCGCTGTCTCCTGCCCGTCGAACAGGTGGCCGCGGACTCCGTCCCTTACCCTTCGAACGGGTGGCAACGGAGGCTGGCGCCTAGTCGAAGTAGACGTGCAATCACTCCTGGGGCCTTGTTCCTCGGAGGATGCGTGTGAGTAGGTCTCCCTGATGGCTTCCCGATGTGCCTTGCTCGAGCTTTATTGGGGCAGACGCGAGAGCGAGCCTCGCCGCTACGGGCTGCGTCAGATTTTGGAGAATGGCCGAGGGTGTTAGTGCGCTCACGGGGCTCGCGTGTTGATTACTCCGTAGAGTTAACGCGTACGGAGGCAGTCGATGACGCTACGACCTGTTTAAAGTCCGTAGACTGGCGCGTGCGGAGGCGGACCTCCGTAGTAAAACTTGTTTAAAGTCCGTAGACTGGCGCGTGCAGAGGCGGACCTCCGCACTACGACTTGTTTAAAGTTCGTAGACTGGCGCGTGCGGAGGCGGACCTCCGCACCACGACTTGTTTAAAGTCCGTAGACTGGCGCGTGCGGAGGCGGACGCCGCACTACGACTGTTTAAAGTGCATGGCCCGGCGCATGCGAGGCGGCACCGCACTATGACTGTTTAAAGCCCATAGATCGGGCGCGTGCGAGGCGGACCTCGGCGCTCGACTTAATTTAGAGTCCGTGATCGCGCGCGTGCGAGGCGGACCTCGGCGCTCGACTTAATTTAGAGTCGTGGCGCGCGTGCGGAGGCAGACCTCCGCACCACGACTTGTTTAAAGTCCGTAGACTTGCACGTGCGGAGGCGGACCACTGCACTACGACTTTAGACTAGCGCGTGCGGAGGCACGCTCCGTCCCCCTACCCTCCAAAGTGGGGGTAGCCTCTGGTGTACCTCGTACTTCCGCGTTCGCGCCCTCGCTGGGGCCAGCCTCTGGCGCGCTACGTCGCTACTTCTTGAATCTCTCGGAATTGGGTTTCCATAGCGCGCCTTGCGTACATCTCCCGTGGTGCGCGAAGACGAGCCTCGACGCTCCGAGGGGGTGTGCAATTGACAGCCGCGCAAGGTTCGCGCCGCGTTTGTGTTTTGCCGAGTGCGAGGGACAACATCCGTGTCTTATTTATACTCCGGGGAGTATGCGTAAGGATGACGTCCATGGTATGCGCGGGATTCGCGTCTTGTTTATAGTCTGTAGAGTGCGTAGGGACTAGGGAGAACATCCGCATCTTATTTATACTCCGTAGAGTGCGTGCAGAGGCGTCCCCCCACGCGTCTTCGTTTATACTCATGCCCGTGTTTTCGACGGAGAGTGCACACGCGAACGTGCGTCTTCGTTTTATACTCATACCCGTGTCTTTGACGGAGAGTGCACATGCGAACGTGCGTCTTTGGTTTATACTCATGCCCGTACCCCTGGCTATGGAGAGTGCACACGCGTACGTGCGTCTTTGGTTTATACTCATGCCCGTGTCTTTGACGGAGAGTGCACACGCGAACGTGCGTCTTTGGTTTATACTCATACCCGTGTCTTTGACGGAGAGTGCACACGCGAACGTGCGTCTTCCGTTTATACTCATACCCGTACCCCTGGCTACGGAGAGTGCGCACGCGTACGTGCGTCTTTGATTTATACTCATGCCCGTGTCTTTGACGGAGAGTGCACACGCGAACGTGTGTCTTTAGTTTATACTCATACCCGTGTCTTTGACGGAGAGTGCACACGCGAACGTGCGTCTTCGGTTTATACTCATACCCGTACCCCTGGCTACGGAGAGTGCACACGCGTACATGCGTCTTTGGTTTATATTCATGCCCGTGTCTTTGACGGAGAGTGCACACGCGAACGTGCGTCTTTGGTTTATACTCATACCCGTGTCTTTGACGGAGAGTGCGCACGCGAATGTGCGTCTTTGGTTTATACTCATACCCGTATCTTTGACGGAGAGTGCACACGCGAACGTGCGTCTTCAGTTTATACTCATACCCGTACCCCTGGCTACGGAGAGTGCACACGCGTACGTGCGTCTTTGGTTTATACTCATGCCCGTGTCTTTGACGGAGAGTGCACACGCGAACGTGCGTCTTTGGTTTATACTCCGGGAGCACGCGCGTAGGCGAGGCCTCCGCGCGCTCTCGCCGCGTATTTTTGCACAATGATAAGAGGTTGGCGACAAACGGAACTTTATTACATTCCCGTTTGTGCGGGTGAGCGATTACATAGGGCGGAGGTACTAACCACTTGTCTTTGGCGCGGCCGGAGCCTCTAGTAGTTGCACTATCTGTAGGGCTTGCCAAGCCGTCCCCGGATGACGCCGTGGGTCCCCGCGCTGCGATGCCGATTCTAAGCGTGCCGTTGAGCGTCGCGACGGGGATATGTGGTGCCGTGCTCGATGCGCCGGGCCATATCCTGGTCGCCATGGACGGTAATGATGGCCCGCGGCCCCGGGAGCTTAATGCATAAATAGCTGTGATGTGGCACCGCTCCGAAGGAGTTGAGGATTGGACGCCCCAGTATGGTATTGTAGGGGTATAGGAGATCGACGACATCAAATGTGGCATCTTTGACCCTTTCATTGTCGTCCTGGCCGAAGGAGACCTGAAGGCATATTTGGCCGAGCGCACGTAGAGGTTGTCCTCCGAAGCCTTGCAGCGGGATTCCTAATGGGCCGAGGCGGCTTCGGGGGATCCCCATTCGGTCGAAGGCTGCCGCGAACAGGATGTTCGCGGAGCTGCCGCCGTCAACTAGGCCACGTCCCACGTCGCATCCCGCTATAACGACTCGGACGACCAGGGGGTCCTGGTGAGGGAGTTCCACGCCTTGGGCATCAGCGGGTGTGAACGTGACCTCGTGCTGTGCCCAGTCCGGCGGTGTCTGCGTTGGGTACGCCGCTACGTGGTGTAGCCTCTAGACGTAGGCCTTCCGCAAACTCCAGCGAGGAGCCTTCGGAGATGACATTGATAACCCTGCGGTGGGCTGCCTCCGGAGCCTGCAGCTGCAGGAGGTCCTCCCGAGGCTGCTGCACATGGGCCTGAATCCGTAGAGGGCCCTCATGGGGCTGCGTCCCTTGTGCCTGGATATGCATGGGAGCTTCGTATGGGTGCTGGACGTGGGCCACCATAGGCGGGCGTGCCTCCAGGTTACTATCCCTGGCGACGCTTTGGCGGAGTGCCGCGATGGAGGTGCACGCGTGCGTGTCGTGGGTGCCGCGACTGTGGACTTCGCACCACAGCCCATGGTGATGGTCGTCGTAATCTCCACGGCCTCTATCATCGCGGCCCCGGCCTCGGCGCCCCCGACCGCCACGACCAGCGGAAGCGTTTTCTTCGGAGTCGCCTTCGATGTCGAAGACATACCGGCCTCGCCGCGACTTCTGCTGGCCGCGCTTGGGCCTATCGGACGGCTCCTTGTGCGGGGAGTCGTTGGGCTCGGGAGCGTCCTTGGACGACTTCTGCTTGTGTTTTCCCTTGGAAGAACCGTCCTTCGGCGGATCTTCGGTTTTCGCCAAGCCACCGGCCTGGTTGGTGTCGGAGTCGTCACCTTGTCTTCGCCGTGCGTCCTCTTCTGCCCTGGCGTATTCCTCCATTTTGTCGAAGAGCTTCATCATTGTCTTGATTGGCTTCCGTGCGTTGTACTCGGCCATCGGGCCCAGGCGAAGGCCCTGTATGGCTGCATTGACAACGGTGGTTTCGTTAATGTCTTTGACTTGACAACGTATCTTCGCGAAGCATTTGAAGTAGTCCCGGAGCTTCTCCGAGGGTTTCTGCTTCACGGCGAAGAGCTGGTCCGCGTCGACCCGCTCAACATAGTTTCCTTGAAAGTTGTTGTGAAGGCGGTCGCAGATCTGCTCCCACGCGTAGATGGAGTTTGGCTCTATGGTAAAAAAAACCAGGAAAGCGCCACTTCTTGTAACGCGAGGGGGAGTCCCTTCGCCTTTGTGGTGTCGTCTCCACCCGCGGCCTCGATTGCGGTTTTGTACACACGCACGAACTCGCGGGGGTCCGTATCGCCTTTGTATGGCTCGATAACACTGGGGAATTTGAAGTCTTCGGGCCACGCCGCCTGCTGTAGTCCTGCCGAAAGCGGGGACTCTGGATCGCCACGTCACAGCGGCACGCGGTTGGATGTGGGGGCGTCGCGGCTGTCTGCCCTTTCTGGCGTGGGCTCTGGCACGACCACTGGCGCGGCCTGCTGGCTCCGAGCCTCTTGCATGTCTCGGACAACCTCGCGAAGATCCCCTAGCTCCCGCTGGAACGCGTTGAGGGCCGCCAGCAGGGCGCTTTCCACCGGTACGGGTACGATCGCCTCGCGAGCTTCCGAGCTGTCGATCGCTCCGTTGTGGCTATCTCCAACCGCCCGGTCTGCGCTACCGACGAGCGTTGCGGCAAGGGTGGTGGGGTTGGTCGCTGTCGCGTCGGCGGGGTTGGTCGTTGTAGCGGCGCTGGCGGGGTTGGTCGTTGTTGCGGCGGTCGCAGCGCCAGCGGCGGGGTCGGTCGTCGCAGTGCGAGTGGCGGGGTCGGTCGTCGCAGCGCCAGTGACGGGGTTGGTCGTTGCAGTGCGAGCGTCGACGTCCGCGACCACCGCGCCCGTGCCGTCACCCACGCCCGCGACAGCCGATGCCGAAGCCCTGGTACCCACGCGACGCTCCGACCCAGCCGCCTTCTTTCCCTTCGCGCCGACGAAGCTTTTTAGTGCCATCCTTCTTGGATTTCAGGCTTGCTCTGTCCTCCCCACGGAATGGCGCCAAGCTGTTGTGGTTCTGAGACCAAGCAGAGAGATGTGGTAGTGGAGAGTTGGGAGAGAGTGATGACCTCTGGCCCCCCCTTGGTATATATATATATATATTCAGATGGGTTGTGCTTTTACAATGGTGCCCTTACATCGGTACCTCCCTGTCAGGGGTATTTAAGCCATTACATATGTCCCATTTTGGGCTCTATAACCTTCTAACAGGCCTGCTGGGTTTAGGTGGGGGCCACCCCTACAACACAACCCATTTTGGGCCATCTCAGCAAGAAATAACTCCAAATCACGAAAAGTGGAAAATCACCCAAAAGAAGAACGAAGAACAGAGAGGCATACAGGAGACAAACTTCAGAAATTTCGTTCCCAATCACAAGGATTATAGATGAGTCCCCATACGCATGGACATTAGAACAAGGGATGATTACAAGGAGTCTCAACTCATCCTCTCCCTCTCCAACCCCTCAAGAACACACACACTACATGCTTGAGAAGAAGACACATGGAGGAGACTACGATGGAGACACAGCCTGCCCTTCTCACCCACTAAAGCCTTAAAGCCAAAACAAACTCTCCAAAGCTCATTCTGACTAAAGCAACACCCTACCAACCTCTCAAAACCTACAATCCCTGGAATGCATGTAGCCACAAGGAGGCACCTCCTCCTTATATAGCCTTTGGCTAACGGGTCTCCAACCCGTTACGCCCGTGAAATCCCGAACGGAACCGCTTCCACCTGTGCAACTTTGCGTTTTTACCAAATGCCCCCTCCTGCACCTTCCAGGAAGCTTCCGCGTTCCTTGTCGTCCAAGCCTCGCAACCACCTCGAGTCTCCGTCGTCTTCGACACATCCGACCGTTCTGACCTCGACACTGCCCGTGTCAAGTCCGGTCACCCCGTGTCTCGCCACGACTCCGCCTCGACGTCCTGCAGCCATCACAAACAAGAAACACATCACATAGCACCGCTCGATACATGAAAGCATAAATAGCATCAATGAAGCATGAAATTGCCCAAACGACCAATCAGGAAGACGAAAATGCAATAAGACCGTCCAACCATACCCGACTGCGCCAAATGCCGACCTGGCACAAATTACTCAAACCAAACTCAATCGTTGCAACACACTTGTCAATTACTCATCATAAACATGTGGTCACCTCCACATGGTCTCTCAGAATTTCAGAAAAGCCTTGGAAATTAACTAAGCCTCAGAAAAATATGAAAATACTTCAAAAAATTCCAGAAAAATTCAGAGAACCTCCTGGACATTTTTTTGGGCTTAATAAAATATGTCCAACTAATGTTGGTATCTAATTTTCAAACTTTAAAATACTTTTTAATTTCAAAAATAGACTTTTAAACTCCAGAAAAACTCAAAAAACCAAATAAGAGCCAAATAAAACCTAATAATTAATTTAAAGTAGGATTTTTATAGTAAAATAAAAATATTACTTCATTTAATAGTATTTTTAGGTTTTACTTAAAATACTTTTCAAATCAGGCTTTTTCAAAGACAGGAATTCAGGGCAAATTCAAATTTAAAATTTAGGCACAAAAATACTTATTTTAATTTTAATTTTATTTTAATCAATTATTATTATTTATTTATTTTTTTATTTTAATAAAAACCTAGGCTGTTACAATCTACCCCCTTAAAAAGAATCTCGTCCCCGAGATTCGGGTTGGCTAGCAAGAAATGGGTTTGGATCTTACTCTGCATGGCTTGAGCTGATATCTGATTCAGGCGTCCTTTCATGAACTTCTTCAGCCCTCTATTCGCTGCCTGCAGGTGGTTGGCAGTCGATGCTCCTGGGGTACCATTCTTCACTACCTGCTGCTTCTTGGGGCAGTTGCTGGCATAATGTCCCATCTCATGGCAGTTGAAGCAAGTAATTCCTGCTGCAGGGTTCGGGTCCTTCAAGACCTTGTTCTCTTCAGTGTCGCGAGAACTAGCTCTCCGGTTGATGACGAAGGCTGGAATCTGTTGTTCTGTGGTGGAGCTCTTCTGGCCTTTGTGAAACTACTCGTGTTCATATGCTGACCATGCATCTGTCTCTTCCGGTTCTCAATCTCTTGACGCTTGGACTCCTGGCGTATCGCCTTGCTGACGAGCTAGTGGAAATCAGCGTAATCACTGGAGAGAAGTTGAACTGATATGTCATCATTGAGTCCTTCCAAGAACCTTTCCTGCTTGGCTTCATCGGTGGCAACGTCTTCCGGGGCATAACGGGCCAACTGCTTGAACTTCTGCAAGTACTCATTGACAGTACGGCTTCCTTGGCGCAGTGCTCAAAATTCCCTTTTCTTAAGAGTGACGGTGCCAGTGGGAACATGAGCTTTGCGGAAGTCCCGCACGAACTCATTCCAAGTGATAGCCTGATCCTTGGCATGGACGGCAGTGTAGGTGTCCCACCATTCTGATGCCGGTCCATGCAGCTGGTGCGAAGCAAACAGAACTCTTTCCCGATCAGTGCATTGGATAATGTCCAGCTTCTTTCCGATGGCTCTAAGCCAATCATCCGCGTCCATGGGTTTAGTGCTGCTGGAGAAGGTCGAGGGACGCAAGCGCATAAACTCTGGTAGCCTTGATTGAGGAGCTTGAGCTGGGACAAGTGGAGCTGGTGGTGCAGTGTTGTTGATGGTCTGCGTTAGCAGTTGAATGAGCTGAGTCCGGTTTGCCATGATCTGAGCCCAATCAGGTTCATTTGCTCGAGGAGAAGTGGGAACGGACTGACTTCCTTGTATGCCATTGAGGCTGCCGTTGCCGTTGTTCCTTGTGTTCACCATCTGCTGGTTGCTTTTAAGATTTAGGAGGGAGGAGACTCAAGGCAAAGAAGGGATAGGGGATATTTTGCACAACCCAAAACAAAACTTCAACTTTAATAAGACCTTTATTAATCTTTTAATAAGTGCTAGTTATGGCTGCCGACAAAAGAGAAAGCTTGACAGCTCATAACAACATTTTATTTCTAGCCTATCAAATCATCCTAAAGGGGTAAGGGTCGTCTCGGAGTCATCCTTCGTGGCTCTCGAGATACAACTCGTGATCCTTCAATGCGGAGGCTGAAAAGGCGGCAGAGGCGAAGAACTGCTTTACGAGAGGCTTCCTGTCTGGCTCTCTCAAACGTGTATCCATTTCCCTTGAAGCGGAGACACAGATTTCCTTGTCCGGTTTGCTTGGTGATGAGTAGAGTGAGGTGATGTCCCATCGTCCGGTCTCCATGGCGTTCTACTTTATGCAGGAAGAAGGCTCGGCGTCGGAAACCCAAACAATAAAGTAGTCTATGAAGGCCTCTACTCTATCCATCAGTTGGTGCAACATCGAAAGTGTCCATCTACAATTGTTTGAAAGGAGAAATGAAGTCAGAAACGTGTTTTTAAAGATAACATTAGGGGAGAGGAAGAGTTGAGGGATGAGAGAAAGAAAAGATTGAGGGGTAAGGAGACGGGCCGGCGACGAGGGAGGAGGCGGCGGTGCTTGGGTCCAAGCGGCGGCGGCGGTTCCGGTGGCGGAGAGGCGCAATTGATGGCAGAGGAAGGTGGGGCGAGGTGAGAAGGTGCTCGGGCGGGGGTTAAATAGGGGAAGGGAGGAGGAAGGTGGCGGCGATTGCTCGCCGGAAAAGGCGCGGGGCGTGCGGTAGTTACGGGCGGCCGGCACAGAGATGGGGGAGGTGGGGCGCGGAGAGAGGGGATCGTGGGGCGTGGGTGCGTGCGGGAGTAGGGGCGTGGCCGGAGAAGGGGGGAGGTAGCCGGGAAATGCGGGGTGGCGCAACGGCCGGCGGTGGCGCTCACGGGGAAGAAGGTGGCCGCCAGGGAAGACGGTCCCGACAAGACGGCCCAGGCGGTTAGCGGGAGAGAGGGAGGCGCGGGCGGCTGACGGGCGGGGCCCGCGGGGCAGAGAGAGGCGGAGGGAGGGAAGAGGGGCGCCGACAGGTGGGGCCGTGAGAGAGAGAGGAGGAGGGGGAAAGCGGGGAGTGGCTGGATTGCAGGGGCAGGGAATCG
Organism: Dendrocalamus sinicus; assembly: GCA_036346575.1. NCBI lineage: Eukaryota > Viridiplantae > Streptophyta > Magnoliopsida > Poales > Poaceae > Dendrocalamus > Dendrocalamus sinicus. The sequence continues at coordinate 3,635,383 of CM070649.1, forward strand.
GACGGCCGAGGGAGGAGCGCGGGGTGGACGGCCTAGATGGGGCGAGGCGCACACGTGTCGCCCGAAGAGGAGGGGAGGGTGGTTTGGAGCGAGCGACGGGGATGGGCCGGGAAGAGAGGACGTGGGAAGATCTAGTCCGTCCACGTGGCGGCCTGAGGAAGGTTGGGGAGGGATTTTAAAATTTGATTTTTGATTTTTGAATTTCAGAAAAGCCTAGAAATTAACTAAGCCTCAGAAAAATATGAAAATACTTCCAAAAATTCTAGAAAAATTCAGAGAACCTCCTGGACATTTTTTGGGCTTAATAAAATATTTCCAACTAATGTTGGTATCTAATATTCATACTTTAAAATACTTTTTAATTTGAAAAATAGACTTTTAAACTCCAGAAAAACTCAGAAAACCAAATAAGAGCCAAATAAAACCAAATAATTAATTTAAAGTAGGATTTTTATAGAAAATCAAAATATTACTTTATTTAATAATATTTTTAGATTTTACTTAAAATACTTTTCAAATCAGGCTTTCTCAAAGACAGGAATTCAAGGCAAATTCAAATTTAAAATTGAGGCACAAAAATACTTATTTTAATTTAAATTTTTTTAATCAATTTTTATTATTTATTTATTTATTTTAATAAAAACCTGGGCTGTTACAAACCACAAACTAGGCTAACTAATTTGCATGTGTGGGTTGCACCAGTGTGACCACGAGCGGGCAGAGGGTGGCCACATCCTCCGATGTGACGGCGCAAGAGGGGACTTCTAGAAGGGTGGTCGTACCCCTAAGGGAGTGAAACCTTAGCGGATGTGGCTCTGCTGGGAAGATGCATTGTAACAGTCTTGTTACGATTACTCAGTTGCACTTCTAAGAAAGCGTGTATTGGCTGACATTATGAGATAATTATATTTTGTGGGTAAAGTGTATAACATTTGCAGAGTTGAAAACTATTCGAATAGCCATACGCACGGTCAACGGTGGACATGGGAACTTAACTAGATATTGTTCTATTTCAAAACTTTATGCGTAGAACGGGAAAAGTGGTGGGCAGTGAAAAGCCTTGATTTGTGTTGCCCTGGGTGTCGCCCCAGTGATAAGGTAAGCAGTTATAACACTAAAAGGTTAGCATATGGTGCAGAAACTATATAACGGTGGATGGAATCTGGATCACTATTATTATTGCATTATTTCATACATTGATAAAATCTTTTTTAGTTAAAACTGCGAGGTCTTAGGAAATTTCTATGTATCGTATTTTAAAAGCAATTTATGGCAAATAAAAAAACCCAAGCCTTCCCTTGATAAGCCATGCATTTTATCTATTTGCATCCTGTGTATTGGCTCATAGAGCACGGTGGTTTGTGCTCACCCTCACTCACTTAATTAATCCAAAATCAGGAGTCAGATCGCTACGCTTCAACAATACACCTGGTCGAGATAACGAAGAAGATGAAGAGGTCAAGAACTTGGTCGCAAACCCCAGTTGACTTCTTGTTGGCATGTCCTAAGGGTCCTACCTGTGTGTTCGATTTCTACTGCTGCATATAATTGATTTCGGCCTGATCAGCCCATGAGCCAATCTACTATTATATTTACGCTTCCGCATGATATGTATTTTGATGTTCAGCACTGTATCTATGAGCACTATCTACTGATCCAGGGAATAGTGCGATAGAATCATAGAGGATTCTGGATTGTAAAATCCGGGTCCAATACCCAAGTCTTTCATATCAAAACACCAAGGTAAGAAAGATTTTACCTCATCAATTATTGCAGTGTTTGTTCAAAATATAAGTATGGCATCTACATACAGACATAAGATAGCTCCTTGACACCCACCATAATGATAATACATACATTTATCACCTTCATTCACAACAAAGCCAGCACATGTCAAAGTTTTGTCAAACTTCCCGTGCCATTGTTTAGGTGCTTGCTTTAGGTCATACAAAGATTTCAATAATTTGCATACCTTATTTTCCTATCTAGAATTCACAAAACCATCTGGTTGATTCATATAGATTTCTTCCTCCAACTCTCCATAAAGGAAAGCTGTCTTCACGTCCATTTGATGAATATATAGACCATAGAAAGATGTAACACAAGGAGTACTCTGATGGTGGTTAATCCGGTGACAAGAGAATAGGTATCAAAAAAATCTTCTCCCTCTCTGGGGGTGTAACCCTTGGCCACAAGTCTTGCCTTGTACTTCTCAATAGTATCATCAGGCCTTAGTTTCTTTTTAAAGACCCATTTACATCCTACAAGTTTGCACCCGATAGGACGATTAGTGTTCTCCCAAGTCCCATTATCCATGATAGAGTCCATCACGCTATGGACTGCCTCTTTCCAATACTCAGCATCAGAAGATGCATAAGCCTTCGAAAGAGTCTTTGGCACATCATCCACAAGTTATACAATAAAGTCGTCACCAAAGGTTTTCTCAACCCTTTGTCTCTTGCTCCTGCTAGGAGCTTCTACGACTAGATTGTTATCCTCCTCAGGGATATCACATATTAGTTCAAAAATGGTGGGAAGTTCAAAAGTTTAATTATTCTCACTTTCAACATGATTAGTTTGAACATTATCTGTTCATGAAGGACTGCCTGCTGTTCTCATAGAAAAGATATTCTCAAAAAAGAAGCATCTCTAGACTCTATTATTGTATTAGCAATAATCTCAGAAGTGTCTAATTTAACTACTAAAAATCTATAGGTCATGCTATTTTTAGCATATCCTAGAAAAATACTATCGACTACTTTTTGTCCAAGTTTTCTCTTTTCCTACAATGGTATATTGACTTTTGCCAAACAGCCTCAAGTTCGGAGAAAATTAACATTAGGTTTTCTCCTCTTCCATCCCTCATATGGAGTAATCTTACTCTTTTTAGTGATCACCCTGCTTAGGACGAAGGTTGCTATCAGTATAGCTTCCCTCTACCACACCTTAAGCATACCAGCACTCTCTAACATGGCATTAACCAAGTTTGGTAGTGTCGATTTTTCCTCTCAGCTACCCCGTTTGGTTGGGGTGAATATGGTGATGTAAATTCATGGACTATTCCATGCTTAGCACAGAATTAGGAGAATTCATGAGAGACATACTCTCCTCCACAATCAAACCTCAATTTTTTATTTTCTTCTCTAATTGGTCCTCAACCTCGGTCTTATAAGTCTTAAAGTAGTTTAAAGCTTCATCCTTAGATTTTAACAAATCACATAGCAGTAGTGTGTTGCATCATCAATAAAAGTTAGCAAATATCTTTTGTCTCCTTTTGTCAATAATTCATTCATTTCACATAAATCTGAATGAACAAGATCTAATAGTACCAAGTTCTTTTTGTCCTCTAATCTCTTAACGGGTTTTTGAGGTTGCTTTGCTTGCACACATGACTAGCACTTTGATCCTTTGAAATTTTGACATCTTGGAATTAAATCTAATCTGGACATTCTAGCAATACTATCAAAACCAATATGATAAAAACGAGAATGCCAAATATTTGGCTCACATTTATTTAAATCAGTTGCAACATTCAGATTATAACAAGACTCTAAAATACTTAGGCAGAACAAGATTCTGCTCTCATAGCCTTTACCAACAAATTTTCTGAACTTAGACATTACAATTTTATTTAACTTAAAAACTAACTTATAACCATCCTGCATAGGAGAGAACCACTAGTGAGGTTTTGTTTATTGTAGGAGCAAGCTGCACGTTCTTTCAGTGGATAGTCTTCCCTAAAGTAAGATTTAGATCCACCATGCCATTTACCCAAGATAGTCATTTACCCATTGGTAACTGACATATTTAACCAGCCATTTACCCAATGGTAATTGCCTGTCATCAAACCCAATAAAGCTTCATTCAAATGTTTGAATCTCATTCAAACTGAGAGAGAAAGAATGATGCATGGTTCAGCAAAATTAAAGGTGGACTTGGTCTGCCAAGTGACATGCCACGTCATGGCACGGTCGCGCATCGCAAGTCACAAGTCACGCGATTTTCACGCTAAAATACACGAATACTAGCCAAAGCCCTTCTCATGCCATCTCTACCCATATTCAAGGAGTGTTGAGGAATCCACCTTATAAATTGGTCTCCCCTTAGCAATATGGTACTAAACCATGCACGCTATGGAATTAAGGAAATGGGCCTTGCTGATATGGGCCCAGTATCAGCCGCAACAACTCCGCCACACGTGGTCGGTACTCACACTAGCTCATGTTGTTGTCCTCCAGTGCGGTGCGGCACCTGGGCAGGTTCTGGCATAGGTTCCCCTCACTATCACATGCCAAGTCGCATCGCTCCAGGTACCGGTCGCAGGTCACCAGCCGTGGTGAGACGATGATGTGCTCCTCATCATAGTCGTGTGTCAAGTGTAAGTCGAAGACCTGTAGTTGGAGAGTCCAGAGTCGGAGACTGGTCTCAGTTGTAAGTCAAGTTACACAGTGGTCGCAGTCGTAAGTCAAACTGCAAAGTGTCACAGTCGTAAGTCGTAGCATAGAAGTTGCAGTTGTGAGTCGACCTGCATTGTGGTCGATGGTCGGTACTCGTATGCTATAGTATATCGGTCGTGCTCGAAGACCAATAGTACCATCTGTGTGTGTGGTACAACTAAAGTTGCTAGTTGACAAACCATGGTCAGTGAAGTGGTTGATGAAGCCGTATTCGAAGATGTGGTCAACAAGTTGTGGTCGGTAAAGCGGTTGAAGCAACCGCGGTCGTGAGGCATGGTCGATACACCGTGGTTGACAACATATGGTCATAAGGCAGCCGTGGTTGTAGGGACTCATAGTTGTAAGAAGATGACTTGGTTAGGTCTGTGTGTGGTCGTAGACTCGATCAGTGGTGTGTGCGGTCCTAAGCGTCTGAGTTGGTCTTAGCTGGATCGAGTCTTGCGAGCAATGCGGAGTGTGTGCTGAGTCATGGGGATCGTGATGGTAAAACTGGACCACAGATATTCTAACTAGTGGAGTTAGTGGGTGCGTACATAGGTAGTGTGACCGTGTGTATATGAGGCTTATTTAAGCCATGTAATATGTAAAGTAAAGTGAGGAGTTACGAGTGAATAATAGAGAGAAGAAGGAAAGGAGTGTGTTGCCACCGAAAGGTCTCTCCTGTGTTTGTTCGTCTGCGTCCCTACTCGTGTGCATGTGCCGTTCCAAGGGAGACAGCATGTGTGCGTGCTCTCCCGACAAGTAGCTACCGAAGCTGTTGGGTTCAATTGCAATAGTTAGTATCAGAGCCTCAAGGTCCGAGGGGCTGAGGCGAAAGGCTTTTGCAACTGACCATTCATTGGTCGAATGCAAGAGGCCGAGGCAAGAGGCAACCACTACTGATCGTGTGTTAGTCGAATGGCAACGTGCTTTCGGGTCAGCATGATGGCGCACGTACTGACGAGCATCGGGAGGAGGTGCACAGGGTGACGGCGATGGAGCCAGCTGCAGCACCAAGCACCTTGGAACACGACGATGGATCTAGGTCTATGCAACCATGGCGAGACCGGTTGTGTATTGACATCACGCACGACGTGCGTGGTGGCAATGCCAGTGGCAAAGGGCAATGAACAGTGCCGGTGCAGATAAGCCATGAGGAAAGTCAATATGGGGCCAACGATGGTGGTCGTAGCCATCGTCACAAGAAGGTGCGTGAGTCGCACAAGAATGTTGTTGCATGTGACAAGAAGAGATGCTACTGCAAGAGTAGAAGGTTGCTGTGTGGTCAGCAAGCTAGTGCGGTTGAATACATCGAAGTATAACAACAAGATTAGGGGATTGATTATTGGAACTAATCTTGCTATAAGTCATACTCATGTGTTCGAGTACTATAGTCATAGTCGTGTACTCGTGCATTGAGTACTGCGTGTTCGTAATGAGTACTCGTGTGTTGAGTACTGCATGGTCCTAGTTGAGTACTGCGTGGTCGTAACGAGTACTCAAGTATTCAAGTACTGCATAGTCGTATCGAGTACTCATGTGTAAGTCAAAGACCCAGAGTCGGAGAGCAGTCAGAGACTCTGGAGTCAAAGACTTGTTGCAGCGTAAGTCGAACTGCACAGTGGTCGCAGTCGTAAGTGCACAGTGGTTGCAGTCGTAAGTCGAACTATGTAATGGTTGTAGTTGTAAATCGTAGCACAGAAGTCTCAGTCGTGAGTCAAGCTGCATTGTGGTCGATGGTCGATACTCGTATGCTACAGTATCCCGGTCATGCTCGAAGACCGATAATACCGTCTGTGTGAGTGATACTACTGGAGATGCTGGTCGACAAGCCGTGGTCGATGAGTAGCCACCGAAGCTGATGGGTTCGATTCCAACACATGCTTTCTCCCTTGGAATGACACATGCACACGAGTAGGGAGGAGGACGAACAAACACAAGAGAGACCATTCGGTGGCAACACACGCCTTTTCTTCTTCTCTCTATTATTCACTAGCAACTCCACACTTTGCTTTATAGATTACATGGCTTAAATAAGCGTCATGTACGCACAGTTACACTACTTGTGCACTCACCCACTAACTCCACTGGTTAGACTATCGGTGATCCAGTTTTGCCGTCACGATCCCCATGGCTTAGCGCACACTGTGCACTGCCCGCATGACTCGGTCTAGCTAAGACCAACTCAGATGCTTATGACCGCACACACCCTTGATCAATTCTATGACCATACACAAACCTGACCAAGTCATCTTCTTATGACTACGAATCCTTACGACCATATGTGGAGCTACCGAAGCTGAAAGGTTCAGCTCCAACACATGCGTTCTCCCTTAGAATGACACACACACCAATAGGGAGGAGGACGAACAAATATAGGGGAGACCTTTCAGTGGCAACACACACCTTTTCTTCTTCTCTCTGTTAGTCACTAACAACTCCTCACTTTGCATTATAGACTACATGTCTTAAATGAGCCTCATGTACACACAGTTACACCACCTATGCACACACTCACTAACTCCACTGCTTAGACTATCTATGATCTAGTTTTGCGATCACAATCCCCACAACTCAACGCACATTGCGCACTACCCGCAAGACTCAGTCCAACCAAGACCAACTTAGATGCTTATGACCACACACATCCCTGATCAAGTCTACGACTACATACAGACCTGACCAAGTCATCTTCTTATGACTACGAGTCCTTACAACCATGGCTTCTTTGACCACAGCTGCTTTATGACCATATCTTGCTGACCACGGTGCCTCAACCATGCCTCATGACCACAACTGCTTCGACCACTGCCTTCAACCGCTTCACCGACCACGGCTTGTCGACCATCATCTCCAGTAGTACCACTCACACAGACGGTACTATCGGTCTTCGAGCACGACCAGGATACTGTAGCATACAAGTACCGACCATCGACCACAAATGCAGCTCGACTCACGACTGCAACTTCTATGCTACGACTTACGACTATGACCACTACGCAATTCGACTTATGATTGCGACCATTGTGTAGTTCGACTTATGACTGCATCCACTGTGTAGTTCAACTTATGACTATGACCACTACAACCAGTCTCTGACTACGAACTCTCTGACTGCACTCCGACTCTAGGTCTTTGACTTACACTCGATACACGACTACAAAGTACTCAACACACGAGTAATCGACACGACTACGCAGTACTCGAACACATGAGTACTTGTTACGACCATGCATTACTCAACACATGAGTACTCTCGACTTACAACAAGATTAGCTCCAACAGCAGGTGCTAGTGTCCAGGCTGAATGGCACGACATGGATGGAGGTGAACGAGTGCGTGCATGTCCACATGGAGGGGTCCGTGACAACGAGGTGCGGGTCAGCGTAGTCGGCATCGGCCACTGGGTATGTGCCAAATAGTGTGCGGAGGTAGAGGGTGGTGTTCTCGGCGCAAGTGAGCATGTTGCGGTAGTACGGGCTGCCACGGTCGTTGTCGATGCCAAGAGGGCACACCGGGATGCCACCACAGCTGTCGTGGCAGAGCACACTGGCGACAGAGGAGGGCGACATTGAGATAACTAAAAGGATCGTCAAGACATGGAGATGGATCTTCAGTGCTGAAGAAGTGAAGTGGTGCAATGCAAAGCCGACAGGAGTGTGTCCTAGTTGCGTTACCTGCGTGTGAGGAGAATGTTGAAGCAAAGAAGAAAGGAATAAAGAGTAATGGCATAGCTAGCCTGAGGTTAGGTTACTGCTTTTGTACTTTTGCTTCGGAGCTTCGAGCCTTTCAGCTTTTGCTTTGGTTGGGTTAGTGTCTTGTTGGGCGGAGCCACACCCCGGGTAGGGTAAGCTTCAGTTTAGGATGTGGAAAAATATTAGTGTACAGCTCGGGTAAATTCAATCTAGCCTGAGTAATATTTTCATGGTCTAGCCTAGATAGCCTAGATCATTCCACCACTGAACCCAGGATGTAACCAAATCCTGGTTCGCCAAATCAAATCCCGTGTCGTTGGTCGGCTACGTATCAATGAAGCAAGCATAGCGCGCGAACCTTTGTTTACTTTCTTGATGACCAAGTGGGGTGGGATGGACATGCTAGTGGTGGGAAGATCTAGACCCTTGATTTTCCATCGATGGTCACAAATTCGATTGAAATCCCAAATTTTGTTACTCATGTGATGTACATGCAGCCCCTTTTCTTTTTCAACTGAAGGGCAATACGAAGCTCGACTCCACCCGTACTTTCTCAGCCTAGGCCCGCTAGGCCATTAGACCGGCCTCCAGTCTCTCCTGGGCATCCAACGACCCAACTCCAGTCGAGCTCAGTAAGCACAGCCCATTAGGCCACAACTATTAGTTTATCTGGAATTTTTGCCATTATTTTCTCCCTAATTGATCTTATACCACTGGTGTCTCACAAGAAGTCAAGCTAGTTTTTAGCGTGCAGTTTTGTGAGAAGCTATCCTTTTTGCCTAAATATGAATAAATTTTCGAAGCTCTGGCAATCTGGCACCAGACTAACTAGAAAAAACATAGTGGCAAATATAAAAGTATTTCCTGACAAGTGGCATAGATCTAACACTCTGAAGAACCATGTGAGAAGGTTTCGAATAAGGTTGTGATGAATTATTGCAAGTTTACAGAGTGAATATTTAATTTTGCAAAGATTGTATTTTGTCTACATCGTTTTTTGAAGTTTTCAACGAAACTGGTATTGCTAGAATGGCAGTAGTCATATTGCAGAGTGTAAGTACAGTGGCAGTTAGACCACAGAGCAATAGTACCATGGTTTACTTGCCAGTGGTTTATTTTCAGATAGATCTAGTTGTGCAGTGTGTTAACCAGTATGATCGGCCTGTGGTTGGCGATCATACCATCCAAGAAGAAAGTTTTGGGTTTTTGGGTTTTGCGGTCATCGGTTGATGTGGTTTGACTTACGTCAGTGCATTAATATTGCATGAAGTATGTTTTGACAAACGTGGGTCAAGTTGTGAATAATTTCTGCCTAGAAATGATTTATTTATCTTTGGATGCGTAAGGACGTTTGGAGTTAACCATAGTCAACAGTGAAGATTAGGGCTACGCTCATGGAAGAGCCAAAGCCCAGAATGATTAAGGATGCTAGGTGAGATGGCTGAGCTCAAGCATGGCCCGAGAAAGGCCAAAAATGTTGAAGGGAAGTTTGAGCAACAAGTTACACCATGTGGCTTAGTCAATCCAAATGAGGCAAGGTCGGTGGAACAAAAACGGGAGTGACTTACTGACACGTGAAAAGCCAGTAGAGCACCTACATATGGCAAGAATAGCTAATGCTTGCAATGGAAGATGAAGACCGGGTCAAGAAAGGGTATTTTGGTATGTTGACTGAAATACAGAAAACTACCTTGCATCAAAACCATTGTGTTTGGAAAAGTGGTTTAGGTCAACGAGAAGCTGAGAAGATCAAATTGGGTCAAAGGTTAAGGACTTAGCGGATTAGGACTGTTGTGCTTTGAAAAACATGTATAAGTGCAGTGTGTGAATTTAAACTCATGTTACGTGGGGTTAACGGGTTTCTCCCATATGTGCTAAGTGGATAGTATCTACTAGGGTTAGATAAGACTGACTAGCCTATCTTTTAACATGGGATGAAGACTTGCTAATTAAACATCCAGCCATGCAAGCTTTCCTTATTGAAGCCAAGTGTTCTAGAATTAGGATTTGAGAAGTGTGAGTGTTGTGATGTACTCTCTTATCCTCCCGGTTTAGTACATATAAAATCTTCATCCTCAAGTAGCAATATATCAACTTTGTTTATCACTCATAGATTTCTCTTGTTTTGATTGATTTGCTCTTGATTTGATTGGTTTGATGCCAAGGATGTGTACATAATATACATGTCCTATGAAAAGCAATCCCTATCCATCTAGGTATTAGGTTGGTAAATTATTGAAGTTATCTGGTTTTTGCTAAATTTGGCTTCTCCGGATGATTTCTTGATCTGTTGTTTTTGGCTCATTTCCTTAGGTGTTCCCACTTGCTGTGACATGTGAGAATATATCATAGCCATGTTAACCATCAGTCACCCACAAGCAAGTCATATTCACTATTTTGGGTTTTTGTGTGTTTTTGGTGCAATCTTCCTTAAAACGAAAAAGTCAGAACTTTAGCAATGATTCTCTTGATCATTGATTAGAATAGGTTCCTGAAATCCTAGAAATGGTGTATGCCAAGTTTCAAGTCATTTAGATCTACAATTCAAAAGTTACATGGATTAATGGTTTTGGAGTAGTGTCGACACTACAAGAGATGTGGCATTTTGTGACATATATTGCATGACTTTGGTCAAAACGCCACTAAATCATCCAGTTTATGACGTTTTTTATGAGCATTTCTACTTAGTGACAAAAAAAAATTACATGTCACAAAAAATGTCATGCAACTAGCCCAATCTCATCCAGTGACGATATTTGCTATGTCATGAAGTCTAATTTACAAATGTCATAAATCTATGACAGAGATTGTGCGTCACAATATTTTATTGAATTTTTTTAATATTGTTGTCCATGTTGGCAGATCCCACTGCCACGTGGCCAGTGGGCCCATATACCATTTTTTCCCCACGTGGTCTACATTTCCTGTGAAATAGGCCCATATGTTTCAGCCCACCTAGTATTTTTTTACTCCGAAATGGACCACCAGGTCCAAAGTGGAGCTTCACATGGGCTGGGAGGCGCACATGGGCTGGCGCCGCGCCTTGGCATGGGCTGGGAGGCCCATCTAGCAGCTTGCTCGCGCGCGGAAGACATGGGCCGGGAGGCCCATTTGGCTTGCTGGTGCGTGGATTGCTGGCGTGCGTGGAAATATTTACCCAAAAAAGAAAGGGTATGGGCACTCGAACTCGTGACCGCAGCCATGCCAAGTCTGTGGCCAAACCACTGAGCTATAAGACCGTTTCTATTAGTTAGAGCACTTCATACTATATATCCGAACAAACCGAGTGGGCGGATGATTCATTGATTCCACCCAGATTCTGTTTACCTTCGCTCCCTATTTCGCTATTGACTGTTCGATAACCAAGTGTCGAGGGCTATTTCGCAGGTATATTTCTGTAATTTCGAAAAAAAATAGATTATTCGTACCAAAAATTCCATCTGCGAATGCGTATGTGCTGGGCGCGGTGCTAGGCGCCATCTAACCCGCGCGCACCAATATTTTAGGAGAAAATGTCATTTTCATCCACACATATTATAGAACTTCCTCCGCCAAACAAAGGGTACTATAGTAAAGTCGCATGTCTCAAGACCTATTCACTCCACCGCTCCTGTCGAACCCTAGCCGATCCAATCATTTCCCTCCTCAGCCGCCGCTGCTCCGACATCGCTCTCCTCAAACCCTAGCCGAACCTCTCGGCTGCAGAAGAGGCCCGGACGCCTGGACACCCTCCTCCGCCGACGCCTCCGCCGGTGCCTTCGCCGACGCCTCGCCGGCGCCTTCGCCGACGCCTCCGCCGGCGCCCTCGAGCCTCCCCTCACCCTCCGAGAAGGTGACGACGGCCTCGAGCGCGGAGAAGCTCATGAAGATGGCTCCTGGTCGGAAGGTGGCGAACCGGCCCTCAACCAGGCGTCAACAACCAGAAGGTAACTCACGTTCACTGCCCCCTCTTGATTTGAGCTGGTCTCTGTCTCTTTGAGCACCGTGGCTAGCCGCCCGTTCCTGTTCGGCGTCCCCGCAAATGAACAGGTTTGCTGAGAAGTGACTGAGTTTGGAGAAATTAAAGGAGACGATAGATATTGAGCCATATTTGGACTGAATGTTTAGCACGTTAGCCAGCCCATCTCGTAGTTTATTTAATCGTAAGTCATAGACGCTATCCAGAATACCAGTTGTATGCTTGTTACATGACTTTGGATCAGTCACATGTCTCGATTTCTTTTTCCCCATCATTTCTTAAAATATTGTTAGTGAATTGCTTTCAGTTTGAGCCGCATGATTGTATAGCTGGTATTTAGGTGGTACATTTTGTTTCTCCGAGATCTGTGGGTTCTAAGTGCATTGTTCATATAATTTTCTCATCATTTTTGTTCATTTATTTTTCTACAGAATTGATATGGAAGTGTTGTGATTCGAGAACAAAAGTTTGGAATCTTTTAATTGGTTTGGCCCAAATGATGGTCTTGTGCTAGAGCTTGCATCTTGGCGACTTCCCTTTCCTTTGCTCCTGTCTTTCCATTATATATGGTCTGCTCTGCTTTATCTATATCTATAGCGGTGCTACATTATTTTTGTTTTCATTGTAGTCACAAATTATTCGACCAAGTCCAGTACTCGATCGACGCACCAAAAATTATATCCTATTTGCTTCATTACTCTTTATCTATAGTGGTATCGCATCGCTATCTAGTGAGCTGTTTTCATTTTGTTGCTTCTATCTACTCAATAGTCAACAAGCGATATCCTATTGTTGTTGTTCGATACTTAAACACCATTTCCACCGATGTGTGGTTTCTTTTTCTCGTGAGTACAGAACAACCAATGACTGAATATGAGAGGTCGAGGATGCAAAACTTGATGCTGAACAATCGGAAGTTCCGTGCTCTTGGATTAGGACCGTTAACTTCAATTATGAACGTCACAAGAACAAAGCCCACGGTTGTTGCTCGTGAAGACTCGCTCATCTGTATCAACTCGGAGATGAGGACGACATTGAACAAGGAGTAGTTGATAAGGTATATGCAATGTTCCATGATGATTACTCATTTGTGTTAATTATGCAGAATTATTTGTTTGGTTCTAATTTCTTTTATCATGTAGGAGGCCATGCAGGACTTGGAACTGAACTTAGCAAGAGTTTGGCACGAACGTCTCCATCCTGCCGGAGGATCGGTAACATCAAAGAGAGTGATGGCACTTCAGAGCAAGACCGACCGACAAGATTGACTAGGCAGAGGACAAGGGAATTATCTTCAGCTCATGAAGATGGCCATGTGCCAACAGCAGACCCACAAGATGGTTCCACAGAAGATGCATCGCTAGCTGCCAATGCTCATATCCAATCCAATGACCAAGACAACATGTCTAATGAAGGCAAGTGATTGTAGCTCCTCTCCACTATTAATGATTCACATATTCTCATTTTTGGTCTACGATTTGCATCTAATTGCTTCCCAAATTGCATGATAGATCAATGTACCAGCAAAACACATGTAGGCAGAGGTTTGGACAGGCTTTCTAGAGGGTTAAGCAGCAAGATCCCAATACACATAGCTGAAGGAAACCTGCGGCCAGAGGGACCTTTGCAAGCTGCAAAACTAGCATCGAAGTTGGCATTATTCTACGGGACAAAATCCCGTTCTCCCTCACTGGAAGGACTATAAGAAGGATAAGGCTCTTGTTACAGGACTATGTGGGAAAAATTGCTGTAAGTACCCCACTAACAGTTAGATTTCTATCTTGATGTCTTTATGGCTCTTTCTAGATTTAAGAACTAAAAGATGGCAAGATGATTGTTCGGCTATAGCTACTTGCATTTTTAGAAATTTAATTGGTGTCCGTCCTTTGTCAATTATTTTAGTGATCTTGGTTCAATTGGTGTATTTTTTCCTTCTCGCTCATACAATCGGCATGTGAACCTAGAACCTGTAAGTGATGAACCTAGAACTTGATTCAATTGGTGTATTTTAATTGCTACTTGCATTTTCCTTCCTGCTCATACAAGTCTACTCCTTATTTAGTCAAATAGGCTAATGAAAATTAGCTTCTACCTCTAAGTTGTTAATTGGTTTCTACACTCCTAGAACTTGCTACTGCAGGTTTACTTTGTTTTTCCTATGATATTTATTTTGTCTTGTTACATGGTGGGTCTCTACTTGTTGCTTGCTGCTGCTGCATACTCCCAGAACATGCTTTGAGCGCCTTTTAACCATTTGTTCATGCTCTTGACCAGAGTCAATTCACCATTGACACAACCACTAAGCCGGTGAAAGATGCATGCACCGATCTGCTCAAAAAAGGATAGCGGCAGATGAGATACCTGCTGAAGAAGAAATACTTCAATGGGATACCAGCAAACCAAGTGAGAACAATGTCACCATTGCCCACTATGACTGACATGCAGTGGAAGATACTCGTGGACATGTGGTCTACCCCAAAGCACAAGGTATCCGTCCTAAATATCTCTCACACATGTTGCCTTAAAGAAAATGAATTAGCTGTCCCACTAATGTATGTTTGCCTTTATATAGGAAAAATGCCTGAAAAACAAAGATAGCCGTGAGCTAGTTCAGTACCAGCAGAAGACAGGATCTCGGTGCTACGTTGCTCAATGCTATGTCGCGGTACCAGTTCTTTCTCTTCTTTCTTTTCTTCCTCTACGACTTTACTATATTGTTCTTGAATATGTCCATTTCTCAATGGCATGTTTCGTGATAAAAAATGTCCATTTCTGTGATGAATCAAGATTTAAATATATGAACAAGCTCAATTACATGTTTTGTGATCAAGAGGTGTCCTTTTCTGTCATGAATCAAGATTTTAATATATGAACAAGCATTGTCCTGAGAGGCTGCTGCTATGATATTTTAATCACATGCCTTTAATTACATGCTATGATGATGTTCCTTTACAGTTTAGATGCTATGAACAAGATTTGTGCAGAGATGATGCTCCTATTCAAACTATCTTTTTTGTGTTCTGCCTTGTGTATGTCTAGCACATTTCTCATGACAATATACTGTAGCTGGTTCATAAGTATGTTTTATGAAATAGCTATCTTTATCAATATTCAAGTTGGTTCATGAATATGTCGAGCCTACCCTTTTCGGGCTACAGCTGCACTGCTGTTGCAGAGATGCAAAGACATGTTCAAGATTACATATGTGCAACTACACCCAATAAGGGCAGCCGATCCAGCTGGTCCTTGTATGGTCCAAGAAACCATCTTTTCGTTTCAGTTGTTTAATTGGCTGTTTGTGTGATTTGAAGCAAACTAAATATAAGGATTCGCTACCAACCGCAATTGATCTTTTCAAGGACACCCACTGCAGCAGAGAAGACAGATTTTCTCGAGAACGCACGGAATGCTATTGTGAGTACTGTTCATCTTCTCTTTTAATTATGATGAACAGTTGGGATACAAGAAACTAATTGCTTTTTGCTATTGCTAGGCTCAAATGGAGGCCATTGTTGCTGAACCACCACAAGATGGGCAAGATCCAAGACCCTACCCAAGCTGTAGCTCAAGTGCTGCCAAAATCAAACTTTCTTGAAAATGTTGGCATGCGAGATGCAGCATTGAAGAAAAGTGTCAAACCTGCTGCAGTTGAATGTCCGTGTACAAGAGCTTGAGAGTGAGCTGCATCTTTGAGAAGCAAGGATCGCAGAACTTCGAGTGAAGTTGGATGTTCGGAGAAGAAATTTCAGGATCGTGAAGATGCAGCAAGGAAGGGAAGAAGAAGCGAGAAGCTAAAGAAGCAAGGAGATCCAAGGTTTCCTTCTTGCGTTCACTTCTTTGTTTGGTGGCAGTTTTGCACCATCTCTGGTCTGCAGATAAGTTCTCAAACTTACTCTTGGTGCAATTTTGGTGAGTGTTAGGCTTTTTGGGTGCAATTTTGGTGATCGAAGTTCTGATACTATTCTAGTGAGTGGTGATTGTGAGTGTGATCGCATGTTGTGAAATTGGCAAGCTCCAATAGCAAGCTAACATTTGAGACTTATTTTGCATTTATGTTGAATTTGGTGATGGATGGCTGAGACTTGTTCATTTGATACTTGGTCTGTATTTATGCTGAATTTGGTGATGGATGACATGTGAGACTTGCTGTAATGGTTATAAAATTGCAATCATATGTTGCTGGATGATATTACAATGTGTATCTATATGTTGTTGGATGATTAGAATCTGATTTTTGTTTCATAATGCAATTGTTTGTGTTTGGGCTGACCAAAGTGCAAGCTGGTCCAGCTTAAATTGGTTCATGGCTGGGAAACAAAATGTGTGGCCTTGCCCACAAAAATTGTGCCGTGGGCTGATTGTTGAGTGGGCTGGACTGTATTGAATAATGGGCTGAAAAAAATAATTTTAAAAAAACTGTATGGGCCGAAAAAATGTTGTGTGGGCCTAGATTAAATTGTGGCGTGGGGCTGGGCTGATTTGAGACTCAAAAAAATATGGGCCGAAAAAATCTAAAAAAATGGGCCAGGATGAAAAGAATCAGCCCAAACAATGTTTGTGGCCCATTAAAAGCCTGCCTGTCATATGGGCTTTAACAGGCCACATTTCAATTTTATGACGTTTTCATGATCTGCCAACTCAGCGCCACGTCAGCATTCGATCCTACGTGGCACTTGCCTATGTGGCAGGGTCCAAGTATTCGTGACGTAAAAACAAATGTCATAAATCTTTGTGACGTAAAAACCGATGTCATAGATTTGTGACGCGAAAAAAATACAAACGTCAAAAAATGTCATTCTATGACATAAATTCCATATATTATGACAGAAATGAAATGTCAAAAAATGGCACATCTCTTGTAGTGCGATTTTACTGTTCATCAGAGTTGAATTCACTATAGCGGTACTACCTTTTTACTCTTCATTTCTCGGATTTTCAGTTTCTTGATTTGCTGGCTTTTGTTTTAGCTTTTTGTTTGAAACTTCATAGCTTTGTAGCTATTGGAATGAGGGAGTAGCAAATACTTGGGTGAAAATTTTGAAAGCAGTATTCACCCCCTCTGTTGCCACACCAATCCTACAAGTGGTATCAGAGCCCGGTTAGCTCTTCTCGTAGATCTTAATGGTCTTAGGAGTCATGATATCAAATAAGTATTTAACCAAGCCACCTGTTTTCGATGGAGTCAAGTTCTCTTATTGAAAAGCTCGCATGCAATCCTACATCGAGGCTCAAGCGCATGTAATTTAGCTTAAAGTCAAGATTCCTTATGTCTTGTCAGCCAATAACGAGGTGATCACACTAAATGTAGAAGCAAACTGTAAGTATTGTAATTTTCTAATTAAAGGGTTTAGTCAATCGAATTTGAGTGTTTTGCCCACTTAAGCTCTGCTCATCAGATAAGAAAGACCCTCACTAATTACCATAAGACTCTACCATGATCAAGGATGTGATATAGAACTAACTAAAGAAAGACTACTTAAAGATCGAGCAAAAGTCGAGCGATTCTTTGGATGAGTTGTGAGGAAGGTTTCGTAAGATTATTTATGTCGGATCCCAGACCAACAACTCCTAGATCCTCTTTGTTAATCGCACTAGTCCAAGATCAGGTAGTGCACATAGTGGCAACAAGGATACATATCATACACCTTTTGCAAGAAATATGGCTACAATGTTGAGTTTTGCTTCCGTAGAGTCAAGGTTGAGAGAAAAGAGAGGATGCATAATTTGAGGTCCATTAGAGGAGTTTCTTCACTTGTGAGTGTCTCTAGAGCCAGGCAACTTGTCTTTCCTTCTAGATGTAGGCCTAGATTTGTAGATGACTTCTTTGACTCCTTTGGTGACTCTAGGCAGCGCTTTGGGTTAGGATATCATAAGACAGGGGGAATATTGGCCTTTTAGTAGGCTGATTCGAAGAGGTCTAGGTGGTTCTCGTGTGCATTCTCATGATTATCTTGCTAATTATTTTATTCCTGCTTCTACTGCAATTCCTAGATATCATGTGGCTCAATACTGGATTCCCATGTCTCTTAACGCTAACCCTAGTACTGAGGCACAGATGTTTCCTGCTTATGCCCTATAGATCTGGCGTACGAAGAAGGAAGTGACCCTGTGTGTGTGATGAGTAATTGACATCTGTTTTAGAAAAGTCAAGTTTAGTTTGTGTGGTTTGGACCATATCATTGCATGGTGCAATTGGTTTCGGTCGAACTTGGTCAAACTTGGTCGAAGTGCTTAGCATGCTTATTCTCTTGATTCGACAGGTTTTGACTGTTTCATGCTTAAGATTACTCTTAATGCTATTGATGATTACATTATATCGAGCGGTGCTATGTGATGTGTTTCTTGTCTGTGATGGATGCAAGACATCGAGGCGGAGTCGTGACGAGGCACGGGATGACCGGACTAGGCGCAGGCAGTGCCGAGGTCAAAGTGGTCGAGATGTGCCGAAGACGGCGAGGACTCGAGGTGATTGCGAGGTGTGGACGGCTAGAAATGAGGAAACTTCCCAGAAGGTGCAGGAGGGGTGTTTTGGTGAATACGCAAAACTGCACTAAAGAAAGTGGATTTTGTTGGAGTTAGTGGGTAAAGTGAAAAGCTTAGTGGGCAAAGCATTTTTGAACCCACTAGTGCAAAGAGTATAAAGGGAGGAGTGTCTCCTGCATGTTTTAAGACTTGAAGGCTTGGGAGAGAAGTTGATGGTTTTAGTGGGTTTGTCTTGCTTTTCTCTTTAGTTGGTGAGGAGTAGGTGAGAGCAGTAGTGGGGATTTTTCTGGTTGCTCATGTACTCCTGTGTGAGTTCTTGGCCCTAGGTGTTCATTCTCTGTGTATGAGCTCTTAGGTTGGGAGGATGAGATGAGTGGCAGTAGAAACCTCATGTAATCATTCCTCTGTAGACAATCATCCATGGGAATGAATTTCTTTGAGTTTTTCAGCTTTGTTTCTCCCTCTCTGTGATGAATTTCAATTTCTACACTCTCTCTGTGATGGATTTTGTTTTGCTCTTGCCTCTATTCCTTTACCTTCTTGAGTTGAATCCTTGATCTAATGGCTGATTTTTGATTCCTTGGTGAATGGAGAATGTTCAAGGCCCATTGATCTTTCCATTTTCAAGATCAAGTTAAGGATTCAATGGTTTTTGTGCTCTCTCAGGCCTTCGTCAAATTTTCTCTGTTCTTGGCTTTCTAGGGTTTGAGTTCAGGGCTTCATGAAATCTTTAGCTTCCCTTCAAAAGATTGTACTTTGTTGTGAGATTCTGAAGTACTGATGCTATTGCTTAGTTATTCTCACAATCTCCTGATCAAAGGATAAAGGATTGGTTAGTGTTTTGAAAATCAGTGCTGCTCTAGGGTTTGTGTTGTCTCTTGATTTTCCTCCAAAGGATGTGCTATGATTTGTGTTTCTAAGTCTAGAGGCTATTGCTTAGCTTTTCTCAAAATCTCATAGTCAAAGGATTTGAGATTGGCCGGCAATTTGGAAATTTGTGCTGCTCTCTATAAGTTCTTGGTTTTTCTCCCTAATGATGATTTTTGGTCCTTTGTGTTGTCTTCTCTGCTCTTCTAGGGCTCTTAGGCTATTTAGTTTGTAGTCTTTTGTTTTTGGCTGAAGAATACAGCAGTAGCTCTCAATTTTCTGTTAGGGCAGCCAGATTCAGTATTTTCAGTTTTTCGTTCGTAAGTCTGCTCTGCTCTTTGCGTTGTTGCTCCTGTTGAAATCGAGGCCCGGTCAGACCGGAAGCATTTTGGCGGTCAGACCGCTGTATGGCCTGCGGTCAGACCGGAGTAGACCCGCCAGTCAGACCGGCGTCGACAGGGCGGTCAGACCGGCCCCATGTCAAGCGGTCTGACCGGCCTTGCCTGATTGCTCCTTTTGTTGCCGGTTCTTCTTGATCCTTTTTGAGAGACCATGTGGATGCGACCCCATGCTTGTGATGAGTAATTGACAAGTTTTTTTTTTGAAAAGATTGAGTTTGGTTTGTTTGGTTGTGCCAAGACGGCACTTGGCACAGTCGGGTTTGGTTAGACGGACTTGAGGCATATTATTCTTCCCGATTGGTCGTTTTGGCAATTTCATGCTTAAGTACGATTTATTGATGCTAATGAGGATTACCTGTTTCGAGCGGTGCTATGTAATGCGTTTCTTGTCTGTGATGGCTGAAGGACATCGAGGCGGAGTCGTGGCGAGGCACGGGATGATCGGAGTAGGCGCAGGCGGTGCCGAGGTCAGAACGGTCGAGGTGTGCCGAAGACGGCGAGGACTCGAGGTGATTGCGAGGCTTGGACAGAAAGAAACGAGGAAACATCCCGGAAGGTGCAGAAGGGGCGATTTGGTAAATTCGCAAGGCTACACAAGTGGGAGCGGTTTCGTTTGAGATTAACGGACAAAACAGGTTGGAAACCCGATTACCAAAGTGTAACATCCCAAAATTTTCTTTGGAATTTTTAAAAAATTATTTAAAGGTTAAAAATATTTTAAAAGGGAAGTCAAAAATTAAAATTCAATGCAGGGAATGTGTTGAAATCTTTTATTTTAGTCCCAAATAAATTCAGAAGCTTCTGTGAATTTTTCTGAAATTTTTGGGATTTATTTCATATTTTTTTGGGCTTTATTGAATTTCTCAGCCTTTTCTGAAAATCAAAACAAAAGTTAAAAAAAATAAAAATCCCCTCCTCCCTCCTCCAGCCGCCACGTGGACGGCCGGATCGCCCGGCCTATCCCGCCTCCCCCTTCTCCCCGTTTGCCACCTGGCCGGCCTGGATCGCTCGCCTCCCCCGCCATCCAGCCCATTCGGCCATCCACCCCTCCTTCTCCCTCGCCCTCTGATCACCATCTGACGCCCGTGCGTCCTCATTCCTCTCCCTCCCACTGTCACCCGGCCCCACTTGTCGGTGCCGCTTCTCCCCTCTTCCTCCGTCTCTCTGCCCTACGGGCCCCGCCCGTCAGTTGCTCCCCGCCTCCCTGTCAGACCCAGATTTTACAATCCGGAATCTTCTGTGATTCCACCGCACTATTCTCTGGATCAGTAGATAGTGCTCACAGATTACAGTTCTGAATATCAAGGTACATATCATGTGGAAGCGTAAATATAATAGTAAACTTACTCATGGGCCGATTAGGCCGAAATCAATAAATTGCAGCTGCGGAAGAACGAAGCACACAGGTGGGACCTTCAGAACACGCCACAGTGCGCCAAGCGGAGGTGCGCAACCTAGCCCTTGACATCTTCATCTTCTCTGCCAGCTTGTCCAATCTTGTTGCTGAGGCGAGGTGATTTGATTCCTGATGCTGAATTTTGCCGCAAATACACAGAATGCTTTTGGTAGCATTATTATCATTTAAATAATAATGAAAATAAATAGTATGCATGACTTATCAAGGAGAGGCTCGGGCTATTTTATTTGCAAAAATTGCTTTTGGTAGCATTATTATCATTTAATCATAGTGTTATTGTTGCTGTTTAAACTCTACCTAGCGACTACTATAATTGACTTAATCCACCAAACTCACACTTTCTATGTTCAATGCTGTCTAAAACTCCAAACAGCGAATAACATCAATTATACAATCCACCAATCAATTGCTACCTAAAACTCTGAACAGCTAGTGTCATCACTTATCTATTATCATTTAACTGATCCAACAATATCTTCTATAATCTCAATACTAACAATCCAATCCTTTCGTTATTGATCCACAATCATAATTTGCTCTTCCAATAATCAATTTTACTTTCTAATTCACTGGTACACATCCACCAAGAATTTCGATGATCAAATCTACGACTCACTAGTATACATCCACCAATAATATCATTGATCAATTTTATAATCCAATAATTGTTATCATTCCTCCATTATTTCCAGGAATTCAATTCCTCCATCTAGTATTTGATCCAATCCTATTAATTCCATTATTGCCATCATCTTCTAGGAATTTATATTGGTTATCAGTGTTGTAATCCAATAATTACTTTCACACTCCCTAATTCTCCAAACATCATTTAAATCATCTATCTAACATATACACATATTTAGACTCCACCAATTTATTTCTACCAGAATCTACACTATCGTCTTCTTTTATGATCGACATGAGTCCACCAATATCTTTATGTTTTACCACAAATATCCATCTCCTTTACTCACGACTTTACTTATTTCCTCATATATTTTACTTTGCGAGAAGAGAAAACATTTTACTTTTGCAATATGATACATAAAAATTTCCTGAGACCTAGCAGTTTTGAACAAAAACATAATGTTCAAGAAAATGCAATAATAATAGCGATCCAGATTCCATCCACCGTTACATGGCATCCGCACCATATAGCATCTTTCAGCGTTATAGCCGCTTAACTTACCACTGGGACGACACCCAGGACAATTCAAATCAGGGCTTTCCATTGCCCTACACTTTTCCATTCCCACCCACAAAGTTTTTGAAATAGAACTATATCTAGTTAAGTTCCAATGTCTGCCCTTGACCGTGGGCACGGCTATTCGAATAGTTTTGACTCTGCAGAGTTTGTACACTTTCACCACAAGAGACAATCAACTCATTGCCCCACACGATTCCTTAGAAGTGTGGTTGAGCAGACCATCACAGTGACTTTTCAAAGTACCTCGCCCCTTCCATCATTTCACCCTATGGGTCGCTCCCACTTGCGATGGGTCCCATACGTTGTGCGGGATGTTCTCCTTCTGAATGTCTAGCAGCTGGCTACGTCCCCTGCTAGCCCGCCACAGCAGAACTTCACCCTCTGCGAGTGTCCCATTCGAGCCGTCACACAGACTGCCGCTTGCACCACCCCACACCTCCTCCTGGAAGGATGACTTTCAGGGTCCGGTAAATCTACTAAGCCAAGTTGTATTTTACAGCCTTGTGGTTGTACTGTTTTACACGGGTTGACATGACAAGATTCAGTCCTTAGTGGTATCTGGACGGTTCTACCACAAAACCACACTCTCGTGCACACCTGCACCATACCCCCGAACCATCCGCCCAGATAAATAAGCAATTTGAGGTTTTTGGGAATATAAAATAACCATTTTCAACATACACCAGTCATTATCACCATGACTGCCCAACCAATTTTTCTCAGGATTAAAAGTGATGCTTGGATGCTCTTGCGCCCATGAGTATCTAAGCAAAACTAAGCATGGCATATAATTACGGACTTACTTTTGAAAAGTTACCATTATAATTTTGCTAAGGCGACAAGGTTCACATATTCAAGCAATTCAAAGGAGGTGTAATATTAATCAAGCAAACAATGGGCATATAACTAAAATCTTAAATTAACATGTATTTGTATATAAAATAATAGCATGCAATTTGATAATTTAAACCAAAGTAGTTTGCAGAAAACGTAGGTTCAACATGATCAAAGCATTGACTCGCCTGGCGCGGTTTACCGCGGTCTTGAGCTCACTCAATGCTTTCTCTTGAGCTTCCGGTCTTTATCTTCACTTCGAGCTTGATCTCGATTGATCCACTGGATCTTCACGACTCCCGATTTCTAATTACGCGATAAACGACTGAATCCAAATAAAAGCAAATAACTCAAAGGATCCAAATAAATCCGAATAAACTCAATTTAGTTTTATTATGAGTTAATGGGTGATTCGGGTGATTTGAGGCAAGGTCGATGGTAGAATGCGATGACTCAATCTGTTTATTAATACCTTTCTTTTATTATTTTTGTATTTATCAAGGAAGTTCCATGAGTTAGGTTAGACCTATGAATAGGTGCACAAGTTTATCTTAGCATTATTTTGTTGAGTGCTATTGTTCAGGGCATTTTGGCTTATCGAATTAATTTTAGAGTCTAGGTGCATAGCATTTTATGGGGTGACATTTTATGTAGCCTCAGTTTTCAGTAAGCCTATTTCAAATTGAATTAGGATTCCGTTGTATGGGCCACATCTTGTTATTTCGTACTCTTCATTATTATTTATTAAATCTAGTATTAAGATTTAGTTAATGGTACCATTATTATTTTATCTGTGCTTTAGTTACTGTTAGGCTTAGCCTTTTAGTTAATTATTCAAATAGAATTAATTATTCATATAGGAGAGCTAATCCACATTTTAATATTAGATAATCTTGTTTTATGTTCTAATTAAATTTATTAAGTCTCCTAGATTACTTCCCATTTTCCTAAACAGAAATAGATTACAAAATATATATATATATATACATACATACATATACATATATATATATATACATACTGTTCTAGGGGTGGCCCCCACCTAAGCCCAGCCGGCCTGCTAGAGGAATGTAAAGCCCAGAATAGGCCATGTGTAATGACATAAGTGCCCCTAAAGGGGATATTCGGATGTAAGGGTGCAATTGTAAAAGCACTCCCCATGTACACGTATATATGGAATACAGGCCATGGGGAAGACCTAGGCCATTACTCATCACTTTCTCCCAACTCTCCACTACCACCTCTCTCTCTGTTTGGTCTGTAACCACAACACATACATATACATATACATATACATATACATATACATATACATATACATATACATATACATATACATATACATATACATATACATATACATATACATATACATATACATATACATATACATATATAAAATGGGGTGAACATGTGTGGCCGGCCGAATTCGAACCCAAGACCTCGGACTAGGATGGGTTAGCGCACAGTCGGGCTAGCCAAGTGGGCGGGTGAGAAAGACTGACGGAAGGGTGGTAGTATATCCCAAGAGGTGCACGGTGGGAGGGCTCCAAACAGAGTATAATGGTGCCGGCGGGGAGGAATCTTACCGGCGGCGAGCGGCGACCGAAAGGGGTTGGGGGACCGCCAAATTGGGTTGCTGGGAAGACGTGTCGGACAAGGGAGGCGGTTAGGGGTGGATATCGAGCCAACTGCTCGTCTTATCGAGCTTTTTCTAAAATTGGCATATTTTGATTTAATATCATTTTACGGATAATTTAAAAGTATTTTTAGTAACGAGCTAACGAGCCGAGCCAAGCCGAGCTTGAGCAAAATTTAAATTCATTTGAAATCAACTCATTTTAATGTTTAACCAATTAACAAGTATAATTGATGCAATTTTGAACCGAGCCAATGAGCCCACTAACGAGCTTTTTTTCCACCCCTAGAGGCGGTGGTGTAAGCCGGAAAGGGGTGAGGCGGCTCGAGCAGCGATGGGAGCGGCCGGCGGTGAGGGTGGAAAGGGGCGCGGCGATGGCGGGAAGGAGGGCAGCAATTGGCGTGCGCACGAGCATCTGGGAGGTAATAGGAACCTCACCGTGCTGTTTATTGGACCAGGGAAGGTCCGAGGCCGGCTGGCGCCATGAGGCAGAGTCGGGCGGCGATGGCGCACGGCACCGACGGCGTGGGGTGGACTACAGCTCCGGCCGACGGTCGGGAACTCTCAGGGATGTAGAGTGGTTGCTCCCCCTGCGGGGAATCGGGCCGGGAGCAACCGAGAAGAGCGCAGCGCTGGCGGCGGCGGATTTGGGCCGGCGGCACGGAAGATGGCCTTGCGGTGAGCCGGAAGCACGAGGGTGCGATTAGGTGAGGGAGGGGGTAGAAGGCTTCATGAGGCACTCCGAGACGCGCTTGGAGAGGCAGGGCATCGCCGGAGGGCTGAGAATGGCGGGGTGGCGCCGGTGGTGGTTCACGGGTGCTATGCGGGAGAAAAGACCGGGGAGCAACGAGGTGGCGCAGAGCTTCTTATGGTCTTGGGGAAGGTTGCGGAGACAGTGGGCGCGCAAGAGAAACCGGGGGCGGCAGGGGAAATCGATGGGCGAGGGCTGGAGCATGACTGACGCAGAGAAGAGAAGCTGAGCGCAGCAGAGAGGAGCGGCGCGGGCGCGCTCGGGAAGAAGAGAAGAAAGAGAGGGAGGGGCGGAGCTGGGCCCAGCGGCCAGGGAGAAGGGGACGAGTGTGTGCGGCGAGGCGCGGGCCCACAGGCAGAGAAGCGGGGCGCGTAAAGGAGGCGGGGCCGGCTGCTAGCGGGAGAGCCAGCGCGGCCACGCGGCTGCGGGAGGAGAGGCGCGGGCGGGGATGCGGGGCCCGCAGCGCAGTGACTGCAGTGGGATGGGGCATGGTGGTGGAAAGACTGGGCCGTGGCCGGCCTGACTCCTTCTTCTTTTCTTCTTCCTTTTTTTTGTTACTTATTTATTGTATATATTTACATATGTATATACAGGTATATATATACATATATATATTATTTATTTCTATTTTTGTGTATGTATACATATATTTATTTTATTTATATTTTTATATATTCTTATATATATTTCTTTTATTTGCACATTCATTTTATATATACACGCATATATTTCCTTCATGCCAATATTTTTGTATAATTACATTTTATGTCTTGATCATCTTTTCATATTCACATTTTAAATCTTGATTTTCTATTATTTAAACATGTTTGTTTCCTTCTTGAACCTTTTAACTCTTTGGAACTTCAACCAAATTTTCAGAAAAATTTCATAACTCCCAATTCAAATAAAATGTTGCAAAATAATTCAAAAACTTCACTCTTTTCAAATTTAAATTTTTAGGATGTTACACTCCCTCTCTCTCGCTGACCGCCCGGACCCACCTGTCAGGCGCGTCTCCCTCCCCGCGCCACCTTCGTTCTTCTTCCTCCCCCTTTCCTTCTTTGCTCCAGCCGACCGAACCCGCGCCGTATCCGGCCTTGCCTCACCGCCTCTTCTCCGGTTTTGGTAACCGATCGCCGCCGCAGCAAATTCCCCCCCAATCCCGCACCCCCGTCTTTCCTTCTGCGCCCCCCTTTCCTTCTTCCCCTCCCTTTCCTTTCCGCCGCTCGCCATCTCCGGCGAGAAATCCCCGCCAGCTCCCCCTCCCCGACCCCTATAAAAGCCCCTCCCCGGCTCCATCTCTCCTCGCACCACCTCTCCCTCCGCTTCCCGTCCCCTCCCGTGCATTGGAGCGACCCCGCGCCGTGCTTCCGCACCGCCGCCGCCACCCATTCCTCCGGTGAGGAATTCCGGCCACCCCGATTTCCCTCACGTCCCGACGACGCCCCCTTCGGCTTCCCCGCCTCGCCACCGTGCCCGTGCGCCCCTCCTCCAAGACCGAACCCCGCCGGAACGCCGCCTCCGCCACCACCCGAGTGTCGCCGTCGCCTCTTCTCACTGCCGACCACTCTCCGGCCGTCTCCGGTAACTCCCGCGCCTACCCCTGGGTTCCCTTCACTCTCCTCTCCCTCCTCCGCCCCTCGCCGCCGGCCGCCGTCCACCGGAGCTCCGGCGAGCTCCCGGTCCCCGAGGGCTTCCTCCACCGGCCGGCCACCTCACTCCGTCCGACCCACGTGGACGCCATGTGGCACGCCACCTCGGCCACCCCCGTGCCACCTGTGTTCGGACCAGCCACGTAGGCAGTCACCCGTCCGGACAAGGCCACGTCAGCGCCGCCGGCTACTCCATCAGCAAAATAACCCAGTCGGCTACCATGTCAGCATCCACCTCAGCCCCTGCCACCTCAAGCCTTCCTCTAGTCCATGGACTTAGTCCACATGGACCAGGGCCCACTGTCAGCCTCTTTGGATCAGGGCTGACGCCATAAATCTAATTTTCCTTTAGAAAAATAATTCCATTAATCCCTGCTGATGTCATAAATCCCTTTTTCAGTAGAAAAATAATTCCAAAAATTCCTTTTTTTCCCTGAATTTAAACTTCCCGGAGCCCGTTCTTCTTCGTCCTAACTCCGATTTAGCCCATTCAAATTTCTAAATTCATCAAACATTTCCCTCTATACATTTCTGGCCTAAATTTAAATTTTTGAAGTCAATTTGAATTTATTTGAATTTGTTTGGATTTTATTTGAGTTATTTTCACGTGTAGACTGCGACGATTCTGGAGAATTCTTCGACGACGATTCACACCCGCTTGAGGAGCAAGGCAAGTCACACACCTTGACCATGTTGATCCGGATTGCAAATAAAATTATGTTGATTTAAAATTATATTGCATGCATAATTTTATTCAATGTATTTCAATTCAGTTTTTAACTTTAGTTAATACCTGTTTGTTAATACCTCCTTTGACATTGCAAATCCTTATACCTTGTCAGAATCAAACTCTAGTTAGTACACTAGTATTGGCTAGAGAATTTTAAATCAAATGCTTAGACATGCTTAGATATAATCTTGGTTTTGGGATACCTTCTCACATAAAATGATAAACTTTTGAGATGTATTCTTGACTTCAGAGAGTCAAGAAGGATGATAAAATATTTTGAAAAACAAAATATAAAATCTGGTTTAGACCTAGGCTAATGGTTAGGTGGTGGGTGCAGGCATGCACTGTTGTTCGGAGACACAGTGTTGATTGTCATGCACAGGGGGTATGTGGTTGGGCCTAAGTCAATTAAGGACAGGTCTGTGAGCTACTGTTACAAAGCCCTAACATACTACCACAAGGCTGGTATGGGACAGCCTGGCTGAATAATTTGCAGTCGCAACTGGGTCATGTCGTAGGATGAAAGTGAGCGTGGCGTAGGCCATGAGAAGTCACACTCGGCTCAAGAGGGGGTCCCGGTCTGGTGGAGTCCTCACTGGGGTGAAACCTTAGAGTTGGCTTGGCCAGGTTGACAGCTTTGCATTGAAAAGGCCTTGTCACGACTTCTAACCGCACACCTAAAGAAGTGTGCAATCTGGTGGTAAACCGGGATGATTGTGTCTTGTGGGTAAAGTTGTACAACCTCTGCAGAGTGTATAAAATATCCTGGATAGCCGTGCCCACGGTCATGGGCATGCTGAGTAAAGTTTTTCATGGATTAGACTTTGGTTTTAAAATGATTTATAAACCTGGTGGTCGGAGCCACGTGAAATCTTCTGGAATAGATGGACCGGGTGGGATGCCCGAGAAATATGTTAGTGTTTGGTCGGAGCCTGCACTAACGGTATTAATTTTAATTACATTTATTGTTTTTACTTATTGTATTAAATTCAGCAGTTTCAATCTATTTATTGTATTCTTTTAAAGGCTGTTTTCTGCACAACTAACCCTATATGCCTTCCCTTGTGGCCTTAATCATTATATTGCATTTTCCCGTGTGGCTTGCGGAGTACAAGTTTGTACTCACTCTTGCTGTCTCATCACAGAGGAGGACTACGATGACTACGGTGAGGGCTGAAGGACTACGGGTAGGCTACGCTAGCGCAAATTAATAAAAATTATGCCCGTAAACCAAGATCACTGCAGTTATAGATCACGGAATTACCACTAGACACGCAGGTGCGGAATTGATGCAGCACGTCGGGCGAGTAGTCGTACTACGTCGATGCAAGACGTCGGGCGAGTAGTCGTACTACTTCCTCGTCCTCGTCGCGGCGTCCAACGTACAACTCCTCTCTTGCGGTTCGTCCAAACGCTACAGATGCAGCGCCGCCAAAAGGTATCCACACGTACGGGAGGAAGCGACGCACGCCGGATTACTAGATCGCGCGGCGCCGAGGCGTGGGAGGGGTGGCGGCCAGGGTTTGAGGAGGTCACGAAAATCTCTACCAACCCTGTGCGCCCTTGCCCTCCTTTTATAGACGTCCTTATAATGGGCTTCAGCGAATGGAGGCCCATTAGGACTCAATACCCAGTCCAACCCGGATCCAATCCGAATTAGGCTTCAGCCCTTAAGTGTGTGACCCTATGGGTTCACGTATGTTTAGACATGACACGAGTTTACCTACTCGGTCAATAGTTGGTAGCGGCCTCTAGCAAGACGTGCCAACTCCTAAACATACATAAAGATCATATCGAACGAACCATCACAACTTTATGTACATGCCAATCCCTTTGCCTCACGATATTTGGTGAGCTCCAAGCTGACCACTCTTTCTCGATCTGTGATCCGAATCCCTTACTAGGTTAACTCTTAACCTTAAGTAGCATGGCCATGCATTTCTGGATCCGATCACTCGAGGGCCAGAGATATCTCTCGGTAGAGAGGAAAATCCCATCTTGATGACCATGCCTCGTAGCATGCTTCATGACAAACCGAAAACTACCTTTATAACTACCCAGTTACGGAGTAGCGTTTGATAGCCCCTAAGTAGGTCGATTCACATCTCAAGTACATGCGACAATCTCAGGTCTAAGGACAAGGCGTACACATTGTGTAGAGAGAGAACCATAACTATAATTGTTATGTCTCATGTTGGGTCGGTCCAACCCCATGTTCTAAACATGTGTCCACATTATTGGTTTGACATCTCCATGTCTATGACTGTGAAACATGGTCATCAACCGATACATGTGCTAATCCATTATTCACGTGTGTCCTCACATGAACTCCGACTAGGGACAACTTTAGAATAACCATATAAGTAAAGAGTTTCACAAACAAGTCACATACTTGTTAATCAACACAAAGGCAATATTCAAGGAACATTTATTAAATCATGGATACAACGAAATATCATCATCTCTATGATTGCCTCTAGGGCATATTTCCAACATCTCCCACTTGCACTAGAGTCAATCTAGCGGATATCTAATACCCATAGCTCTTGTGTGCGCCTCATGCTTAGGGTGTGGGAGAGGCTTCGTCAAAGGATCTGAAATATTCAAATCCGTGTGTATTTTGCATATCTTTAAATCTCCTCGATTGAGGATCTCTCGAATGAGATGAAACCGCCATGATATGTGTTTGTTCTTTTGGTGATTCCTTGGCTCCTTGGCTTGTGCAATGGCCCCTTGTTATCACAGTAAAGATCCGAGGACTGCACGCACTAGGAACCACACCTAGTTCAGATATGAACTTCCTTATCCAAACACCTTCCTTTCTTTGCTTGAAGCTGCAATGTACTAAACCTCCGTTGTAGAGTCGCAACGATCTCTCGCTTGGAACTCTTCCAACCGACCGCACCACCGTTCAAAATGAACACAAAACCCGATTGCGACTTGTATCGTCTTTGTCGGTTTGGAAGCTTGCATCGGTGTAACCATTTACAACGAGCTCTTCCTCACCTCCGTAGACTAGGAACACATCCTTAGTTCTTTTCAAATACTTGAGGATGTTTTTAACCGCTGTCCGATGACTCTCACGGGATCACTGGTATCTGCTCGTAACACTTAGAGCATAGGAAACATCTGGCGAGTACATATCATAGCATACATGATAGATCCAATGGCGAAGCATATGGAATCTTACTCATGCGATCTCGCTCATCGGTTGTCGAAGGATCTTGAGTCTTGCCAAGATTTATGCCATGAGACATTGGCAAGAACCCTTTCTTTGCCTCCTCCATGTTGAACCGTTTCAACACTTTGTCAATGTAAGTACTCGGCTTAATCCTATTAGCCTTTTTGATCTATCTCTATAGATCTTAATACCCAAAATATATGCCGCTTCCCTAAGTCCTTCATTGAAAAACTATTTTTGGTGAGGTCTTAACGGACTCGAGCATAGGAATATCATTTCCAATCAGTAATATGTCATCTACATATAAGATTAGAAATACGAGCGAGCTCCCACTTGCCTTCTTGTAAGCGCAAGATTCTTCTTCGTTTTTGATGAAGCCAAACCCTTTGACCACTTCATCAAAACGAATGTTCCAACTCGAGATGCTTGCTTCAATCCATAAATGGATTTTTGAAGTTTGCATACTTTTCTAGCATTGATTGGATCGACAAAACCCTCGGGCTGTATCATATACACGTCCTCGGTTAAATTTCCATTAAGGAAAGCTGTTTTGACATCCATCCGCCATATCTCATAGTCGAAATATGCAGCAATAGCTAGAATGATCCGTATAGATTTAAGCATCGCTACAAAGAGAAGGTCTCATCGTAGTCAACTCCTTGAACTTGCCGAAAACCTTTGCGACAAGTCGAGCTTTATGGATATGAACATTTCCATCCATATCAATCTTCTTTTATAGATCCATTTGCACTCTATGGTTTTAACACCATCAAAGGGTCAACCAAGTTCCAAACTTGATTGTCTCCCATGGATGCTATCTCGGATCTCATGGCACTTTGCCATTTCTCGAGTCTGGTCCATCATTGCTTCCGCATTGGTCGTAGGCTCATCATTGTCTAATAATAACATATCTCGCGCATTGCGGAGCCTTTCCGACCTTCGTGGTGGTGGTGCTTCCTTTGCCATGGGTTCCTCAACTTGTTACGCCACGTGGGCATCATTCGTCGAGTCTTCCCGATTGGTTCATCTTGAACCTCTTCAAGCTGCACCGTTCTTCCACTTGTCTCCTGTTGAGAAACTCTTTCTCTAGGAAAACACCACTTGAGCGACAAACACTTTGCCCTCTAGTCGGTTGTAGAAGTAATATACAAAGGTTTCTTCGGATATCCACGAAAATGCATTTATCCGACTTGGGTGTGAGCTTGTCCATTGTAGTCGCTGACAAACGCCTCACATCCCCAAATCTTTAGAAAAGACAAACTGTGACTCTTCCGGTCCATATCTCATATGGTGTCTTAACTACGGATTTAGACGGTACCTATTAAGTGTGAAAGCTGCTGTTTCTAGAGCGTAACCCCAAAATGATAATGGTAGATCTGATCGGCTTATCATCGATCGAACCATGTCCAACAAGGTCCGATTCGCGCTCGGATACCCGTTTCTTTGAGGCGTTCGGGCGGTGTTAGCTGTGGAACAATTCCGCAACTCTTGAGATGATTGCTAAATTCATGACTCAAATACTCGCCACCACGATCGATCGCGAGCTTTAATTTTCTTGGCACGTTGATTTTCAACCTCATTCTGGAACTCTTTGAACTTTTCAAAAGTTTCAGACTTATGCTTCATTAAGTAGACATAGCCATATCTACTAAAATCATCAGTGAAAGTTATGAAGTAATGAAATCCACCTCTAGCGATCGTGCTCATTGGTCCACATACATCGGTATGTATGATTTCCAACAAGTCGATGCCCTCTCAAAAGAACCTTTGAAAGGTGACTTGGTCATCTTACCAAGCAAACAAGCTTCACATGTCTCGTATGATTCAAAATCAAACGAAGTTAGAAGACCATCATCATGGAGCTTCTTCATGCGCTTTTCACTTATGTGACCCAAACGACAATGCCAAACATAGGTGGGATTCAAATCATTAGGTCAAAGTCTTTTAGCATTTATGTTAAAGATGGGCGCATCATCAAGATTTAAAATAAATAACCCATTCACAATGGGCTAAAGCCACAAACATTTCATTTTTAGAGATCAAACAACCATTGTCTTTACTTGCAAATGAATAACCATCTCTCATCAAACATGAGGGGGATAAAATGTTTCGACTCATACTAGGAACATAATAACAATTATTCAATTCCATACTAAATCTTGAAGGAAGCTGAAGTTGTATGGTGCCGACGGTCAACGCAGCAACCCTTGCTTTATTTCCGACGCGAAAATCAACTTCACCTCTTGCGACTCCTCTACTTCTTATTAGCCCCTGCATCGAGTTGCAAATGTGAGCAACTGATCCGGTATCAAATACCCAAGAGTTAATAGGAGAATCAGCAAGAAAAATGTCTAAAACATTTATGACAAGTGTACCATGGGTGGAAGTCTTACTTCCAGCCTTCTTCTTGCATTCCTCGGAATCCATGTACTTCTTGCGTTTCTCTTCCAAATGGCGATCTCTTTACAATAGAAGCATACTGTCTCACTCCAGTCCAGATTAGGCTTAGGCGTTGGTTTTGAGATCATATCTTTAACCTTGCCCTTATTCTTTGCCCATGATCGCTTACCCTTTTCTTGAAGCTAGACTTGTTCTGCATGACCATCACATGGCTAGGCCCCGCACACTTCTTAATGTCACTCTGCTGTTTTGAGCATCCCACAAAGCTCATTAAGGCCCTTTTCCACCCCATGCATATGGTAGTTCGAAATGAAATGTCCATAGCTAGGTGGTAGAGACGCCTAAAATGAAATCGATTGCCAACTCTTGGCTAATTGGAAAACCAAGTTTATCCAAAGTCCGATTGTAACCAACCATTTTGATCACATGTGGGCCTACGGGTGCACCTTCGTTAACTTGCATTCGAGAAAAGCCTTAGAGACATTGAACCTTTCAGTCTGGCACGTGTTGGAACATGTCCTTAAGCGCCATGATCATATCATACGCTTCCCGATCCTCAAACCGCTTTTGAAGGTCAGGTTCCATGCATGCAAGCATAAGACAGCTAATCTCAAGAGAGTCATCACATGCTTTCTTGTAGGCATTTTTAACAAAGAGCCGCATTGTCGTGAGCTCTTACGGGATTGGGGTGTCGAACGTTTTCCTTTTATCCGCCACGAGAACAATTCTCGAGTTACGGACCCGATCCGAATAGTTTGTTCCATTTAATTTTTCTTTCTCAAGAATCGATCGCAAAGCAAAAGGGTGTGCGCGGTTGTTAGATGCCATTGATCTACAACAGAAAATGCAAAATACTAAGACAAGTAAAACCATGATAGAGTAAACCGTATTAAACAAATTTAATAGAATGTACTCCCACTAAAATCAATATCCCTCTATTGATTCTTAGCGATTCAAGATTCGCAATTAACTAGTCTACTAGTGAGCTTTTGCATCACCGCTAGGAGACAAGGTAATTCGGTAAGTAACACCTTACTAATCATATCTCTATATGACTCTAGTTGTTGGGTGACATCTCTATGCCTCGGCGCCCAACCTTTATGCCCCAAGGCCCATAACCTTTATGATAACCTCGTTAAGTTCACCAACCCTTATGCATGTATGTATCCGATACAAGCCCATCTAGTCAAGGAAAGTCGATGGTGCCCTAATTTTATAGACCCACCATCAATTTACAAGACATGGGATGGTGCAGGGTTTAGTTGGGAGGGCATATGTTTTAACTTAACATTATGTGAGGGATCGCTATACTTCTACCATTCAAGCATGCATAGAAGTAAAACAATAGGAATAGCATTCACACAGTTGTGACTCAGTATGGCCCATTTTCTCATGGTGATCTCCATCGCCATAGAATCTGTCCACCATGATGATCTCCATCTCCATGGTTCATGTGTGCCATCCCTCCAAGTGATGTGTCCTCCAAGTACTAATATAAGCTATTACTCATAACAGCTAGTAATCAAATACAAGGATACAAGGAATCATCACAAGTCGACACGCAGGCCGTTAATACAATACTTTGACAACACAATGGCTCCAGCCATGTTGCCGAACCCACGACACGCAGGTCATGAAAATATTACAAACATGCATCACATACACATTAGGCCATACTGGTCACATACATCCTGCAAAAACAAGTTATGCATAGATTCGCAATCTACCGGATAAGGGGGTCGAAGGGGTTTCCCCCCGCGGGGTTCG
Source organism: Dendrocalamus sinicus (assembly GCA_036346575.1). Lineage (NCBI taxonomy): Eukaryota > Viridiplantae > Streptophyta > Magnoliopsida > Poales > Poaceae > Dendrocalamus > Dendrocalamus sinicus. Next base: position 3,670,801 of record CM070649.1, read on the forward strand.
AAGGGGTTCGTAAAATAACAGAGATCCAATCTATGCAATTTTTACTTAGAATTTTGATCGGCAAATCATATTTACCCCAAATCGAGTATTGTTCCGATTCGACCAATTTGCATTGATCTTCGCGTGCCGCAACTGGTTTTACGTGTCACTGTCTACCCCGATGGTGATACCGACCGGTAGGGGTATGTTGTGGCACGACCTTAGCAGCACAATCACGGAATATCGATTATTAATCTAGGTTCCGATTCGACCAATCATATTGATCTTCGCATTCCGCAATCGGTTTTACGTGTCACTGTCTACCCCGATGGTGATACCGACCGGTAGGGGTATGTTGTGGCACGACCTTAGCAGAATGATCACGGAAACCAGATCTATCCATTACCAGAACTATCCGTAAACCAAGATCACTGCAGTTATAGATAACGGAATTACCACTAGACGCGCAGGTGCGGAATTGATGCAGCACGTCGGGGCCGAGTAGTCGTACTACGTCGATGCAAAGACGTCGGGCGAGTAGTCGTACTACTTCCTCGTCCTCGTCGCGGCGTCCAACGTACAACTCCTCTCTTGTGGTTCGTCCAAACGCTACAGATGCAGCGCCGCCAAAAGGTATCCACACGTACGGGAGGAAGCGACGCACGCCGGATTACTAGATCCGCGCGAGCGCCCAGGGCGTGGGAGGGGTGGCGGCCAGGGTTTGAGGAGGTCACGAAAATCTCTACCAACCCTGTGCGCCCTTGCCCTCCTTTTATAGACGTCCTTATAATGGGCTTCAGCGAATGGAGGCCCATTAGGACTCAATACCCAGTCCAACCCGGATCCAATCCGAATTAGGCTTCAGCCCTTAAGTGTGTGACCCTATGGGTTCACGTATGTTTAGACATGACACGAGTTTACCTACTCGGTCAATAGTTGGTAGCGACCTCTAGCAAGACGTGCCAACTCCTAAACATACATAAAGATCATATCGAACGAACCATCACAACTTTATGTACATGCCAATCCCTTTGCCTCACGATATTTGGTCGAGCTCCAAGCTGACCACTCTTTCTCGATCCTGTGATCCGGAATCCCTTACTAGGTTAACTCTTAACCTTAAGTAGCATGGCCATGCATTTCTGGATCCGATCACTCGAGGGGCCCAGAGATATCTCTCTCAGGTAGAGAGGGGAAAATCCCATCTTGACTGACCATGCCTCGTAGCATGCTTCATGACAAACCCGAAAACTACCTTTATAACTACCCAGTTACGGAGTAGCGTTTGATAGCCCCTAAGTAGGTCGATTCACATCTCAAGTACATGCGACAATCTCAGGTCTAAGGACAAGGCGTACACATTGTGTAGAGAGAGAACCATAACTATAATTGTTATGTCTCATGTTGGGTCGGTCCAACCCCATGTTCTAAACATGTGTCCACATTATTGGTTTGACATCTCCATGTCTATGACCTGTGAAACATGGTCATCAACCGATACATGTGCTAATCCATTATTCACGTGTGTCCTCACATGAACTCCGACTAGGGACAACTTTAGAATAACCATATAAGTAAAGAGTTTCACAAACAAGTCACATACTTGTTAATCAACACAAAGGCAATATTCAAGGAACATTTATTAAATCATGGATACAACGAAATATCATCATCTCTATGATTGCCTCTAGGGCATATTTCCAACAAGGGCCAGGACGAGTAGGACACATCTTGTCGTCATTTGCCTGTGGGCAGACTTGGGCTTCGCTTTTTCCAGCTTGCTTCCGCAGTTTCTTTTGCTATGAATAATGTTTGCCAATGGGCGATGATGTAAACGCTGGCCATTAGGCCATACTCTTTTAGATGGAATAATAATGTCATTTTGCTTGGTATTTATCTTTGTTATCCACTGTGTGCACTAGCTGATCCTGGACTAGTGCGATTTACACAGAGGATCCTGGAGTTGCCGCTCCGGGTTCTGACAAAGATGGTATCAGAGCCCTAACATTTACCTTCTTCAAAAATTGTAGATGGCCGAGACCCCTACCCACTCCACCTTTGGCACCCAAGTCGGTTATTTAGTCAACTACCTTTGGAACCTTCTGCAAAAGTTAGGATTCGAGGCACGCCCAGTTTACCATGGTTACCTGCATAACATCGGGGAACAAGAACCTTGGAGAGTAGAAGTTTGGATCTACGCCAGGATCGGGGACACCGCTACCTTTCACATCTTCGATGCTCCGCAGAGACGGGATACCTTTTTCACCGGTATTCAAGATGCCGCACGCGAGGCCATTCGTCAGCTAAGGGAGCTCTACGCCCGAGAACTTCGAGACACCGAGTTCCAGTATTACCCTTGGAGATACCCTGCAAGCTTCACCAGCATCTTTGCATCCACGGAGATGGAAGATAACCCTCGGCTCAAGCAACAAGTGGAGTTGATGCGGTCTTTGGACTACGCCTATCAAGCGACTTTGGATGAACTAAGCTACACCACATTCAAACTTCAGCAAGCCGAGGCAGAGCTAGCTGCACTACGGATTAGTGATGAGAGTTCTTCAACCACTGGATCCAACTTTGAGACCCCACCCAAGAAGCGTCGCACCGGGGACAAGACCAAATACTTAGCCCAGTTTCAGCCAGCACCCTAGGATGCCTTAGAGTTATAATAATAATGTAATAAATTGGTGTTGTTGATGAGCTGCAAATCCCTTGTCGACAGCCACAACCTTAGTTTAAGCTTATTAATAATATTTGAAGTTGCATTTGTTTATCATTATCTTTGTGGTGTTCTTTGGTTGTTTTGGGATAGGCATACAAACCCCTCTTAGCAAATCTATCCCTAACTCTCCTGAAGCGTCAAGCAGACGGTAAACACCCAGAAGAACAGCAATGGCGCTCATAACAATGAGATTCCCCCGCCTCCTCCAACCAATGGACTTGATTGGGCCCAGATGATGGCTAATCAAAATCAACTCATTCAGCTGCTGGTTCAGACCATAAATAACCCTGCCCCATCAAATCCTGCCGCAATCACTCAAACACCTGCACCCCGCCTTTCGGAGTTTATGAGAACGCGTCCTCCAACTTTCAGCAGCAGCGCCGACCCGATGGACGCGGACGACTAGCTGCGAGCCATCAGCAAGAAGCTAGACATCCTTCAGTGCAGCGACAGGGAGCGAGTTCTGTTCGCCTCCCACTAATTGAATGGGCATGCTTCAGAGTGGTGGGATACTTTCACCACCGCTCATGGTAACGCACAGGCTATTACTTAGGAGGAGTTTAGGCACAACTTCCGCAAGGCCCATATCCCGACCAGCACCATCACCCTTAAGAAGAAGGAGTTCAGGGCACTTCGTCAAGGAGGACGTACCGTTAGTGAATATTTGCAGAAATTCAACCAGTTGACCCGGTACGCTCCTGAGGATGTGGCCACGGACGAAGCCAAGCAGGAGAGGTTTCTCGAAGGCCTCAATGACACCATAGCTGTGCAGTTGATCTCCCATGACTACGCCGATTTCCACCAGCTTGTTAGCAACGCTATCCGTCAGGAGGGCAAGCAGGTGGAGATTGAAAGCAGGAAAAGGAAGATGGCTGCTCAAAGGGTTAATCTCGGTGGTTTTCCCAAGGCCCGCAATACTCCACCACAGCCAAGTAACTTCAGGACTTCGGTGAATCGGGCACCACAGCAAGCCAACCGCTCTATCCCACCGCTTTCTCGTGGAACACCTACTGGAGGTCAAGTAACCAAGAATTCTACACCTGCTGATGGAGTGACTTGCTTCTACTGCAAGGAAGCTGGACACTTCGCCAAGGCCTGTGCCAAGAAGCTGCAAGCTATGGCCAACACAGGAGGATAGAACTTGGGGCAAGTCTTCAAGAAGCCCCAGGCCTTCGTGAAGGGACGTGTGAATCACATCACGGCCGAAGAAGCTGTCAACGCACCGGATGTCGTCTTGGGTACATTTTTGGTTAACTCAGTACCAGCTTCAGTTTTATTTGATTCCGGGGCATCGCATTCCTTCATTTGTAAAGCTTTTGTGGATAAGCATGGGATGGGTTCGATTCCTCTTAGTTTTCCTATGATAGTTCAATCCCCTGGAGCAGAGATGAGAGCCAAGACCCTATGCCCAAAGGTAAACCTGCTTATAAAGGGAATACCATTCATCGCTGACCTGATAATCTTAGAATCCCAAGGGTTGGATGTTATTTTTGGAATGAACTGGCTTTCCACGAATAAAGGGCATATTGAATGTGCCACCCGATCCATCACCCTCACTAATGGACACGGAGTAGAAGTGACCTTCACCCCGGCCATTCCAAGAGTTGAGGAGTGTACCCTTAACCAACTTCAAGAAGTGGAGGAAGTACCCATTGTTAGCGAATACCCTGATGTATTTCCAGAAGACCTTCCGGGAATGCCTCCCGATAGGGACATTGAGTTCATGATTGACTTAGTCCCTGGCACCGCCCCCATTTCGAAGAGACCATATAGGATGCCCGCCAACGAGCTAGCCGAACTGAAAAAGCAAATACAAGAGCTAGAGGATAAAGGCTATGTTCGACCAAGTTCGTCTCCTTGGGGAGCACCCGTTCTCTTTGTCAAGAAGAAAGATGGCAGTATGAGGATGTGTGTTGACTATCGAGCACTCAATGAAGCCACCATCAAAAACAAATATCCCTTGCCTAGAATCGACGACCTGTTCGACCAGTTGAAAGGAGCCAGGGTATTCTCTAAGATAGACCTCAGATCAGGATACCATCAGCTAAAAATTAGGGAAGAGGATATACCTAAGACCGCCTTCTCCACTCGTTATGGTCAATATGAATTCACCGTCATGTCCTTCGGATTGACGAATGCACCTACTTACTTCATGAGTCTAATGAACAAAGTGTTTATGGAGTACCTAGATAAATTTGTAGTGATCTTTATTGATGACATTCTCATATACTCTAAGGATGAGAAAGAGCATGAGGAACATCTCTGAATGGTCCTGGAAAAATTGAGAGCACATCAACTCTACGCCAAGTTCAGCAAGTGTGAATTTTGGTTGAATGAAGTGGCCTTTTTGGGACACGTAATATCTGCTAAAGGAGTTGCAGTAGATCCTTCAAAAATTGTGGCGGTAGTGGATTGGAAGCAACCTACCTCAGTGACAGAAGTTAGAAGTTTTCTTGGACTCGCTGAATATTATCGCCGTTTCATAGCAGGATTCAGCGAAATAGCCAAACCTATGACCCAACTCCTGAAGAAGGACAAGAAATTCGAATGGACAAAAGCCTGTGAGCAAAGTTTTCAGACCCTCAAAAAGAGATTGGTGACTACTCCAGTACTTATATTGCCAGACATCCACAAGGACTTTGAGGTATTTTGTGACGCCTCTCGGCAAGGACTAGGATTTGTCTTGATGCAAGAAGGCAAAGTGGTAGCATATGCGTCTCGCCAGCTAAGGCCGCACGAGTGCAATTATCCTACCCATGACTTAGAATTGGCAGCCGTGGTCCATGCCTTGAAGATTTGGCGACACTACCTCTTAGGTAACCGTTGTGAGATCTATACTGACCATAAAAGTCTAAAATACATTTTCACCCAGGCAGAGCTCAACCTAAGGCAACGCCGATGGATGGAGTTGATCAAAGACTATAATATCGGGATACACTACCACCCGGGCAAGGCCAATGTCGTAGCAGACGCATTAAGCAGGAAGGCCTATCCATTGCCAGACGAAGTCCAAACTCAACTTCAGGAAGAAGTTGCCTGTCTAAATTTAAACCCAGCCTCAAGAAGCATACTTTCTGTCCTGGAAGTCCAACCAACTTTGGCGGACCAAATTCATGAAGCACAAAAAGTAGATGAAGACATTCAGGAGATCAGAAAGAACATGAGACGGGGTAAAGCTATCGGATTCAGTGAGGATGAACGTGGAACAGTTTGGTATGAAAACTGTATCTGTGTACCCAACAATCAACAAATTAAAGAGATAATACTGCGAGAAGCCCATGAGACCCCTTACTCCATTCACCTGGGACGTACGAAAATGTACCAAGACCTTAGAGAAAGGTATGGGTGGGTTAGCGTGAAAAGGGAGTTGCTGAATTCATAGAAGTCTGTGACACCTACCAGAAGGTCAAAGCAGACCATCAGAAACCTACAGGATTATTGCAACCCTTGCCGATTCCGGATTGGAAGTGGGAAGATATAGGCATGGACTTCATAACTGGACTACCCAGAACACAGTCCGGTTACGACTCCATCTGGGTCATCATAGATCGATTAACCAAAGTAACACATTTCATACCAGTCAAGACTACCTATTCAGGAAGCAAGTTAGCAGAAATTTATATGGCTAGAATTGTGTGTTTGCATGGAGTCCCCAAGAGGATTGTGTCGGATCGAGGAAGCCAGTTCACCTCTAGGTTCTGGCAGAAGCTGCATGAGGAACTTGGTAGCCGACTTAATTTCAGCACAGCCTATCACCCCCAGGCCGACAGCCAGACAGAGCGAGTTAATCAGATATTAGAGGATATGTTGAGAGCTTGTGCGTTGGATTTTGGCACTAGCTGGGATCACACCCTACCTTACGCTGAGTTCTCTTACAACAACAGCTTTCAATCTAGCCTACAAATGGCGCCGTTTGAAGCATTGTATGGAAGAAAGTGCCGAACCCCGCTTCTGTGGGAACAACCCGAAGAAAACCAAGACCCTACCCTGAGCCTACTACAAGACTTTGAGGAGAAGGTGAGAAAAATTAAGGAACGGCTCCGAATAGCCCAGTCCCGTCAAAAGAGTTATGCTGACAATCGACAGCGTGATCTGACCTTTGAGGTAGGCGACTTAGTCTATCTGAGAGTATCCCCGCTTCGTGGAGTAAAAAGATTTCAAACAAAAGGAAAGCTCGCACCAAGGTTTGTGGGGCCATTCAAGATTTTGGAGCGTAAAGGAGAAGTTGCTTACCAGTTGGATTTGCCATCAACCTTGTCGGGGGTACACAACGTCTTTCATGTCTCGCAATTTCTCAGCCTTTTCTGAAAATCAAAACAAAAGTTTTAAAAAATAAAAATCCCCTCCTCCCTCCTCCAGCCGCCACGTGGACGGCCGGATTGCCCGGCCGATCCCGCCTCCCCCTTCTCCCCGCTTGCCACCTGGCCGGACCGGATCGCCAGCCTCCCCCGCCATCCAGCCCATCCGGACATCCACCCCTCCTCCCTCACCCTCTGATCGCCATCCGACGCCCGTGCGTCCTCATTCCTCTCCCTCCCACTGTCACCCGACCCCACTTGTCGGCGCCGCTTCTCTACCCTGCGGGCCCCGCCCGTCAGTTACTCCCCACCTCCCTCTCTCTCGCTGACCGCCCAGACCCACCTGTCAGGCGCGTCTCCCTCCCCACGCCACCTTCCTTCTTCTTCCTCCCCCTTTCCTTCTTTGCTCCGGCCGACCGAACCCGCGCCGTATCCTGCCTTGCCTCACCGCCTCTTCTCCGGTTTTGGTATCCGATCGTCGCCGCAACCAATTCCCCCCAATCCCGCACCCCTGTCTTTCCTTCCGTGGCCCCCTTTCCTTCTTCCCCTCCCTTTCCTTTCCGCCGCCCGCCATCTCCGACGAGAAATCCCCGCCAGCTCCCCCTCCCCGACCCCTATAAAAGCCCCTCCCCGGCTCTGTCTCTCCTCGCACCACCTCCCCCTCCGCTTCCCGTCCCCTCCCGTGCATTGGAGCGACCCCGCGCCGTGCTTCCCCACCGCCGCCGCCACCCATTCCTCCGGTGAGGAATTCCGGCCACCCCGGTTTCTCTCACGTCCCGACGACGCCCCCTTCGGCTTCCCCGCCTCGCCACCGTGCCCGTGCGCCCCTCCTCCAGGACCGAACCCCACCGGAACACTGCCTCCGCCACCACCCGAGTGCAGCCATCGCCTCTTCTTGCCGACGACCACTCTCTGGCCGTCTCCGGTAACTCCCGCACCCACCCCCGGGTTCCCCTCACTCTCCTCTCCCTCCTCCGCCCCTCGCCGCCGGCCGCCGTCCACCAGAGCTCCGGCGAGCTCCCGGTCCCCGAGGGCTTCCTCCGCCGGCCGGCCACCTCACTCCGTCTGACCCACGTGAACGCCATGTGGCACGCCACCTCGGCCACCCCCGTGCCACCTGTGTTCGGACCAGCCACACAGGCACTCACCCGTCCGAACAAGGCCACGTCAGCGCCGCCGGCTGCCCCGTCAGGAGAATAACCCAGTCGGCTGCCACCTCAAGCCTTCCTCTGGTCCATGGACTTAGTCCACATGGACCAGGGCCCACTGTCAGCCTCTCTGTATCAGGGCTAACGCCATAAATCTGATTTTCCTTTAGAAAAATAATTCCATTAATCCCTGCTGACGTCATAAATCCCATTTTCAGTAGAAAAATAATTGAGAAAATTGCTCTCATGCCACAAATTTAAGTGCCATCCTCTCATTTGCCACATACTTAAGTGGCTTTGTTATTATGCCACAAACTTGAGTGTTTTGTCCTTTGTTTTGCCATTTTCGCCCTTTAATGTCTATTTTAATTTCATTTTGCATTTTCAGGGACTTGAACGGACCCTTTTGCCCTCGTCAACATTGGCCTGTTGGCCAGTTATGTTCGATGGAAGTTAGGAGGTAAGGACGCCGCATTTTCTAAGCATTTTCTAAGCCTTTAAAATGAAACTAAGACATTAATGCAAAATGAAATTAAAATAGACATTAAAGGGAGAAAATGGCAAAACAAAGGACAAAACACCCAAGTTTGTGGCATAATAACAAAGCCACTTAAGTATGGGGCAAATTAGAGGATGGCACTTAAGTTTGTGGCATGAGAGCAATTTTCCCAAAATAATTCCAGAAATTCCTCTTTTTCTTTTTCCCTAAATTTAAACTTCCCGGAGCCCGTTCTTCTTCGTCCTAACTCCGATTTAGCCCATTCAAATTTCTAAATTCATCAAAAATTCCCCTCTATCCATTTCTGGCCTCAATTTAGATTTTTGAAGTCAATTTGAATTTATTTGAATTTGTTTGGATGTTATTTGAGTCATTTTCACGTGTAGACTGCGACGATTCCGGAGAATTCTTCGACGACGATTCACACCCGCTTGAGGAGCAAGGCAAGTCACACACCTTGACCATGTTGATCCTGGATTGCAAATAAAATTATGTTGATTTAAAATTATATTGCATGCATAATTTTATTCAATGTATTTCAATTCAGTTTTTAACTTTAGTTAATACCTGTTTGTTAATACCTCCTTTGACATTGCAAATCCTTATACCTTGTCAGAATCAAACTCTAGTTAGTACACTAGTATTGGCTAGAGAATTTTAAATCAAATGCTTAGACATGCTTAGATATAATCTTGGTTTTGGGATACCTTCTCACATAAAATGATAAACTTTTGAGATGTATTCTTGACTTCAGAGAGTCAAGAAGGATGATAAAATATTTTGAAAAACAAAATATAAAATCTGGTTTAGACCTAGGCTAATGGTTAGGTGGTGGGTGCAGGCATGCACTGTTGTTCGGAGACACAGTGTTGATTGTCATGCACAGGGGGTATGTGGTTGGGCCTAAGTCAATTAAGGACAGGTCTGTGAGCTACTGTTACAAAGCCCTAACATACTACCACAAGGCTGGTATGGGACAGCCCTGGCTGAATAATTTGCAGGTCGCAACCTGGGTCATGTCGTAGGATGAAAGTGAGCGTGGCGTAGGCCATGAGAAGTCACACTCGGCTCAAGAGGGGGTCCCGGTCTGGTGGAGTCCTCACTGGGGTGAAACCTTAGAGTTGGCTTGGCCAGGTTGACAGCTTTGCATTGAAAAGGCCTTGTCACGACTTCTAACCGCACACCTAAAGAAGTGTGCAATCTGGTGGTAAACCGGGATGATTGTGTCTTGTGGGTAAAGTTGTACAACCTCTGCAGAGTGTATAAAATATCCTGGATAGCCGTGCCCACGGTCATGGGCATGCTGAGTAAAGTTTTTCATGGATTAGACTTTGGTTTTAAAATGATTTATAAACCTGGTGGTCGGAGCCACGTGAAATCTTTTGGAATAGATGGACCGGGTGGGATGCCCGAGAAATATGTTAGTGTTTGGTCGGAGCCTGCACTAACGGTATTAATTTTAATTACAGTTATTGTTTTTACTTATTGTATTAAATTCAGCAGTTTCAATCTATTTATTGTATTCTTTTAACGACTGTTTTCTGCACAACTAACCCTATATGCCTTCCCTTGTGGCCTTAAGCATTATATTGCATTTTCCCGTGTGGCTTGCAGAGTACAAGTGTGTACTCACTCTTGCTGTCTCATCACAGAGGAGGACTACGATGACTACAGTGAGGACCAGGATGAGTAGGACACATCTTGCCATCATTTGCCTGTGGGCAGACTTGGGCTTCGCTCTTTCCAGCTTGCTTCCGCAGTTTCTTTTGCTATGAATAATGTTTGCCAATGGGCGATGATGTAAATGCTGGCCATTAGGCCATACTCTTTTAGATGGAATAATAATATCATTTTGCTTGGTATTTATCTTTGTTATCCGCTGTGTGCACTAGCTGATCCTGGACTAGTGCGATTTACACAGAGGATCCTGGAGTTGCCGCTCCGGGTTCCGACACAAAGCCTATAAAAGGAGGGTTGTCTCCTGTGCATGCATGACTTGAGAGAAAGGTTAGAGGCTTTAGAGGAGTTGGTATTTTTCTTTGTGCTTTTAGTTTTGGAGTTGGTAGGAGATGACAGGGGGTTGTTTTGCTTGTCTCCCGTTGGTTCCCTGTTGTTCATCTTCTTCTCTGTGTGTTCTTGATTTTCTTAAGCTTGTGAGAGGGAGAAGATGAGTTGAAACTCCATGTAATCATTCCTTTGTATTCAATCATGTATAGGGACTCCTTTGTAATCCTTGGTTGATTGGTAATGAAATCTTTGAAGTTTATCTCTCGTGCTTACCTTCGTTCTTGCTTTTAGCCTCTCACTGCCATTTTTCCTCTTTTGTTTTTTGTGTTGTTTCTTTGAGCAAGGAGTGGCAAAATGGGTTGCTTTGAACTAGGAGATGCCCCAAAGCCATTTGGCTAGTCACTCCTGAGAGCAAACCAATTTTAATTCCAGTTTTTGCAACTCAAACTCCCCTATTCTTGCTTTTCTAGGGTTTGGGATCAGAGGAACCTTGGGTCCCCTTGATTTTTCTCCATGAGATACCACAAGAATTTGGTTTTCAAGTCTTAAGATTATTGCTAATCTATTTGCAAAGTCCCTTGAGCAAAAGATCCAAGAATCATGAGTAATTTGGGTTTTAGCTCATACTTTGTAAAAATTTCAGATTTTTGTCAAGAATCTTGATTCTTTATCCTCCAGTTGAAATCTTTGGCTTCCAGAGAACCCAATGGTATTTGGGTCATGTTCTTGACCTTTTGAGTAAGGGAGAAAAGAAGAATGACTGAAATTTTCAAGTTTGAGAAGATTTCTGGGAGGAACGGGGTCCCGATCTTCCAACAGGTTCTGGATATGTTCGATTTGGTGGAGGCGCGACACAAATCGATCCGGCTTCCGAACAACACGTTCTGAACCCCGCAATCGCAGCACCACGTCTCCTCAGGTTATCAACCATGTGCAGCCCGGTTGACCTCACCAAGAAGGCTAATCCTCGCCTGCGAATCGAAAAACACAAGCAAGAACAAGGAAGAACACAACTGAATTGCAGACGTATTGATTTAGTACTCGAAAGTTGGGGTCTCACAAACCGATGAACGACGAAACTGTTTAAAAACAGATTAATCTAAGCAAAACCCAAACCCTAATGGTGGGGGTGGTGGCTGGATATAAAGGAGTGAGGGGCGTGCAAAACCCCTGGACGCGCCCTAATGGGCTCCAACACGATACAAAGCCGAAAGGCCCAAAAGACGGTGACGCAGCACCCTGACAGATTCTGAATGCCCACTTGTTTTGACGATTCCCATTGACTCAGAAGGAATTTTGACATGGGACCAGATCCATTGGAAAGTTTGTCTTCTAAGCTTTCCATCCATATGTAGAACGTCCAAAACGGAGCCCGGATGCGATCTGGGCGTCCATTTTAGTGCGGCCTAGTCCTGGACTCCGAATTGGATTCGAAGTCGGCTTGAGTTGGCCCTCCAACATGATTCGACCGCCCTTACTGGACTTGTGCATCTCGTAGTCCTTCTCCAAGTACTTCCAGGTCCTCTCCATGGCTCCTAATCATAATTAAAACATTAGGTAGCAATCGATTCTCAAATGAACAAAAAGAACTACTTAGGAACGAGCTCACCTGTAAATTCAATTGTCGGGCGCGAGCTCTAGTGATTGGTCCTTGAATGTCAAGTGGAGGAGTGTTGTGTGTATCCGAAGAAGTGATGTCCTTATCAATTTCACTCTTCTCTGAAAAATTACAGGCTGCTGTGCCTGAGGGCTGGTCTGATCGGAGTAATGCAGGCGGTTAGACCGAGCTTACAGGGCCGGTCAGACCGGTGTGGCCCGGGCGGTCTGACCGCCAGCCAGGGTGCGGTCAGACTAGCCTCCCCTTTTTCAACCTGTGCATTTCTTGTCTTGTCTACATTTTGATTGCCTAGCTTTTCTCTCTGTTAGTATAGGGTCCCAGTGAGCATTTGAACTCAGTTTCATAGCTTTAATAGCTATTGGAGAGGAGTTTCATTCGGGGATACTTTTGGGGGTTATTTTTAAAGAAGCAACACTCACCCCCCCTCTGTTGCTGATTTCGATCCAACAATTGGTATCAGAGCCGGTTAGCTCTTCCTCATAGATTTTAACCGGTCTCTAGAGCCATAGAGACAGACAAGTACTCGATCAAGCCACCGATTTTCAATGGGATTGATTATCCTTTCTGGAAGAGCCGGATGGAGACTTACATCCAGGCTCAGGGCTACGCCATCTGGCGAAACGGCAAGAACCGATATGTTTGTTCATGCCGATGAGAACATCAACGCTGGAAACATTCTTGATGTTGAGGCGAACGCTTAGGCGAGGAACATCATAATTCAAGGTCTGAGCAGAAGCGAGTTCGATCGCATCTCTCATCTGACGTCGGCATTCGACATCTAGGTGACTCTTGATGCATACCATGAGGGCACCACCCAGATCAAGACCGTTTGACAAGACCAGTTCAAGCGAGATTACAACAAGTTTGAAATGCTCGCTGGTGTGTCCCTCGATGAGTGCTTTGCGTGGTTCCATAGGATTTTGAGCAACCTCCGAGCGGTCGGTGTTACATACCCCGACTCGGACAACGCTCGACAAATGCTCGCAGCTCTGGATTTGCGTGTTTGGGAAATGAAGGTGACTACCATCAAGGACACCACCGATCTTTTGACCTTGACTCTTGACGTGTTGTACTCACGCCTCAAGACTCACGAGATTGACAGTCTCTCGTAGGTCAAAGTCGCAGTCGATGGCCTTAGTCATCGATCCCAGTCTGGTTTCGGGACCTTCTTCTGAGTCGATTTGTGGATTTTCTCTACCTGCTCTCTGTGACGTAACTGATGATCAGTTAGAGCAGATACCAGAGGATCAGTTAGCCCTTCTAGCCAGAAAGTTTTCCCACGCATACAAGAGGGTGAGAGATCGAAAAAGAAGTGGTCCAATAATTTGCTTCGAGTGTGGTGGCCCCAACCACATTCGGGCGAATTGCCCCAAGCTGGGAAGGGAAAAGGCGACTACGGCAGTGTGAGCAGGAACGACTACATTGACAAGAACTGCAACAAGAAGCCCCCAGCTCATGCCCAAGGCAAGAAGAACTTCCGCAGCCTTGGCAAAGCCAAGAGGCTCTTCCATCGCGTCCTCACCGCCTTCGATGACCTCGACCTTAGCGAGGTGGAGGGATGGAGCGACGACGATGGGACGGGTGATCAAGAACCCAATGATGGCGACGACTTCTCCGGCATGTGCTTCATGGCCCTTGAGGGTGAGATCAGCGACAGCGAGCTCTATTCCGACTCCGACGAGGTATATCCCTTCTACGACCAGCTTAATGATGTTTTTCTTAAGCTAGGGAAATTCCATGCTAGGTCTAGGGCTAGGTGTAGCGAGTTGGAGAAGGAAGTAGATAGATTGTCATAAGAGCTTACTTTACTTATATCCGCTCCCTCCCGTGACGAATGTGATACATGTTGTGCCTTGCTTGATGACATTGAGAAATTAAGGACCTCTCATGATAGTTTGTCTTCTGAGCTTGACATGCTTAAGGTGGAGAACGTTAGTCTTTTGGCTGAACTAGAGATGAGTAGGATTGTTACTCTTTCATCTACTGTTGTTGAGACTACATCTTGCACCTCATGTGAGGATAAGGACAATGCTTTTAGAGGTCTTTATACCATACTCCTTGATCTGCCCGAGTCTTGTGAAAATTGCAATAATTTGAAATTGACCTTAAAAAGGGCAGATCATAAAATTGCTGAGTTGCATGCTTCATTACTTGAGCCTATTGTCTCTTGCACCAATTGTCCAAAATTAACCCTTGAGCTTGAGTTTGTTTCTAAGCAATTCCAAGAAAATGGTTGATCATAACAACAAATTGGCTCAGTATGCGACTAAGGACCCTGTTAGCTCACCATGCATTAGTTGTGAAAAACTAAAACATGAACTCGTTGCTTTGAATGAAAAATATGTGAAGCTAACTAAGGATCTTCTAGAGAAGTCATCAACTGATTGTGATGTGATTGCCTCGGTGGGGGAGAAGCCCAAAGGAGTAGAGACGCTTAGGCACGATGACCAAACAGCTAGAGGTAGGTGTCTCTTCTAGTCCTTGCGAAGACCTCAATGTTGAGGCGGCAGTGCGTGCACATGCCATTCCTTCTTGTACTGTTGGTTTTTCCTCTTCTCCTGCTGCTGTCTCTTCTTCCCCCTGCTCTTCTTGCACCTCTCTCTTTCGGGAGTGTCAGTACCTTATGAACACTCTCGAGAGGTTTGTAGGAGGCAAGAAGAAGCTAAATCTTATTCTAGACCAGTCCAAGATTTGCAAATTCAATCAAGGTCTAGGATATATTTTGTTGAGGATGTTAGGAAGCATCCACCTGCCGTGCTCAGACCCATAGCCGCAGTGTGATCGAGTCAAGCCAGGCGAGAAAGTTCAATTCAAGTCAGCGGGCTTTGTCCAAGGGATTTCTGACAGCAAGGTGATTCCACCTGTTGCTTCAGCCTCTCAGAAGGCGAAGCCTCATCGTGCTATTTCTACCTCCCAGAAGGTGAATTATCATTGCACCTTCTGTCAGAAGGATGGACACTTGGTCGAGCGATGCTTCAGGCGTGCCAATATTGCGAGGAGAGATCGTGTTCATGATCTTAGGAGTATTCAGGGTCAGCCCCAGACCTTGAGTGCACCTAAGACCAACACGAGGTCTAGGGTTGATCACCCTGAGAGTTTTAGGCAGTATCGAGGACTTGGCTTTTCCGGTGTTTCTAATTTTCATCCTTGGTTTGCCTCTGTTCATGATATCCGCCGTCCTGAGGGTAGATCTCGTTTCCCCGTCGAGATAGTTACCCGCGGCGTGATTAGCATATTGCTGGTGTCCTGACTCGCTCCTCCGTAGTAGTCAAGCCCAACAGCTTCAGGTCTGCACAAAGACCTTTGGACTTGTTGAGCGACAGAGAGCGTAGGGTAGCTAGAGGTCAGTCGTGTGTGGCTAGTTCTTCTACTCGACGTGTTACTCAGTATTGGGTGCCAAAATCACTCTTGATTTACCCCAGTACTGAGACTTTACTCTCTCGTTGACTCGGGTTCACCGGGCGTTCTCGACACATGACCAGAGACTCTCGTTGGTTCTCTTCCCTAGCTCGCACTCCAGGTGATGAGACGATCACCTTCGGAGACACTTCGTCTGGGCGCGTCATCGCCAAAGGTACAGTGCGCGTTAATGAGTCTTTTATTTTGAAAGATGTTGCCTTGGCTAGTAAGCTGCAGTATAATTTGCTTTGTTTTTCTCAGCTTACCGATGACGCTTTGAGGTGAGCTTTAAGAAAAACGCTTGCAAAATTCTTGATTCTTCGGATAGTCTGGTTTGCGGGATTTCTCATTATGGAAGGATCTTTCGTGCTGATTTTTTTGAGTCTTCTGGTGATCCTCTCCGTTGTTTAGTTGCTTCTGAGTCTGAGACTTGATCATATTGGATTTGACCATTTGACCTGAGTTAGCGGCCATGATCTCATTCGTGGTCTGCCGAAACTCAAGATGGTCAAAGATATTGTTTGCGCTCCTTGCCGGCACGGCAAGATGGTTGCCGCTTCTCACCCTCCGGTCACAGTGACTATGACCGATGCACCAGGACAGCTGTTCCACATGGACACAGTTGGACCAGCTCGAGTGCAGTTAGCAGGAGGGAAGTGGTATGTTCTTTTCGTGGTCGATGACTTCTCGAGGTTCTCTTGGGTGTTTTTCTTAGCCTCGAAGTATGAGACGTTTACACATTTTTGAGGTCTTTTCAGTAGGCTTTCTGTTGAGCTCCCGGGTGCCTTACGAGCGATCCGCAGTGACAATGGCACGGAGTTCAAGAATTCCTACTTTTAGAGGTTTTGCGATGAGACAGGTGTAGAGCACTAGGTCTCTTCTCCACACGTCCCACAGCAGAATGGCGTCGTGGAGAGGAAGAACTGTACCTTGGTCGAGATGGCCAGGACGATGCTTGATGAGTATTCTACACCTAGGAAGTTTTGGGCTGAGGCTATAGCGACCGCGTGCCATGTTTCGAACAGAGTTTTTCTTCGGGCACACTTGCATCGTACTTCCTATGAGCTGAGATACGGGCGGAAGCCCGGTGTCTCTCATTTTCGTGTGTTTGGTTGCAAGTGTTTCATTCTGAAGTCTGGGAACCTAGATAAGTTCGAGTCACGATTTTGTGATGGGATCGTTCTAGGTTACTCGACTTCTTCGCGGGCGTATAGGATCTGGAACTGCGAGTCTAGTAAGTTGGTAGAGACCTGTGAGGAGACCTTCGACGAGGCCAGTCCAGGGACTAGGCCCAATATCTCAGGTTCTTTAGAGTAGTCTGAGCCCATCTTTGTGGACGATGAGGAGGATGGAGATAAGGGTTGTCTACCCGATCTAGTTCCTCATCCTCCACTTGAGGTGCCTTCGTCCACGACACCTCCAGGTGATCAGCCCATGCCATCTGCTTCCTCTGGAGCTAATGGCTCTGTTCCTACCTCATCAGCTCATGAGGTAGAGGCCACTTCTTCATCTCATCCAGGACCTCCCCGACATATCCAGAAAGACCATCCTTCCGAGCAGATGATTGGAGACCTTTTTGAGCGAGTCACACGCTCAAAATCTGGGATGTCTCATTTCTGTCTCCATTCTACCTTTGTTGCCTCATTCGAGCCCAAGGATGTTTTTCATGCTCTTTCTGATGAGTCTTGGGTCAATGCCATGCATGAGGAGTTAGAAAATTTTAAGAGAAACAATGTCTAGTCGCTTATTGAGCCCCTCGTGGTCACAATATCATTGGGACTAAGTGGGTGCTCAAGAACAAGCAGAGTGAGGATGGGGTTGTCATTCGGAACAAGGCTAGACTGATAGCTCAGGGCTTCTCCCAGGTTGAGGGTCTAGATTTTGAGGAGACCTTTGCCCCTGTAGCTAGACTTGAGGCCATTAGAATCCTGCTTGCTTTCGCAGCTTCTAAGGGTTTCAAGCTTTACTAGATGGATGTCAAGAGTGCCTTCCAAAGCCTATGTGAGACAGCCTCCAGGTTTCGAGTACCCCAAATACCCAAACCATGTCTACAAGCTTTCCAAAGCCTTGTATGGACTTAAGCATGCCCCTAGAGCTTGGTATGAGAGGCTTAAGTCCTATCTGTTGAGTCATAGTTTTGAGATGGGTAAGGTAGATAAGACCTTGTTCATCCATAGGCATGGCACTGACCTACTGCTCGTCTAGATTTATGTGGATGACATCATGTTTGGCGGCTCTTCTCATACTCTTGTTTCACAGTTCTCAGATGTCATGAGCACCGAGTTTGAGATGAGTATGATGGGCAAGTTGACCTTCTTTCTTGGCTTCCAGATCAAGCAGACTCGGGAAGGTACTTTCTTGCATCAGGGCAAGTACACTCGTGACCTCCTAAGACGCTTTGACATGAGTGATGGTAAGCCCGTGTCAACTCCCATGGCATCTACAGCTTCTCTTGACCTAGATGAGGATGGCTAGCCAGTTGATCAGAAGGAGTATCACAGCATGATTGGCTACCTCTTATACCTCACTGCCTCGAGGCCGGACATACACTTCTCTGTGTGTCTGTGTGCTCGCTTTCAGGCTTCTCCTCGTGTATCTCACCTCCAGGCGGTGAAACGCATCCTTCGGTACCTTCAAACTACCATTGACTATGGTATCTGGTACTCTTCCTTGTCCTACCTTTCCTTGAGAGCCTACTCGGATGCAGACTTTGCTGGCTGTAGGATAGATAGGAAGAGCACTTCTGGCACCTGCCAATTCATTGGCACTTCTCTTGTTTCCTGGTCTTCGAGGAAGCAGTTTGGTGTTACATCCACCACCGCGACAGGCGAGTGCGTTCTTTGCGCGATTCTTTGCGGCCAGTGCTTTGGATGGTTTCGACCTTGCGGGACTTTGGGTTAGTCATAGACAGTATTCCACTCTTTTGTGATAACACTTCTGCCATTAACATTGCTAAGAACCCAGTGCAGCATTCTCGGACCAAGCACATTAATATCAGATATCACTTCCTTCGAGACCATGTGGAGAAGGGTGACATAGTGCTCCAGTTTGTAGAGAGTGATCACCAGTTGACTAATATCTTTACCAAGCCTTTGGATAGCTCTAGGTTTTTAGCTCTGCGAGGAGAGCTTGGGGTGGTTTGTCCTTATGGACTGTTGTGAGGGGGAGTTTTGCGCTTCTTGCTTTACCTTGTTTATTATGCTCTTACTCCTTTCTGTTTCATTGCATATGGGTGCATTGGGGTTAGTCCTTCTAGCATAGATTAGAGTGTTTCTCTTGTCTAGTTGTTTAGACTTTTTTCTCTCATCTTGTGATTCTTGGATGCTGCTTATTAGCTGTTTCTCTTCTCACTAGGTTGAGCTCACTCACTTCTCATAGATTCTAGCGAGGGTTGGGCCACCCTCGGGTAGACAGGGTACGTGTTTGCTCCTTAGTGTGTTAGATGATCAGCTGATAGTCCTGGAGTCATATGGGGTAGATGAGAGTCAGTCTGAGCGATAGTATCCTCTATATCTTATCTATGCTTTAAGGACTGTCTTTTCTGATTTTCTTGCCAGCTTCTCGATTTCCTTGCTTTGGTTCAGGGGGAGTTCATTTGGGAACTTCTAGACCTTAATATTGTCATACTCAACTTAAACTAAAGTTGCATCTCATGTTGAGGGGGAGCTGGATTTTCTTGCATTTTAGCATTTTACATTGTAATATAACTACATGGAGCCTTGATTATTATCCCGTTATGACATGTTTACAATGAATTACATCTTGCCATGATCTGAGCTTACTTGCCAGATATATCATGACTTTATATGTATAGTCTAGTCTTTGCCATGATAGGTTGATTAAAATGCTCAACTTAAACTAATTCATGTCATGTTAGCTCTACAGACTAGTCTGCCTTTAGTTATCCTTTTATGATTCATGCCATGTCAAATAGCTGAGTTGAGTCTTGATTCTATATTGAGCTTTAGATTGAGCTATATTAGTTCCCTGATGAAGCATGAGTTAGTACAACCTTTTAAAAAAGCAAAAAGATCTCTTTTGTGCGAAAGAACTGATCTCACCAATTCTTTCTTATGAGACGGCTTGCCATTGCACTAGGCATGAACTCAGGGAGAGTTTTGGTTGACCAAGATCATTTCCTTAAGCTTTTCGCTTGGAGTGGTCGCATAAGGCTTGAGATCTAGCACATGACTAAAAATGTTGGTTGGAAACGACCATGAGCTTTAAAAAGAAAACACGTCAAATGTGCTCAATTTGCTTAATTACAAAATGATGGACCATGTGGAGGTGACCCCGAGTGTGTGATGAGTAATTGACATCAGTTTTAGGAAAGTCGAGTTTGGTTTGTGAGGTTTGTGCCCTAGCATTGCGTTGCGCAATCGGTTCGGTCGGACTTGGTCAAACTTGGTCGTATGGGCTTAGGATGCTTAGTCTTTTGATTCAACGGGTTTGGGATTTTACTTGCTTAAGATGCTTCTGTTGATTACATGTTATCGAGCGGTGCTATGTGATGTGTTTCTTGTCTGTGATGGCTGCAGGACGTCGAGGCGGAGTCGTGGCAACGCACGGAGGACCGGACTAGGCGTAGGTGGTGTCGAGGTCAGAACGGTCGAGGTATGCCAAAGACAGCGAGGACTTGAGGTGGTTGCGATGCTTGGACGACAAGACACGCGGAAGCTTCTCGGAAGGTGCAGGAGGGGCGTTTCGGTAAAAACGCAAAGCTGCACTAAAGGAAGCGGATTATGGCTAAAGCACTAGTTGTTGAGACTTAGCGGGTAAAGAGAGAGGCAAATCCATTAGTGGGAGGCTATAAAAGGAGGGTGTCTCCTGCATGGTCTTCATGGCTTTGGGAAAGGGTTAAGGCTTTTGCTTTGTGTCTTTAGTTGGTGAGAGTTGGTAGGAGAGGGCAGAGCTTCGTGTGTTTTCCCTGTTTCCCTGTATGTGTTCTTGAGGGAGGATGTAGTGAGCTCTTAATCATTCAAGCATGTATGGGGAAGTAGAGAGGGTGTGAGTTGTTTCTCCTATGTAATCATGTATCTCTCTTCCTCAATATCAATCTGAGATGATTTTGTTTGAGGTTGATTGAGTTCCTTGCTCTATGTTGGTTTTTGCCTTCGATGCCTTCGATGTCTGATTTCTTGACTTTCAGTTCTTGTATTGATTCTTGCTGAGGGGTGGCAAAATGGATTGCTGTGATCTAGGAGATGCTCAGAAGCCATTTGGCTAGTCAATCCTAAGAGCAAACCACATTTAATTTCAGATTTTGCTTTTTGGCCTTCTCTGTTCTTATTTTTCCTTCTAGGGTTTGAGGTGAATCTTTGATTCCCTTCTTGAGATGGCCTGAGTTTTGGTCTGGAAAGCCCTTAGATCATTGCTGAGAGGATTGCAAGAGCCCATGAACAAAGAATCCAAGATCGATGAGTAATTTGGGTTTTGGTTCAGCTCATGTAGAAATTTCAGATTTTTGTCATAATCGGAATTTCTTGGTTTTGAGTGTGATTCATTTGTTTCCCAAGGCTCTCTTGTTATTTAGATTGTTGTTGTGATGCTCCGGGCCAAAAAGATAGGAAGAAAACCTCTGATTTCTCAGTTTTTCGAAGATCTGCAGTATTTTCGGGTTTCAGGGTTTTCTGTCTTCGGTCTTGGTTTTCCAGTGCTCAATCTTCAGTTAACTGGTCAGACCGGGTGTTACAAGGCGGTCAGACCGGATATGGTAGGGCGGTCAGATCGCCATGTCTTTGGGTGGTCGGTCGGCGGCAGTGGCGGTCTAACGGCCCTTCAACATGATCGACCGCCCCCCCGCTTGCACCATTTCCTCTTTTTGGTTTTCGGCTTGCTCTATTTTCTGTGAGGTTTAGTTTCCAATATGCACATGGCTTCTTCTTCATAGTTCCAGTAACTATTGAAGAAGATTTTCCAAGTGGATATTTTGAGGGGTTAGTTTTTAAAGTCGACATTCACCCCCCCCTCTGTCGCCATTTTGGTCCAACAATTGGTATCAGAGCTGGTTAGCTATTCTCGATAGATCTTAACCGGTCTCTAGAGCCATGGCAATGGATAAGTACTCGACCAAGCCCCCGGTCTTCGATGGGATCGACTATCCCTTCTGGAAGAGCCGAATGGAGACCTACATCCAGGCTCAGGGCTACGCCATCTGGCGTAAGGTCAAAGTATGATATGTTATTTCTGCCGATGAGAACATCAACGCTGGAAACATGCTTGATGTTGAGGCGAATGCGAAGGCAAGGAACATCATAATCCAGGGGTTGAGCAGAAGCGAGTTCGATCGCATCTCTCATCTGTCGTCGGCCTTCGACATCTGGGAGACCCTCCATGCATACCATGAGGGCACCACCCAGATTAAGACGGTTCGACAGGACCAGTTCATGCGAGATTACAACAAGTTTGAAATGCTCGCTGGTGAGTCCTTGGATGAGTGCTTTGCACGTTTTCACAAGATTCTGAGCAATCTCGATTTGCGCATTTGGGAGATGAAGGTGACCACAATTAAAGACACGACCGACCTCTCGACCCTGACTCTTGACGCGTTGTACTCACCCCTCAAAACTCACGAGATTGACATAGTCTCTCGTAGGTTGAAGTCGCAGTCGATGGCCCTAGTCACCGATCCCACTTCTGAACCTTCTTCTGAGTCGCTTTGTGGTTTCTCTCTTGCTGCTCTCTGTGACATAACTGATGATCAGTTAGAGCAGCTTGCAAATGACCAGTTAGCTCTTCTTGATAGAAAGTTTTCTCATGCTTACAAGAGGAGGGACAGAAAGAGAGGAGGACCCGTGATCTGCTTTGAGTGTGGTGGCCCCAACCACATTCAGGCAAACTGCCCCAAGCTGGAGAAGGGCAAGGGCGACTACGGCGGTGTGAGCAAAAATGACTACATTGACAAGAACCGCAACAAGAAGACTCTTGCTCACGCTCAAGGCAAGAAGAAGTTCCGCGACCTTGGCAAAGCCAAGAAGCTCTTCCACCGCGTCCTCACCGCCTTCGACGACCTTGATCTCAGCGAGGTGGAGGGTTGGAGCGACGACAATGGGACGGACAAGCAAGACCCCAAGGGCGGCAACGACTTCTCCGGCATGTGCTTCATGGCTCTTGAGGGCGAAGTGAGCGACAGCGAGCTGTACTCTGACTCCGACGAGGTATACCCTTCGTATGACCAGCTTAATGATGCTTTTCTTAAGTTAGGTAAATTCCATGCTAAATCTAGAGCTAGGGTTAGCGAGTTGGAGAAGGAAGTAGAGAGCTTGTCACGGGAGCTTACTTCACTTAGATCTGCTCCCTCCCGTGACGATTGTGATGTTTGTTCTGCTTTGCTCGGTGACAAGGAGAAATTAAGGACCTCTCATGATAGTTTGTCTTCTGAGCTTGACGTACTTAAGGTGGAGAATGTTAGTCTTTTGGCTGAACTAGAGATGAGTAGGATTGTTACTCCTGCATCTACTGTTGTTGAGACTACATCTTGCACCTCATGTGAGGATAAGGACAATGCGTTTAGAGGTCTTTATACCATGTTACTCGATCTGCCCGAGACTTGTGAAAGTTACAATAATTTGAAGATGAACCTAAAACGGGCAGATCATAAAATTGCTGAATTACAAGCTTTTCTTCTTGAGCCTATTGTTTCATGTGTGTACTGTCCCAAGCTTACTGCTGAGCTTGAACCTGTTTCTAAACAATTTCAAGAATTAGTTGATGACAGTAACAAATTGGCTCAATTTGCTTCTAAGGACCCTGTTAGCTCACCTTGCAAAAATTATGACAAACTAAAATCTGACTTGGTTGCATTAGATGAAAAATGTGTGAAGCTAATTAAGGGCCTTCTAGAGAAGCCACCATCAGTTGCTTGTAATGTGTGTGCTGATATGGAGGAGAAGCCCAAGGGTAAGGTAGAGACGCCTAGCAACGTGAACCAATTGGCTAGCTGTAGGACTGTCCCTTCTGAGTCAGCTGCGCGTGCACAAGCCATTCATTCATCTGCTCTTGGTTCTTCCTCTACTTCATTACCTTCTGTTGTTCCCTCTTCCCCCTGCTCTTCTTGCACCTCTCTCTTTCGGGAGTGTCAGTATCTTATGAACACTCTCGAGAGATTTGTAGGAGGCAAGAAGAAGCTAAATCTTATTCTAGACCAATCTAAGATTTGCAAATTTAACCAAGGTCTAGGATACGATTTTTATGAGATGAGGAAGCATCCACCTGCTGTTCTTCGACCCATAGCACCAGGTGTGATCGAGATTGAGCCCAGTACTGAGAAAGTTCATTTCAAGTCAGCGGGCTTTGTCCAAGGGATTTCTGACAGTAAGGTGAGTTCACCTGCTGCTTCGGCCTCCCAGAAGGCGAAGCCTTATCATGCTACTTCTACCTCTCAGAAGGTGAAGTATCATTGCACCTTCTGTCAGAAGGATGGACACTTAATCGAGCGATGCTTCAGGCATGCCAAGATCGCGCGTAGAGACCGTGTTGAGGCTTTTAGATGTATTCCTCTGCTCTTGCGTATTTAGGCTCTTAAGTCATTTCATCACATGACTAGGGGAAAAGGATTTCCTTTTTTTAAACTTCTAAGGAAGCACAACAGGTTCAAGTGGTCAAAAGATGCTAACGATGCCTTCGAGGATATCAAGAGATATCTTACAAGTGCTCCTGTTCTGGTTTCCCCAAAACCAGAAGAGATGCTCTTAATATATCTAGTTACCATGCCACAGGCAGTAAGCGCGGTACTGGTTGAAGAACGCGAGAGCGTCCAATGACCAGTCTACTATGTAAGTGAAGTTTTACACGGGCCTAAGGGGAGTTGCGCCGTCCTGCCGAGGCGATGCCCACACGGTGGACGGCGAAGTCGAGCACCGAGGACGTGCTGCCCTGCTGAGGCAATGCCTATAAGGCGGGCGGCGGGGTCGATCGCCGGAGCCGTGTCGTCCCGCCGAGGCGACGCCTACAAGGCGGACGGTGGAGTCGAGCACCAAATACGTGCCGTCCCGCCAAGGCGAGCCGTTCCCCTACCTCCAACAACTCGCACCCACGAAGAGCGGGCGCTTGCAGCATAAGCCGAGGGCACTACGCACGCGGAGGCAGGGAGGCGACACCGCCGTTCCCCTACCTTCAAAAGGAGTGCCCGCAGAGAGTGGGCGCTTGTAGCGTAGGCCAAGGGCGCTACGCACACAGAGGCAGGGGGCGACACCGTCGTTCCCGTACCTTCAAAAAGAGTGCCCGCGGAGAGTGGGCGCTTGCAGCGTAGGCCGAGGGCCCTACGCACAGAAGCGAGGCGACACGCGTTCCCTACCTTCAAAAGAGTGCCCGCGGAGAAGCGCTGCAACGTAGGCGAGGGCGCTACGCACGAGACGAGGAGGTGACACGGCGTTCCCTACCTTCAAAAGAGTGCCGCGAGAGCGGCGCTTGCAGCGTAGGCGAGGCGCTACGCACACGAGGCGAGGAGGCGACACCGCCGTTTCCCTACCTTCAAAAAGAGTGCCCGCGGAGAGCGAGCGCTTCCAGCGTAGGCCGAGGGCGCTACACACACAGAGGCAGGGAGGCGACACCGCTGTTCCCCTACCTTCAAAAAGAGTGCCTGCGGAGAGCGAGCGCTTGCGGCGTAGGCCGAGGGCGCTACGCACACAGAGGCAGGGAGGCAACACGCTGTTCCCCTACCTTCAAAAAGAGTGCCCGCGGAGAGCGAGCGCTTGCAGCGTAGGCCGAGGGCGCTACGCACACAGAGGCAGGGAGGCGACACCGGCGTTCCCCTACCTTCAAAAAGAGTGCCCGCAGAGAGCGGGCACTTGCAGCGTAGGCCGAGGGCGCTACGCACGCCGAGCTAAGGAGGCGGAACCGCCGTTCCCCTACCTTCCAAAATTTGGCGATGCACTCCCTGGTGCAGCGCGCGCGAGGGCGCGATATCCAAGTGGTGTGCCGCCTAAAGCGAGGCACTCCCTGGTGTCTCGGCCATGTCGCAATTTTTATACTCTGTAGAGTGCGTGAGAACATCATCCATGTCTTATTTATACTCCGGAGAGTACGCATATGGACAACATCCATGCGTGCGCGGGATCCGCGTCTTGTTTATACTCAGTACAGTGCGCAGGGACAACATCCATGTCTTATTTCTACTCTGTAGAGTGTGTGGGATTAACATCCACGTCTTATTTATACTCTGGAGAGTAGCATATGGACAACATCCATGCGTGCGCGGGATCCACGTCTTGTTTATACTCAGTAGAGTGCGCAGGGACAACATCCGCGTCTTATTTATACTCCATAGAGCACGTGGGATTAACATCCACGTCATATTTATACTCCGTAGAGTGCACGCGCGCGGAGGCGTCCCCCCTCTGCGTCTTATTTATACTCCGTAGAGTGCGTGCGGAGGCGGACCTCTACGCTACGTCTTATTTAGAGTCCGTAGACTGCGCGCGGAGACAAGCCTCCACGCGTTGCGGGCGGTGAAGGTGCGTGCGGAGGCGGACCTCACGCTACGTCTTATTTATACTCCGTAGAGTGCGTGCGGAGGCAAACCTCACGCTACATCTTATTTATACTCCGTAGAGTGCATGCGGAGGCGGACCTCGCGCTACGTCTTATTTAGAGTCCGTAGACTGCGCACGGAGGCAAGCCTCCACGCGTTGCGGGCGGTGAAGGTGCGTGCGGAGGCGGGCCTCACGCTACGTCTTATTTATACTCCGTAGAGTGCATGCGGAGGCGGACCTCGCACTACGTCTTATTTATACTCCGTAGAGTGCGTGCGGACGCGGACCTCACACTACGTCTTATTTAGAGTCCGTAGACTGCGCGCAGAGGCAAGCCTCGCGTGTTGCGGGCGGTGAAGGCGCGTGCGGATGCGGACCTCGCGCTACGTCTTATTTATACTCCGTAGAGTGCACACGGAGGTGTCCCCCCACGGTTTTTGTTTATACCCATGCCCGTGTTTTTCACGGAGAGTGAGCACACGAACGCATGTCTTTGTTTATACTCCGTGGAGTACGCCGAGGCGCGAGGCCATCGTGCGATTTAAGTCAAAAACGAGGACCAGAACAGAGGCATCAAAGAAATGGCCAAAGACTTGCGGCAACAAAAACAAAGTGGCCCAGGATGCAGTACTAGAGAAGCATTTGATACTACGGTAGCCCAGAGCATGCCTAAAATGGGGAAGCAAACACGGCCAAATCAAATGCTCTCAGAATGGAACTTGTTGTCACAATAAATGGCACGATGCACAACCGTTTCCTTAATGCCATGCAAGCGCAAGATGCAGCAGGGATTATTAAAGCTTCACACATAATCATACGCAGTGATTACCGGGTGTGGCGGTGGCGACGCAGAGTAGGCCTCATAGTCTGGGTCACGAAGCCCTGCGGTGCCAAGGAGAAGGGCAGCGAAGCCATTACGGAGCCAAGCGAAGGGCAGCGTATGCATACGTAAGAAATGGATGCTTCACGTATGCACACATAGGAGATTGCACGCAGGAGCGGAGACTTTGGAGGCGAGGTCGCGGTCGCGAAGCGTGGAGGCTGGGCGAAGCCCACGACGCGCGGGGTGTCCCACAAAGCCGGGCGAAGTGTGGAAGTCGCTGTTGTTGAAGTCGCACCATGGACGTGCGTGGGCCATGCAAGCCATGTGTGCCACGCTTACGCATGCTGAAAGCTCACGTGAATAGTAACTTACATGCATGCATGAATATTTGCGGAGCTCGTGGGTGTGCGGAGATTCTGTGGAGGCTAGGATGTAGGGGCGGGCCCAGCGGGTAGTCCATATAGGCCCAGGACTACCCTGCAACAGTACAATTTGGCCCAAAAAAATCCCGTGCCCTAAGCCCCTAACCCACGCTCCGGCTCCGCCGACCGCTGCTCAGCGCCCTGCGCTGCCCCCATCCGCCTCCACTCCGCGAAGTTCCATCCTCCGCGTCGGCGCCTCCGCCTCGTCGCCCTCCACTCCGCACGCCTCCGCCTCCGCCTCGGCCTCGGCGCCCTCCACTCCGCGCGCCTCCGGCCTCCGGCCTCCGCCTCCGCCTCGGCGCTGAGGAAGTTGCGGCCTGCGGGAGTCGGCGGGCTCTCGGGCGGCCTCGACTGGCGCTGAGGGAGCTGCGGCGAGGGCCGAGGGAGGGAGAGGCCGAGAGAGGGAGGAGGCGGGCTCTCGGGCGGCCGGCAGCCTCGGCTGGCGCCTGGCGCGCAGGAGCTCCGCTGAGCGCTGAGGGAGCTGCGGCGAGGAGGGCCGAGGGAGGGAGAGGCCGAGAGAGAGGGAGAGGCGCTGAGGGAGCTGCGGGCTGCGGCGAGGGCCGAGGGAGTCAGGGAGGGAGCCGGAGAGGCCGCCGAGAGAGGGAGGAAATGAGGAATGGCTGAGCGGCTCAAGTGCTGAGTGTTGCTGCCGATTATAAAAGAAAAGGGGAAAAGAACTTTGTTAATTTGGGGTAATTTTTCTCTATTTTTTGTATCAATTTGGGCAATGTTGCTTGATCCATCTCTTTCCCTACTTTGTGATCAAGGATTTAAAGAGCAGATTAGAATCTTGCGATCTGCATTTCCATGTGGTGGTATAAAAGAAGAATCAATTGCACTGATTTGGCTTAGTTCAGTGCACAATAAAAAGGGGATACTTGGCTTAGTACCTTGAAGCTAAGAAGCAGAAAATATCTGTTGGAATGAGGTTTCAGATGAAATTTGAAGGTGATGAAGCTCCTGAAAGAAGGTATAGTTTTGCACTTTCTTTTGACAGGATGATGTTGGCTTTACTCCAACCATGTAGGTGCATATCATAAACATTTCTCTGATTACAGGTTCAGTGGAACAATTATTGGTATTGGGAACACACCTACAGTGCCAACTGCCAACATCTCCATGGGCAAATTCTGACTGGAAATCTCTGAAGGTAATGAAGATTTGAGTTTTGAGAGTTAAATTAGAAGTATGCTGTCTCCTAAATGCTTGTTGCGGTTCATTGTCTCTTGTTATCTTGTTTGTCTTCCAGAACTGATTTTGTCCTATAATAATTGCCAGGTCCAATGGGATGAGCCTTCATCCATTCTTTGTCCAGATAGAGTTTCACCATGAGAATTGGAACCACTGGATGCAATTAATCTGCAACCCCCCCCCCCCCCAACCTCCATTGAGGAATAAGCGTGCACGACCTCCAGCTTCACCTGCTGTTGTTCCAGAACTTCCTCCAAGTTTTGGTAAGAACTACAAAGTCCCTTGGCACTTGTATTACATTTGAACGATTTATATTATCAGTTATGCAAATTTCGAACTTATTTGTTGAATTTAAGGTATTATGAGATTTTTTAGATATATTATGTTTTTTACCGAACCGTTTACCGAATTTTTGTATTAGATTATATCAACATTGGATAATAATTTTTTAGTTAGGCATACATTCAAATCCTGGGTCCGCCACTGCTGGCATGGAGGCACGCTTGGCGAGGTGTCGCTCCACGCGGAGCCTGGCGTGGGTGACCCGAAGGTACGAGCTGTCTTCGCGAACGCATCCCTCGCTCATTTTTTCTTCGTGGATTC
This sequence comes from Dendrocalamus sinicus, assembly GCA_036346575.1. NCBI lineage: Eukaryota > Viridiplantae > Streptophyta > Magnoliopsida > Poales > Poaceae > Dendrocalamus > Dendrocalamus sinicus. The sequence continues at coordinate 3,699,982 of CM070649.1, forward strand.
TAGCCCGACGGTCGTTGTCGTGGAACGCACGGAGGGTGGAGCGGGCTTCGCTGCACGCAGAGACTCGCCTTCGTGGACTCTGGCTCAGAGGAGACCTCGCGACCACCCGGACAGACTTTGTCGGCACCCGGCACGGACTGTCTCGTCGACGGTGCGAAGACCAGGGTGACATCGCGGAGTCGAAGCAGGCGTGGAGACGAGTGGCACCTTCGATTGCACATAGGCCACGGCTGAGGTGAACTCCGGCTACGTCGGCGCCGCGGCGCGTATTGCGCTGTGCCGAGGCCGCAACCGTGGGGAAACTTCGGCGACGTAGGTCAGCGATCTCACCCAGAGTCGACGCTTTAGCTGCGCGGAGACAGGGAGGGAGCCGCGAAGCAGGCGGAGCTGTGGGCCAGCGCGAAGGCCAAGCCTGGTGCAAAAATGCCACGGAGATCCACCACAGGACGTGGTTCACGTCCGGGCCGACGCTGAGGAATGTCGTGGAGGGCTCCGACGCCAGTGTCTTCCACAGCCTCGCCTGGCTGCTCACACCCAGGCACATCCTGAACGCGCCAGTCGGGAATCCTGTAGGCGACGTTCGCTCCGTCCTGGCTGCTAGACTCACAGAGCACCCTTTCCTGCATGCAATATGACACAAACAAGTGCTTTGCGCATACCGTTGATATTCTTCTGTGCGTGAAGGCGAGTAGTGGACGTGGGTACTTTGCGTAATTCTTGCGCCGCGGGGCAGCGCAACTGGGTGCTCGCGCGGGCGCGAGCGGGAGCCTGGCCTCCTCGACGGGACGCCAAGCCGAGACGGAGGCGGGCGTAGCGCCCACACCATACACGTGCATGCCTGCCATGTAGCATGAGTGCCATGCATGCGACGCTGCATGAGTGCATGTAAGGCTGTGAAGCGGAGACTCGGCGAAGCCCAGGTCGCGTGGCGAGGTCCTGCGTGGGGGCGACGCGAGGCTGGGAGCTCGACGGAGAGCGGAGTCTCGAAGTCGCCCGGAGTCTGTGAAGCGGAGGCTCGGCGCCGCACGAAGGCTGTGAAACGGAGACTCGGCGAAGCCCAGGTTGCATGGCGAGGTCCTGCGTGGGGGCGACGCGAGGCCGGGAGCTCGACGGAGAGCGGAGGCTCGGCGCCGTCTGGGCGTAGACGTCGCTGAACCCGTCGACGTCGGAGTCAAAGATGTCCTTCTCGAACCGTGTATACGGATGTATACGTGTCCATGCATATGGATGGATGTCCCGTATACGGAGTCTGTGGTAGCCGCCATTCACCTCGAGGTGGGAGACCTTGGGTCACGGAGAGCTCGTCACGCCAGCTTCATCTCCGCAGCATTGCAGGGTACACGCACTCCGTCGGCTTCATCTTCGCCAGCCCGTCGCGCTAGCGTCGTCTCCGCCCGCTCGTCGTGCCAGCTTCGCGGAGTACACGCACTCTGCCAACTCCATCTCCGCCATGATCACTCTCTCGCTCAGGCGTGCACCCACGAAGGCCCATAGCGACGAGGACAGAGGGTAGATATACATGGAGGATATTTCATGCATGCAAGAATAAATGCTCGTAATGGCTCATAGATGAACATGTGGGTGCATGCATGTGTGGAGGTGCAGATGAATACTCTGGACGCGTTGCTCGGCTTGGAGACTGGATGTCCTGCGGAGGCTCCACGCGAGGGCTCGTGGCTACGACGCAGAGCTCGGCGCTGCACTTTGCTGCTCGTACTCAGCAATACTAGTAAAAAAATCAGCTTTGGAGAACATGCAACACACGCGCACAGACTTGTAGTTATCCTGCAACATTGGTTTTCGAGTGGCCCTCACAATGGCGGATCGATGGATCTATCAGATCCACCTGGAGACTCCCGTGCAGAATCGATGGATCTATCAGATCCACGTGAGGGCTTACACACAACAACGACTGATGAGCGAGTTGAATCATTCAGAGATGCCCTACTTTTTCTTACCTTTGTCAGCATTTTTTGGCTTTCCGGCAGACCAGGATGTATCCCAACTCGGCCATGGAGCAGATCTTCCTCGCGGTGGTGGCTCTTCTTTGCGCAATTTCTTGCCCAGTCCCCACGGACGGTGCCATCTGTCGTGGCTACAGGCTGAACAGTAAATAAGGGGGACTCATAGAGGAGGAAGAGGAGAGCCAGATCTGAGGGAGAGTAGGAGCCTGTTTGGCAGAGCTCCACCAGCTCCAGATTCACCCAGATCCACCCAGATCCACCGTGGAGCAGTTCCACCGTGGAGCTGGTCTCCCACCAATGTGTTTGGTAGAGCTCCACCGCAGATCTGGACTAATATGCGATTGTAAACAAATATTTAGGGGGCATAATGAAAAATGAAGAAATGAAGAAGGAGGAGGTGGAGCGGCTGTTGGGGCGGCGAGGCGGCTGGCGGGCGCGGCCGGCCAAGGGGCGCACGCTGCTGCTGGCGGCGGCGCGCGGCCGGCCGAGCGGCGCGCGCAGAGGAGGAGGCGGAGCGGCGGCTGGGCGGCAGGCGGCGGCCGACCAAAGGCGACGCTGCTGGCGGGCGGCGCCGACGCAGGAGGAGGCGAGCGCGCGGGCGGGCGGCCGGCGGCGGCGCGCGGCGGGGCGGGCGGCGCGCAGAGGAGGAGCGGAGCGGCGGCTGGGGCGGCCGGCCAGGGGCGGCGCGCGCAGAGGAGCTCCACGGAGCGGGCGATGGGAAGAGGATGGGAAAAGAACGAACCGTTTTTTTGTGTAATCAGTGGCATGGTGGGTAATTTTCCCCAACTCCACGAATCTCTGAGTTTTCAGAGCACCCCTTGAGGTGCTCCATGGATTTGGTGGATCTAGGGGCAGATCCATGGATTTCGTGGAGCTGCTCCATATTGGATCTGCGTGGAGCTGGAGGTGTTTGGCTTGAAAAAGTGAATCTGGATCTGTTTTTTGTGAATCTGGAGCTGCTGGAGCTCTGCCAAACAGGCCCTAGGTAAGAATGAGAGGATGTCCCCCTTTGCCCCTCCTGGGGGTTTATATATATGAGTGAGGTAGCATGGGAAATCTCCATTCTACCCCTTAGTATTTACAAGGGATGAGGGTACATTGGTATATTTACACTGGTATATTCCTCTACACTATTGGGCTTATTACATGTTGGACTAGTTGCACAGCCCAATCACGGGGGGTTGGGCCACCCCCACAACAGCAGACGACCAGATTTTCTCAAACTCTTGGAATATCAACCAATTGTGTAAATTCTATGTGTAATATTTCTTGGAATAACTCTTGGAATAACAACCAAGTTCAATAACGTTTTCAGTTTGTTCAATCTTTATTGTCATATGATGAGTAGAGTTTATTTTATGCTTGTTTGATCACTTCTCGTACATTCAATATGTTCAAACTAATCGAAGAAGAAAACATCCCTAGTCGATGTCTTCTCTACACATGGTCCTCCTCACTAGAAGGACCTTCCTAGTGTCATACTATTTCCAACTCTTGCTATCAGCACAAAACAATTGGGTTTCCTGAGAAAAAGTTGACCAAATTTAAAAGGTACTCTAAAAGTTTTCCCTGTTCTCGTTTATGACTTTGATTTGATTAACCTGGTCTAAGAAAGTTAACATCACTCAGTCAAAGTCTTTTCTCTCTACATGTGGTCTTGTCCACTAGAAGGAACTTCCTAGCGTTGACTCATTTCTCACTTTTGCTACCATAATATGACAATCGAAAGTCGACAATGATGGTCAGATAAACTACTCTGTACTCTACATAATTTACTCCATACTATTTACTTATCTTATTCATATAAACTAAGTAATTAGTTAGGGGCTAGGATAGAGTTATCAATATAATTTTGTTTCATAGTCGTAATTCCATTTTTCTTTCTTTTTTATCTTACGAGTACTAACTACTCAACAAGATGAATTGTTCCTATTACAAATTACTCTGATGAGGGAGATCCAATTTGCATCTTCTCCATGACCTTCCAGCCGGCTGGTTCCATCTCTTCAATCAGACAGGCTGCTTCTACTTCAGAGTAGTCGAAATCATGGTCGATCAATCAAAGATTGAGGCTTTGGTCATATGCCTTGAGTTTTACCTGGGCATAGCTTACTGCACCATTAACCACCTCTTGTAGCGAATCACCATAGTTGATCTTCAGAGTAGATATGAGCTTCTCTAAAGCTCCAACTTATCGTTCGATCGTACTTGCGTGAGTGGTCATGGTGTCCTCGAAAGATTTGATCTTCTTAGCACCAAGTCCTTTAAGTAGATCGTTTAGAAAAGAAACGTTGTCTTCAAGTCTTCATCAACTGCGTCTCCTCCTGACTATGAGTCAAAGCCACTGTGAGTCGCTTTATTTCGACACAGCCTCTGTAAAGAAGAGTGAAACTTAGTCAAAAATGATACTTCATAAAAAGTCTGGTTAGTAGGAATTGGTCGAAGGTAAAGACTTCCTTACCTACTAGTTGAGACTCAAGCCTCTCGACTTCATCCTTATGCTAGTTTTCCAATGACCTGATCTTCTGGCTTTTCTCTCTTTTGATACGAGTAAGCCCACTGATCACTTTGGTCTTTTCATCGACCATAGTGTGAAGCTTACCCATTTTGACCTCTTTATCTATAAAAAGAAAAGAGTTAGAGAAAGACAAGAAAGATATCTAAATAAACAGTCTTAAGTTCAAAACTTACTGTTAATTTTATCTTGCAACTTATGGGTTGCAGATTTGGCCTTCAAAAGCTCAATCAAAAGATTGACATCCTCCTTCATTAACTTCTACGTCTCGACCTTCTCATTATCGAGTGCGGCAGATAAGGCCTTTTCACCGCTCTTAGACTGATAAAGGTTAAAGATAGATATGAAGAGTTGAACTAGTAGTCGAAACAGGAAAAGACTATGTATGCCAATAGCTTACCATTTCTTTGTCTATTCTCAAAGTTCAGCATTCCCTTGCCTTAAAGGCATAAGTTGTCTGTGGTGTTCAGCCACAAAAGCCATATCTTCCAGAGCTTTCGGCATAAAGGAAGATAATGAGAAGCAAGAAAAGCCAATTATAAATGACTAAGCATTAGATGTTGTTAGAAATTGGCCCATATGAGCATGGCCCATTTTCTTAACTCCAAAGTATGCATGGTTTAGTACCATATCGCTAAAGCAAGGTGGGACAGACCAATTTATAAGGTGGAGTCCTCATCACTCCTTAAATATGGATAGAGATGGAATGAGGAGGGCTTTGGCTAATCACGCACGTGCGCATGCGTGCATGCGTATTCGCATATTTTCGTGTGGAAATCGCATGACTGGTGACTTGCGACGTGCGACCGCGTTGTAGCGTGGCGTGCCACTTGGCAGACCAAGTCCATCTTATTTTTGCTATATTGTGCATCATCTTTCACATTTTTACTGGTCACAATACTGCTTAAATATCATAATGTGATTTGATGAGGCAATTACTAGTGAGTTTACACTTCTTAATTTGTGATTTGATGATGCAGTTACCTGTGATAATTCTGTTTAAACGCAGTAGTTACTAGTGAATAACTGCAGCGCCCTTAAAAGGGCGTGGAGACGTCCAGGAAGAAACAGAGAGATTTCTACCTCCATTCTTCTTCTACTTTCTTCTCTGCAAGCTTGTACTGTTGTGCTGTGAAGTCTGGACCTCGCTGACCTTTCTTCCTGGCGTGCACCTGGAAGGAGGGAGAGTGGCTATCTCCGAACTGTTGCCACAGAGAGTACCTGCACGGGGCGACAATAAGGTTTCTGGGCAACGCATCTGCGTGTCCGCTTGCTTCACTGCGTCATCTACATTCTGCACTGCATCAAGCCTATGCTGCTTCCTGTTCTTCATCAAGCTCACAAGTAAGTTGTTCACGCGTTCGTTTGACTTTGTTACTATATTTTCCTTGTGTATATTCTGAAGTATGATGAGTAGCCTACTATTAGTAGTAAGTTTTACATCACTAAATTATTATATTTGTCTCCTAGTAAAATTTAGAATTAAAATATTGCTCACATTTTCAACATTCCAAAAACCTTATTGTGAATTTTGTTGCAATACAGCAATGGCTAGTGCTTCTGATGCGATGAAACCTAAGAGGTTTTCTGGTCAGAACTTTCGTAGATGGTAGACTAGAGCTAAATTTTGGCTCATGTCTTTGGGGCTGTGGTGGGTTATCCACCCGTAGTATCCATTTACGATTGAGTAGTTCATGTAGTTTGAAAATGCGAACAATACTACTCTTGGCTGCATTCTGACTATTCTAGCATATCAGCTCTATGATATGTACATGGACTACAAGTCTACCACAGAGTTATGGGATGCACTAGAGAACAAATATATAGAGGCAGAGGCAGATCGCTGGCTCTATATGTGTGAGCAATTTTTTGACTTTAGCATGGATGAGGTTAAGTCCATAGTTGGACAAGCTCATGATCTCCAGCTACTAGTCGGTGAGATTGCGCACCTAGTCTGTGTGTTGCCTCCAAAGTTTGTGGCTGTGGGCAGCTAAACTTCTTGCCTCTTGGCGAGATTTTGCCACTGGCTTGAAACATAAGAGGGAAGAAATTTTTATTGAGGATCTCATTGCAGCCCTCGATGTGGAAGAAAAAGCAAGAGCAAAAGATGCACCTAGCACCTCTGGCCAGAACAATGCAAATGTCATAGAGAAAAAGATTGTTGCAAAGAAGTACAAATCCAACAAACCGAGCAAGACAACTAGCTTGAAGAAGAAGAAAACTGAGAAAAAGGATTTGAGGTACATCACCTGCTTTGTGTGCGGAAAAGACGATCATATGGCGAAGGACTGTCGCTTCTGCAAGATCAGAGATGGTGAACAGCCCAAGAAGAAGGTGGTCAATGTGATCATAGGCAAGGCCTCAACTTCAGGAGGTATGGTAATTCACCTGTTGTCTTTTCAGCATGTCAATCTACTGATTGCTGGGTTGATACTGGTACTAATGTTCACGTATGTTCTGATATTTCCTTATTTTTTCTTACCAGGCAGTAGGGGCTTCCTCTGTCCTAATGGGAAATGGGTCACATGCTTCTGTTCTTGATGTTTGCAGGGTGGATCTGAAGCTTACTTCAGGGAAGACTTTCCACTTAAAGAACATGCAGCATGCTCCTACAATAAACAAGAACCTCGTTAATGGTTCTCTCCTATGCAGGGATGGTTATAAACTAGTTTTTGAATCAAATAAAATTGTAATGTCCAAGTTCAGAAAATTTGTTGGTAAAGGCTATGAGAGCGGAGGCTTGTTCCACCTAAGTATTTTAGGGTCTTGTTATAATCTGAATATTGCAACTGGTTTAAATAAATGTGAGGCAAACAATTAGCATTCTCGTTTCTATCATATTGGTTTTAATAGTATTGCTAGAATGTCCAGATTAGATTTAATTCTAAAATGTGAAATTGTCAAAGGATCAAAGTGTCAGTCATGTGTGCAAGCAAAGTGACCTCAAAAACCTTTTAAGGGGTTAGAGGACGAAAAGAACTTGGCATCATTAGATCTTGTTCATTCAGATTTATGTGAAATGAATGGATTATTGACAAAACGAGGCAAAAGATATTTTCTAACTTTTATTGATGATGCAACATGCTACTAGTATGTGTATTTGCTAAAAACTAAGGATGAATCTTTAAACTACTTTAAAACATGTAAGGCCGAGGTTGAGAACCAACTAGAGAAGAAAATAAAAAGATTGAGGTCTGATTATGGAGGAGAGTACGTCTCCCATGAATTCTTCCAATTCTATTCTGAGCATGGAATAGTCCATGAATTTACACCACCATATTTACCCCAATCAAACGGGGTAGCTAAGAGGAAAAACCAGACACTAACAGATTTTATTAATGCCATGTTAAGAGTGCCAATATGCCTAAGGCATGGTGGGGGAAGCTATACTGATAGCAACTTTCTCCTAAATAGAGTAATCACTAAAAAGAGTGAGATTACTCTATATGAGGGATGGAAGGGGAGAAAACCTAATGTTAGTTTTCTATGAACTTAGGGGTGTTTGGCAAAAGTCAATATACCATTGCAGAAAAAGAGAAAGCTTGGACCAAAAATAGTTGATGATATTTTTCTAGGATATGCTCAAAATAGCACAGCCTATATATTTTTATTAGTTAAATCAGAAACTCCTAAGATTATTGCTAATACAATAATGGAATCTAGAGATGCTTCATTTTTTGAGAATATCTTTCCCATGAGAACAGCAAGCAGTACTTCACGAACAAAGAATGTTCAAACTGATAATATTGAAAGTGACAATAATCAAACTTCTGAACTTCCCTCTATTTCTGAACCAATATGTGATATCCCTGAGGAGGATAACAATCTAGTCACAGAAGCTCCTCGCAGAAGAAAAAGACAAAGGGTTGAGAAAACCTTTGGTGACGACTTTATTGTATACCTTGTGAATAATGTGCCAAAGACTCTTTCGGAGGCTTATGCATCTTCTGATGCTGAGTATTGGAAAGAGGCAGTCTATAGTGAGATGGACTCTATCATGGCTAATGGGACTTGGGAGATCACTGATCATCCTATTGAGTGCAAACCTGTAGGATGTAAGTGGGTCTTTAAAAAGAAACTAAGGCTTGATGGTACAATTAAGAAGTACAAGGCAAGACTTGTGGCCAAGGGTTACATCTAGAGAGAGAAGATTTCTTTGATACCTATTCTCCTATCGCCAGACTAACCACCATCAAAGTGCTCCTTGTGTTAGCATCTTCCTATGGTTTACATGTTCATCAAATGGACATGAAGACAGCTTTGCTTAATGGAGAGTTGCAGGAAGAAATTTATATGGATCAACCGAATGATTTTGTGATTTCTGGACAGGAAAATAAGGTATGCAGATTATTGGAATCTTTGTATGGCCAAAAACAAGCACCTAAACAATGGCACAAGAAGTTTGACAAAACTTTGACATCTACTAGATTTGTTGTAAATGAAGCTGATAAATATGTGTATTATCATTATGGTAGGGGTCAAGGAGTGATCTTATGTCTGTATATAGAGGACACACTTATATTTGGAACAAATACTACCATAATTGATGAGGTCAAATCTTTCTTATCTCAATATATTGATATGAAAGACTTGGGAGAGGCAGATGTCATTCTAAATATTAAATTGATCAAAAGCAAGGATGGGATCACTTTGAATCAATCCCATTATGCTAAGAAAACATTGAGCCGGTTCAGTTTTGAAAACTGTAATGTTTCTCCAACACCCTATGATGCGAGTTTTAAGCTTCGAAAGAACCAGTGGTTAGGAAAAGATCAATTAAGATATTCACAAATTATTAGGTCACTTATGTATTTAGCTGGTGCCACAAGACCTAACATTTCATTTGCTGTGAGCAAATTAAGTCGGTTTACTTCTAACCTAGGAGATGATCACTGGGAGGCACTTGAAAGAGTGTTGCGCTACTTGAGGGGCACAAAATCTTTTGGAATACATTATACTGGACACCCTTCTACATTAGAAGGATACAATGACTCCAATTGGATCTTTGATGTGGATGAGATCAAATCTATAAGTGGTTACGTATTTACTTTAGCTGGTGTTGCAGTTTCATGGGAGTCTTGCAAAAAGACTATATTGACGAGGTCAACCATGGAAGTAGAACTTGTAGCACTTGACACAGCCACTGTTGAGGCTAAATGACTAAGAGAGCTTCTATTGGACTTGTCATTGGTTGAGAAACCAATACCTGCAATCATGATGTACTATGATAATCAAACAGTGTTGGCCAAAGTCACAAGTACAAAGGATAATATGAAGTCCTCTAGACATGTGAAGCGTAGGCTTAAATCTGTCAGAAAACTGAGAAACTCCGGAGACTATGAACTATATTCACATTGAGAAAAATCTGGCAGACCCTTTTACAAAGGGGTTAGCACGGAAAGTGATTTCTGTTGCATCTATGGACATGGGAATGAGGCCCATTTAAGTTACATTACAATGGTAACCCATACCTTCTTGATCAGAGATCTTGTGACTTAGGTAATGGGAAAAACAAATTGATGTTGTAACAAGAGAGTATATATTTAGCATACCCATGTCCTAATAAACAAAGTACTCTCGACTGTATCGAAGGTTGGCATAAAGCCTTAAAGTATTATGTTGTCCAAATAAGGAAAATGCATTAGCCTGCAGGATACCTAGAAAGAATATATCTACTTGAGCTTAACTGTGTGGTCGTAGTTCATGAGAACGAGGCATTCTCTAGAAAGCTCATGAGCAAATAAGGGAGCATGACCATATAACACTCCGTTTAGGCGTGAAACATTGGCAACCTAGTACTAGTTGAGATTTCAAGTGAAATCTGATCATGAAAGGCTATGAATTCAAGGCATAATCCATTCATTAGCTGTGAGAAGATGAATCTTGTTATCTAGGTGCAAGTTCAACCCATACGGGACTTACACTAAAAAATTGGTATATTAACAGTACATCAGCACAATTTCTTTGACATCTTTTTATTTCTTGCTTTGGAATTGGTGAGGGATTGTTAGAAATTGGCCCATATGAGCATGGCCCATTTTCTTAATTGCAAAGCATGCATGCTTTAGTACCATATTGCTAAAGTAAAGTGGAGGAAACCAATTTATAGGTGAAGTCCTCGCCACTCCTTGAATATGGATAGAGATGGCATGAGGAAGACTTTGGCTAATCACGCACACACGCATATTCACACAATTTCATGTGAAAATCTTGTGACTTGTGACATGCGACGCGCGACCGCGTCGTGGCGTGGCCAAGCCAAAGCCGTTCCCCTGCTTTTCGTGGTCGCCGGCCTTCGGTCAAGAAGCAGAGAATCAAGCGCAAAAGTGATGGCAAGCAAAAAGGGTGAGACCGAGATCTTCACGACGAGCTCCGGCGCCTCCGAAGGCATTGGGCTCTGGCGGCAGGGGCGGATCTACAGTAATTCATGGGTATTCAGCTAAATACCCAAAATTGTTTGTAAAAAATCTACTATATATATTAGATATAATATATATATATATATATTAGTAAATGGGTTTAAATGAAAGAATTTGAAGTGAAAAAGGACCTCGGGCCGACCCCTGCCTCCCCCGCGCCGAACGGCCCAGTGTGCCTCTGGTCTCCCACGCCCAAACGGCCCAGTGCGGCTCCGGCCTCCTGCGCGGCCACGACGGTTAGCCTCTCCCTGCGACTCCGGCCAAAATGATCGCTGTCTCTAGATTTCAGCCTTCCCGCCGCCCAAAACCCTAGAGGAAGAGAGAGGGTAGGGGCCAGGGGGCGGCCATGGAGAAGCTGGACGAGAGCAAGTTCGAGCAGGGGCTGCAGCTATGGGCGCTGCACATCCCCCACAAGCTCGCCTCCGCCGTCACCCAACTACTCCACTCCGGCCTCCGGGTAACACTCCTCGCTCCATATATGATTCAGTCCATCCAAGAACTAGGGGAAAATAACCGAACGTTTTGCGAATTCCTAGTAGTAGTATAGTAACTAGTAAAAGAGCTGAGCTTCCCCCCTGTTTTTAGGTACCTGCTGACAAGCCGCGGGTCAAGCCTGTAGTGGAGGATCCCAAGAGCGACAAGAACCGGCTCGTCGTGCTGTCGGAGAGGATCCAGAACCCCGGTATGCTTTTACCTCTTTCTCGCAAATTAGTAAATCCTTCCACTTGTGAGATGGAGATTTTGTATAGGGTGGCATGTATGTATGAATGTTTCGAGGGTTAATTTGATTGAAATTTTTTTACGAATAATCCATTTTTTATTTGAAATTACAGAAATATACCTGCAACAAATTTTTTTACAAAAATAGGCTTCAGTCGCTCAATTGGTAGGCGACTGGGGCTTATCGCCCAACCAGGAGCTGACACATTTCCTATCGCTTTACGGTGGAGCGGCTAGTTCAAATCGCCCATCCATTGGGCGACTTTCATGCAGTCGCCCATCCGGTGGGCGACTTTCATGCAGTCGCCCAATGGGGAAGCGACTACAAGTGCTCCCCCCATGAATGTTTTCAACTTTGTCAATTTTGTAATTTGAAACTGATAAAAAATCTTGTAAAGTTGTTATAAAAGTTTATATTCATTGTATGTTGTAGGTGCCGAAATAATTTTGGAAATTTTTTTTACGAACGATTGACCATAAAACGATTCATACATACGATGGTAAATGATATTATGATGTTAATGAGTAGGTAACGAGGAGTATAAGCACGACACAGTACTAAAAAGTTTACATCGTTAAAAATCACATGTTTGCAGTACATGCAACAATGGTATACAATCAGGCGCCACCCTGCGCTGCCCCGTCTCCACGCCCGTGTCGTCCCGTACGGCCCCGCTTGGCCATCCTCCGCTGTAACGGGTTACGACGCTCCGAGAACGTAAAACGATCAGGAGCATGTCGCACCCGCCTCTGAGCTGGTGGAGTCAGCTGCACCTCAAGCTGTGTGCCCTCCGATGTACCGGGGAGGGCACTGCCGGAGAGAACCTCTGGTGCTATGTCAGGAGGTGCAGACCCAGACTGCTGCCTTACCCACTCAGAGAAGTACTGATCCACATCGTCCGGGCTCGCGGTGGGGCCGTGTCGGGACTCGGACTGGAAATGACCTGCAAAAGTAATATCATTAGTTTCATATGTCAAACATTACGATAAAACAGAGATCGTACGATACATACCCTCAGCGAAGGTCATCGCGCCTGGAGAAGGGGCATATGTCGAGTGCATCCCCTGTGTGGGTAAATCAGGGATGTACGGAGGACGCGAGAACAAGCGGCTGGCGATTACGAGCAGCAGATCCTCGGCCTCGTCGGGTGAGGTGCCGGAGGACATGCCCACGTAGAGCCTGCAGAGTACTGCCACGCCGGTCGGGCCGGCACCGGTGGCCGAGCCGTCCGTGTGCTGGGCATGGGCGTGGGCGTGGATGCCGCTGGTAGCCTCATGCAAGACAGTAGGTGCACGACACGTGTACCCCACTCCTTGAAACGATGATACGCGCTGATGTGCTCCTCGTGGCCCACCTCGGCACCTGCGGTGAGCCTGTGTAGCATACTCTCGGCCTCCGTGACGATGGAAAGACCCACGTCAAACTGAAGGAAAAGATATAAAATGGTTAATTATCCAAGGTAGCATTGCCAGTAGTGAATGTTCGAAAATACGTGTAACATACCGTGATGTGAGTATACCGCGCCAGGTGCGCGGGATACGTGTCTGTCGGAGTGGCCAGGTGTGCGGGGGGCGGGTCCACCACATGTACGAGCCTCGTACATGTGCGCGTCTGGTACCACCGCAGGTACTCCATGTACTCTGTGCTGTCGTACGGGCAGTCCTCGTCAACCACACCGTCAAGGGCACCGTCCCACTGAGCAACCCACACCTGCATCTTCACCGTCCACTCCATGCCACGTTTCACTCCCTTTCTATTGTGCCTGCTTGTATGACCACTTCGTTATTAATTTCCAATGAAGTAGTAAGTATGTACAAATTTATAAGACACCGGCACTCACCCGTGCACAGGAGGCGGCACTGCAGGTCCGACAGGTACCGGCACAGCTTGGAAGAGACCAAACTGCCGCATCACTCGCTGTGGCAAGTAGTCCTCCACGAAGATGTCGTAGACGAGCTTCCGGCGCGTCAGCCAGAAAGCCCGGTCGCGCCAGCACAGACTCGACAATCCATCGGGAGCACGGTCCTCCAGTGCAGCCTGTGAGTACAGCTCCCAGCGCACATCATCGGCCGTGAGGCAGTCGATTTGCTCAACAAAGGGCAGATACGCCCGCGTGACCTGCACATGTGCGAACTGCACCTGCAAGGACGAATAGATGTTATGTACGACCGTCGTTAGTATAAAGAAAATAACTAATTGACATATAACTTATCCGTCGACGACACCAAATAGAACCCATTGTCGGCCAGTCGACGTCTCCCCCCTGATACATGTCGGGCCCGTATGGACTCATGTTGTCTAGCAATGGTCGTCCGAGGTTGAAGCGCTCGAACAATCACAGCTGCAGTAGTAGGGGACAACCCACTAGGATCGAGTTCGCCTTTGTCCTCGAGCATGCACTACACAGGCCGCGGTAGGTCGTGGCAAGTACAGCCGATCCCCAACTGACCTGGGGGGCTCGCCGTCCGCGATCGCCCTAGCATAAGCGATGAGGCGCGCGTCCACGCTGTCACCGTGGCTGCTGGTGAAGAGCACCCAGCCAAACAGCCACAGCAAGTACGCCTCCAAGTGGCGCGAGACCTGGTGATCGTTCGCCTCTGGGTCCATCCAATCCACCTAAATGCAAACAAGATGTTATTACTCCATAATATCGCAAATAAGAGCTTCGATGACACGATCAATTGTAAAGACCACGTACCCAGAACTGTGCCAGCCACCTCAGCGACGGCCCGTGGGTCTGTTTCGCCAGGAACATGTAGTACTCACCCACGGCACCCGGTGGAAGGACCCCCTCGAATCTGGCGAGTAGGTCATCACGCCACTCGACCGGGGCCTCCGGTAGGAAGGCAGCGCCTCCCGCGATCGGAAGGCCAAGAAGCAGGGACACATCCTGCAGGGTCGGCATCATCTCGCCGAATGGGAGGTGGAAAGTGCGCGTCTCGGGCCGCCAACGGCCCACCAAAGCTGTCAGCAGGGAGCGGTCAAACGGGAAGCGTCGTAATCGATCCCCGACCTCGTCCCTTCCGCGGCCAAGGCGGGTCCATCCTCCTCCGTGGCCTACACCATCCGGGCAACAGGGAGTAGCCCGGCATCTCGTAGCCTGCAAACAAAGTGAAGGTCAGCACGGAACGTTCTTACGGCAACACTAAAACAATGGCGTAGTGCAAACCTGGCTGTCCAACGGGCGTCGAGTCTCCAGGCCACGCGAGGTGTGCGCGTCCGGACCACTCACACCTCAACCGGCTCGTCCGCGCTCCCCGGTGGTGGCACACGACAGGAAGCGCGATGCATGCGGTCCACGTGCTCGTCCAACAGGGGATACTGCCAGTCACGCGCCATACCTGCATTCAGATTTCGTATGCATGTTGTTACTTTGGTAAAATTACATGTTTAATAAATTTAGTATAACAAATATTTAATTTTTTCTAGCTAGATCTACAATACAGTTGCTTTCTATACTAGAAATTGTACTAAAATCTCTGTACTAAAAATAGTCCATACTAACAAAAGTACATTACAAATTTTCTATACTAAAAATTGTACTAAAATTTTCTATACTACAAATTGTACTAAAATTTCTATACTAAAATTGCTATACTACAAAATTCTATACTAAATTTTCTATAGTAAAAATAGTACTAAAATTTCTATACTAAAATTATCTATACTACAAAATTCTATACTAAATTTTCTATACTAAAAATTGTACTAAAATTTCTATACTAAAATTTTCTATACTAAAAATTGTACTAAAATTTCTATACTAAAATTGCTATACTACAAAATTATATACTAAATTTTCTATACTAAAAATTGTACTAAAATTTTCTATAATAAATTTTATATATTAAAATTGTACTAAAATTTCTACACTAAAATTGCTATACTACAAAATTCTATACTAAAAATTGTACTAAATTTTCTATACTAAAATTTCTACACAAAACAATCCTATAATAAAAATTTCTATACTAAATATACTACAAAAACTTTCGAAAATTACCTAAATTTGAAGATCCCACGCGCTCCTCCCCCCCCTCCTCTTCTTCTCCCCTTTCTCCTCCTCTTCTCTCCTTTCCCTTCTTTCTCCGCTCCTCTCTCGCGTCGCCGAACGAATGCGCGAGCAAAGCAAATCAACAGTGGCGGCGGCGGCCGCGGTCGGGCTTGCCGCTCAGGTTTTAACCCGTTGCTGTCACCCAGCCGTTGGGCGGCAGGAGTCTCTGTCGCCGAAGCGTAGAGCGACTGCATGTTAGCCGCTCAACGGTTGGGCGACAGTAATAACTCGCCCAACCGTTACCAAACTACCTAGGTGTCGCGCTGTGGTTGGGCAATTTTCTCTAGTCGTCCAATGGGGGGGCGACTGGAGCCTATTTTTGTAAAAAATTTTGTTGCGGGTATATTTCTGTAATTTCGAATAAAAAATGGATTATTCGTAAAAAAAATTCTAATTTGATTCTTGGTCCCGTCCGTAGTTTGCCGTTTCTTTTTTTTAATCGTAAAAATGGCTTGATTGCGAGGTACTGTAAATGCTTGCACACCATAACATTACTTGATGACCACTTGTTGAACCATTCCATCGCTCATGTCGCCAGTACCATACTTTAATGTGCTTAGTTTAGCTTCTAGGTAGTCAAAGGGGAAAAAAAAGCCTTCTGCCATATGTTCCAAAAAAAGAAGAAAAAACCCTTGTGTTAATACTGCTCCTCTTTTGCTTCTCTTGAAAGAATGCTCATATCTTTGGTATCTGGTATGTAGATTTGTCTGATTTTCCGGAGCAGGTTCATGATTCCTTGAAGCAACTATGCAATATTGATGTTGTACCTTACTCGTTGACCCTTTGTTATTCTTACTGGAGCGCAGGTTGGTTTGTATCTATTCTTTGTCACCTGATTTCTGTTTTGTTGTTGCAGTGTGTTACTTTGTCGTGATCAATCAGTCTACAAAGTGTAGTAGAGGGTAAATCATTCTTCTGAATTGAAATCAACCACTGCGTTCTAAATATTCTGGTTTTCTCATTGTGAATGCTGCTAATGTACTTCATGTCATTAGTTGGATGTTTGTAGTATTTCATATTGACAAAGCTATTTTCCTGTTAATGTACTTCATGTCGTTAGTTGGATGTTTGTCTCTTTTATTTCCTGTAGATCATATCCTGAAGCAAATCTTACCTGCTGGAGTGGAGGTACCCTCTTCTTTTGAAACAATTGTTAAGTATAGGGGTGGAAACGGATCGGATACGGTCGAATAGTCTCAAATACGAATACGAATCCATATTTTTCAAACGAATACGGATATGAATTCGAATATTCTCAAATACGGATACGGATATTCTTGAATACGAATACGGATATTTTCGAATACGGATTTTCTCGGATACAAATATCGGATAAAACGGATTCCTAGCGGTTTTACCGATTTTTCACCGGTTTTTGACCGGTTACCAGTTTTAAATCGCCTAAATTCAAATTTTGAATCACAAAATTCGTACGAATTTTTCATATGTTCTAGAAATGGATCGAATACGAATCGAATAGTCTCGAATACGAATACGGATACGAATATTCTCGAATACGAATGTGAATACGAATACTCTCAAATACGGATACGAATATTCTCGAATACGAATACGAATATTTTCGAATACGGATTTTTGCTTACCACATTTATGTTTTCTCGGATACGAATACCGGATAAAACGAATTATCCGTTACCGTTTTCCACCCCTAGTTAAGTATACTAAACTTAACTTCATGATGCTTCTTTTGTTGTGCAATGTTTGGTGTAATCTTGTTACTAATAGTAATTTGCAGTGGCGGAGACAAGGGGGGGCTGGAGGGGGCCCGGCACCCCCCAACCTTTTACTAATTCTCTATTATGTAGTTAATTACATGTGTTTAATTAGTGGTTTGGTCTCTTCCAATTTAACCCAAATGTAAAGTATGTTTAAAGCCCAGTCATATGCAGCCCAAATCCTCTTTGTTTTATTTCTTGTTTTAGCTTTGTATCTACTGATCTTTGTAAATGCGGGTTACAAGGTTGTGCGTACCGTGATCTGTAGGATATGCATGTTTGTGTTCTTAATCTTAGGATGATTAATGCAGGCTGGTGAGTTGACTAGAAGTTGTTGTAACTAGTCATAGGTGTGATTGAAGATCACTCAAGCACTACTAGCTGGTGGAGTACATAACGCTAGGAACCTTTAATTAAAAGCCAAGAAAATGTTTTGGTCGAATTTCTACGGCAATACAATGGACATGTTCTCGTGGATTTGTTTTTTAATTTCTTCAAAAATCAAAATAAATAGAGTGTTTTTTAAAGCAGTTTTTTAAATAACTTCTCGAGTCTAAAAATATATGAGCCGTCCACGTCAATATATTTACTGTTCATTGTGGTATCAAAAAATGTAAACAAAAACCATAAGTACACACTTCAGTAGTTGCTCTCACATCACATTTAGAGACCCTGTTTTAATCGGCTTAGACCCTGTTTTAGTCGTAGAGCTAAGTTTAAGTTAATAGATATGTAATTTTCTTTGCATTGTAATTTGCGAAACATATTACTCTGATATGTGACTATTGGATCGGTAAATTCGGCATGGTTTATTGGTTCTACTCTACTTGTTGTCCATATTGCCCCCCTATATCCAATTCCTGGCTCCGCCCCTGGTAATTTGTATGATATGTACAGGCCATGTTGCTCATCTGAACATATCGGATGACTTGCTAGCATATAAAGATGTCATAGCAAAGGTTATCTATGATGTAAGGACGCTGTCTTGGCCTTTTCTTTCTGAGTAACTTGCTCATTTCTTATTTCCTACATGTCTTCATCAATGTGAACTACAGCTAGAATTTGCTTCTGAACGTAAAAGGACAAGACACTCTTGAGCAATACTAGACATAATGAGCAAGCACAAATTTTCATTTAGAATTCCGTTGCACACACACCCTTAATATATCATATATTCATATAAGTTCAAGGTCCTACTCATGATTTTACTTTTGTGCTGCCCCTAAATGTTTTTCAACGTGTGAGCAGAGGACCATGCAATTTTCACATGAAAGTAAGCTAAAATGAAATTGGCACCCAGACTTGTAAGCAGTAGGCACTGTAAAAAAAAATATAATAAACACATGAAAATGTGGCCGTCTGTGGAGCAGTACTTGAATGATTGCTTGGTTACATTTCTTGAGCGAGAGTTTTTTCTGCAAGTTAAGGATGATGATATTATATCTCGCTTTCAAGGCATGAAGCGTCGTCGCGTTAATATTTAGTTCTTAATTATTTTATAATTTCTTTGTATTATTTCAGTTGTTGTCTGTAGTACGAACAATTGTACTTTAATTTTTGCTATTATGGACCTTTACATTTTTTATTAAACAATATTTTTGTAATTTTGAATACCTATTTCGAAGTTCCTAGATCCGCCACTGTCTGGCGAGCGAGTCTCCTCCGGCCCTGCAGGAACCACCTAGCCATGGATGGCGGCAAGGGCGACGAGGACAAGGGAGGCACCACCATAGAGGACAACTGACACGGGCAGGTGGAGCTGGGGCCTGAATCTATGTGGCTCGAGTAGAGGGGAATGCGAGAACTACTTAGGGTGTGTTTGGTTGCTGGGATGAGGTGGGATGGAATGGGATGGTTCCTTTGACCAAGCCTATCCATGTGTTTGGTTTGAGGGATGGGGTGGGATGGAATGGTCTAAAGTGGGATGAGCCTGTGCAAATTTAGAGAATATTCTTCTTAGATGCTGGACCATGTGGTTCCACTTGTTTTGTGGAACCATCTCATCTCATCCCTATCCCATCCCATCCCAGTCTATCCCAGCAACCAAACACACCCTTAAGCTCCCAATGTGCACCACGACGGTGAGCTCCTACAGAAGGTCCAAGCAAGGTAAGCCTCTGATCCCCTTTTTGCTCCTTGTTCTTGATTTCTTGTTCTTTCGATTTACTCTGGCATGCACACTAGATGCGCCGTGGAGCACTCATTTGAGCGGGAAATTTAACTTTTTGCCACTCATATGAACGCCACCTATCCAAATGCCACTCATATCGTTGCACTCAACAATTTGCCACTCTTAAGATGGGTTAGCTCATTTTTGCCACTTTTGAGCCACCGGCGCCAACTCCATCGCCATGTCGGCGCCGCGCCATGTCGGCACCAGCGTCGCCGCCGCGCGCGCCGCGCCGCCGCCGCCTCCGTGCCCAGACGCGCGCGCCGCGCGCGCGCCCGCCGCCCGCGCGCGCTGCTGCGCCCGGCCTCCCGCGCGCCGCCGCCCTCCCGCGCCGCCGCCGGCCTCGCTTCGCCGCGCGCGCGCGCGCCGGGAGCGGCGCGGCGCGGCGCTGGGAGCGGGCAGCGCAGCGCGGCGCGGAGAGCGCGCGGCGGCGGGAGGCGCGGCGCCGGAGGGCGGCGCGCGCGGCGAAGCCGGCGGCGACGCAGCGCGGCGCGGGGAGGCGCGAGCAGCGCTGGCGCGAGGCGGGCGGCGCGCGCGCGCGCGGCGCGCGGAGGCCGGCGCGCGCGCGCGCGCGGCGGCGGCGGCGCTGGTGGCGACGCGCGCGGCGCGACATGGCGATGGAGTTGGCGCCGTGGGCTCAAAAGTGGCAAAAAAATGAGTCAACCCATCTTAAGAGTGGCAAATTGTTGAGTACAACGATATGAGTGGCATTTGGATAGGTGGCGTTCATATGAGTGGCAAAAAGTTAAATTTCCCGTGGGTTGCATTTGGACTGGGAATTCAACTATATCAGACCCATCTTCTTGTAATTTCTGCACTGCTGCCTACCTGCCTTGAGACGACGATGTCTACAGGTTAATCGTCGGTGGTGGCAATCAGGGGCGGAATTGGGCCCCCGGCAAGGTAGGCTAGAGCCCGGGGCGTGAAAAAATTATCAATGTATAGCCCAGGTCAGCCCGGGGTATTTTTGCTATTATTCAGCCCAGGTAGCCATGCGGCCCGTCTCCGTCCGGCCCACTCACGCGCAGCGCGCTCGGCCTCACGCGCAGCCCGCTCACGCGGCCGTCTCCGCCTCACTCTCGGCCCACTCACGCGCCCATCTCCGCGCTGCCGCCGCAACCCGCAAACCCTAGCCAGCAGCAGCCGCAGATCGCGACCGCAAGGCGCGCGAAGGCGACGCCGCACCGCTCGCTCGTCGCCGCTCCGCCTCATTCGCCGCCTCGTCGCCTCGCGGCTCCGCCCTCGCCTCGTCGGCGTCGGCCGCCTCGTCGCCTCCGCCCTCGCCTCGTCGCGCCGCCGCCCTCGCCTCGTCCGCCGACCGCTGCCTCGTCGCCTCCGTCTCAGATCTCCGCCGACTCGTCGCCTCCGCCTCGGATCTCCGTCGACCGCCGCCTCCGCCTCGGATCTCCGCCGACCGCCGCCTCCGCCTCGGATCTCCACCGACCGCCGCCTCGTCGCGTCCGCCCTCCCCCTCCGATCTCCGCCGACCGCCGCCTCGTCGCGTCCGCCCTCTGCCTCGGCCCTCGGATCTCCGCCGACCGCCGCCTCGTCGCGTCGCCCTCGCCTCGTCGCCTCGCGGCTCGCCTCGTCTCAAAGACTCAAATCCGGCGACGCCTCCTCGCTCCTCTGGACTGCGCTGCGCCGCCGCCTACCTCCCAGCCAGCGCCGGCGACCGGCACGCCCACTCGCCCCCTCTGTTCAGCTCCGCCTCCGGCCTGCGGCGGCTGCCGGTGCTCGCCGTGGAGTGTGGAGTGTGGAAAACTCGGTGAGACATTGTGCAAAACTGAAATTCTGATTGCCATTGCCATGGAATGTGATGAACTGAATAACTGATGATTGATTGATTGATTCTAGATTTCTAGGCTTCTAGCTAATATGTTGAAATGTGATATTTTCCATGGAATGTGACAATGTGTGATATTTTCCATGCAAAACTAAAAATTCTGATTGCCAATTTGCCATGGAATGTGTGATAATTGATATCATTCTTGTCTCAAAAACTGAAAAATATTAGTGTTTTATGCTTTAAAAAATATCTGAATTTTCGCTGTAGGAAACTAGGAGTTATTAGTCAATACAAAATGAAGCGGACGAAGATATTGTCATCTTATTTTTCAACAGAAGCACAATCGAACGAAACACCAGAAACAGGAGCTAGTAATACGTATCAAAATAATCCTTGTGTTGAAGGGATGAGATCACGTAAGAAATAATTATCTCGTGCTAGTGGTAAGTTAGCTTCTTATAAATGTAAACTTCGTGTTGTTCGTATTTATTCATACACTGTTTGATTTACTCTCATGTTGTCTTTACAGGTTCTGGTTCATGTCCAACTATCAATGAAGAAATGACAGGATAGAATAGAGAGCAAATCTTCGTAATTTAGGTACTCAAATTGTATCTCTATTATGTTACATTTTTTTATATTT
Organism: Dendrocalamus sinicus; assembly: GCA_036346575.1. Lineage (NCBI taxonomy): Eukaryota > Viridiplantae > Streptophyta > Magnoliopsida > Poales > Poaceae > Dendrocalamus > Dendrocalamus sinicus. The sequence goes on from CM070649.1 coordinate 3,721,990, forward strand.
TGTTATGATGCCATATTTTTTTATTATGTTTATTTGTTTAGTATTGAACTCAAATTTTATATCAGTAATGCAATTAGCCAATTATGATATACTTTTGTTATATCGTGGCATGTGTATAAATTGGCGTTAGTTTTAGGTTGTTAGAGTTCAGCCCGGGGCGTAACCAAATCCTGGTTCAGCCACTGGTGGCAATAACCATGTGGCGCGATGGAATGGAGGGGGCAACTAGAAGGATGCGGCAAGGGCAGAGAAGGGCTATGGGATGGAGAACCTTGAGGGCGGCGGCGCAGCCGAGGAGTATAGTGGCCAACTAGGGTGTGGAGTCTCTGCTCGATCCCCAGTTGAGCTCTCCCATGGGAGGAAAAGAGAAATGGCACGGGATTTTTTTTGAGCTGTCTATTTCTCAGTCAATTAAAAAAACTTTAAATCTCCATCGATTTTTTTTCATCTATTGAATCTTGATTCAACCGCCCACATCTCTCCCTCAATCCATATATAACAAAGCCACCACTAACCCTAACTCACTCCTCTCACACTCACCCCTAGCCACCACCGCCTCAACTCCTCCCAGCGCACCACCTCCCACCACCTTGTCAGCACCAATAGGGCCCACCGGTCATCACTTCCCACCGTTGCTGCTAGCGTCACCTCCCACCGCCTCGTCGGCACCAACAAGACCCACCAGCGATTAGTTTAGTTTAGGTTAATAGTCCTAGACGTGTGTTGTGATCTCATGGATAGTTGTCCTAAGGCCTATAAACCTAATTTGTAGTTGCTTCTTCGATTTGAGCAAATGTAGCCCCAAGGACAATATTCGGCATGCTTTGGTCCAAGCCTAACCTCATATCTAGGGCTAAACTTCCAAAAAAGTGTCTGGACAAATAGCTCAAGCGGGTGTCCTTTCTGTATTTTGGTGTGAAATAGTACATAGCTGGTAGGCATAAGTAGCCTGTTACTAACACCAAAGCCTCGGCTTATTTGGCCCATTGCCGTTTTTATTTCTAGGTTTGCCCCCTTTCGTGCCATATAGCATATTTGGCCCCTTTATCCACCGCAATAACAAATTTAACAATGGCAGCCGATGCGCTCCAGTAGCACAGCAAGGAGTAATCAGCATGGCCTCTCCTCTGAGCGCAGCAAGTGTGGTGGGCCCACCACGGTAGGAAAGATCATGTGGTACATGTCCATGGCAGCCTCCTGTTGCGCTACCTGGCCGTGGCAACTTCCTGTTGCGCTACCAGTCCACAGTAGGATCGATTGGCCCATGACGGCCCCTCTCCCATTTATCTACTCCTCTACTTGTCGCACCACTCACTTGCTCCATTTCAACCAGCTGAGCCGAAAGAAGAAAGAGAGAGAGAAGAGAGGTTAGAGCATTATTTTCAAATTGATTCAGAGTTAGTTAGAGTGAGAATTACGAGATATGGTAACTATAAAAGGTGTAGTAGAGAGCTTCAAGGTAAGTTTCATTTACATGCAAGCTATGTAATCAATTTTTTATTAACATTTAATTAGTTTAGTAGTTATTTGATGGTGACATTATGTTATGTAAGCATGCTTAGTTGATGTAGATCACATTTTTTATTGCTTATTAGTACTGATAATGATGCGTTGATTGTTTAATTATTTATTGGAGTAATGATATATCAAAGAAGGGAGAAACTAGTTGGTACCTTTAGCATATATAGTGTATGTAGCACTATACAAAAAAGTTTGCCTTTGTAGAATCCAAGTTCTGTAATTAATTTTTGATTAGGGCATAATTAGGGTAGTGGTTATTTCATGATGACCATTACATGTCCTAAGCATGAAAGACAATGTACCTTATATTATCTTTATTGCTTGTTATAGTGATAATGACGTCTTAGTGGATAAAATAGTTCATGTAGCAATGGTATAGGAAGTTTATTAGGGAGGTACTAGTTGAGACCTTTGGCATTATAGGAAATTACTATGTACTTTATTTACATCATGATCTTTATTTGTAGTTTTGGCATTGTACAAAATAGTCATGTCCATAAGGAAGTCATTATAACCATAATTAAAGAGCAAATTTTATAGGACCAATGTATGCTAATCCGAAGGTATTCCCTATGACCATAATTAAAGATGATTTGTTATAAAACTAGTGAGTAAACGAAAAGGCATTCCCTATGACATGTAATTTCCCAATGGTTGTAATGTTTCAATCCCTTGATGGTTATTATTTAGCGATGTTGAAATGTGGTAGTTGGTAACTTGGTATCATGTATTGAATTGTACAATGAAGGTCATAGTGGATAGTAAATAACTGGAAATTGACATATATAATCCCCCAACCTAAATTAAATTTTGTTTGCAATTATGGTAGGTATGTGATGTTGGATATGCATGATTTGTTTGTATTATATGGGGACGGTTTTGTATGCAATGGGCTATATGGGGTGGGCCTATCAAATTATGAATCGAAGGTGATTCGGACATTGGGTCAGAAGGACATGAATCTAGCTGAGATCTAGAGGTGCATACGAAGCGCATTTGATAGGGAGATTGTAAGGAAGAAGCTTGTCATTGAGGCGGTAAATGCCACAATGATGGGAGGGTCATTAGAGTATGTCTGGGAGCTTATCAAGGTGATAGGCAGCCCCTTCTAGGGGTAGTACATGGAGATTGCAAGCAATCTTAATGCGGCGATACACAGGAGGTTGATGGTGTATGTGCAGTTTGTAGAGAAGGGTGAATCATCGAGCAGGGGTGAGGTTAGTGGGAGCGATCGCATGGAAATGCAATGGATGCATAGTGGTGGTGCAGTGGAACCCATTGTTGGGGATGATGAACACCTAAGGTGGCATGTTGAGTGTTTTGAGTCAAATGATGGCGTAGGGCAATGGTGTGCAGCCCATGTTGACTGCAATGAATATTTGGAGGGCCTATCAGACGAATTGTAATCAATCATGAGTCAGACATAGACACATATAGCAGTGCATATGAGGTAGATGGACATGCTGGTGGGTGGCCAAGTTGGTGGCACGTCAATATTGGATGATCTTGCAGTGGCATCACTTGTTGTGCCATAGGAAGATGGGTCTGGATGGGCATTCGATTATGACAATCTGGTTGTAGGGAAACACTTCTCCAATAAGAGTGCCATCTAGCAAGCTATAGTAAGATATGTCGTCAACATAAGCCGCACCTACTAGGTGTATAGGTCAAACCAAGACACATATATAGTGAAGTGTGTGGATGGTGGATTTCCTAGCAAGGTTCGTGCGCAGAAATTCAAGGGCACAGTTATAGACTTTAGGATCACAATTGTAGAGGATCACACTTGTGAGCTTGCTGAGCCGTTACACAAGCATAGGAATGTCACTTTATCATCCGTGGCTAGCTTTGATTAGTCACTTGTATGCATGGACATGATATTTTGTTCGAAGTTATTGATACTAGATATGGTCAACATGGTGGGCTATCCCATTAGCTACAGTAAGGTGTAGTGGGCCAAGTGGAAGGTGATAGAAAGAATGTATAGCACATACGAGGAGGCATATGACCTTGTCCCAAGAATGCTTCATCATATTGCTGAAGCGAATTCTAGAATATATATAAATAAAATGGAGAGAGCGCTTCCCATGAAAAGGTCTGAATTGTTTCATCCTGGACTATGTGTTTTGGGCATTTTGCCAGGATATTGAGGGGTTCAAGTATTGTCATCTAGTGTTAACAATGGATGGTACGTTCTGATTTGGGAATTACAGGCACCGTACTAATTGCGATCGCCATTGATGAAAACAAGAAGTTATTTCCTATGGCCTTCTCAATTGTAAACATGAGAACACAGAAAGCTAGCTATGGTTTTTAGCTAATGTGTAGCAAGTTCAAGACCGACCAAATGTCTGCCTTATCATGGACCGCAATACTAGGTTGATGTCAGCGTTGAGCACCATGCAAAATGAGACACAACCGTTGTTCCAATTGAACAACGTGCATACCCGTTAATGCATGAGGCATCTTACAGAAAACTTCCACACTTGGTTCCACAATAAGACTTGATGAAGAAATTCAAAAGGCTTTGCATGCAAAACCAGATGCGCAAGTTTGAGGCAATATGGAAAGAAGTTAACGAGGATTCCACGAGGATTCCTCGAAGCATGTGAGGGAAACATAGGTAGCACAGCCTGAGGAAGATCAGGGTGTGCAAGCAGAGAGGGATCCCTTGGGAAGAGTCAATAACTTTTCTGAATTGATCAATTTGCATGCTCTTGAGCTGGACAAATGGTCTCAATTTCATGACACTTATGGTGCTAGGTATAGAATAATGGCGATGAACATGTCGGAGGTGTACAATAGTGTGCTGAAGGGTGTGCAGTCCCTCCCAGTCACTACCATTGTGGACAAAAGTTGGAAGTTCACCGTTGGATACTTTGTCAATATAGGCATGATGGCCAAGAAGCATTTAGAGGAAGGAAATGAATTCTCAGAACGTATGCATGCGTACATGAACAAGAAAATAAAGAAGGCTTGTTCCCATGTTGCTTGAGTTATGAATGAAATTAGATAGAATATTGAGATCCATCTTAGAGATAAGTATGTGAATAGCCATGTGAGAGGGTACTGGAAACAAGTATCCACCATTGACGAGTAGCAACATGTACATGCAACAAGCCAACGTTTTTCTACAAGCCATGCTCTTATATGTACATACAATGCTACTTCTGTGAACAATTCTAGATTAGGACGTTGGAGTGAGCACGAAAAGGTTTGGATAGTGGCCTGTAGGAGATCTGGTATTGATTGATGAGGATATGTTGACCCGTTGGATGTAAGTGTTGACTGCAAGGAGAGGGGATGGACACAAACAACAAGCACACAACTGATCGCTGGATGTAACTAACGAGGTGAATGACACCTAGTTGCAGTTCATGTATACCTGGATGTAATTCATAAAAACTTTTTCGATCACTGGTTGGTAGCAGTCCCTAGCAGAACATATCGACCCCCAATATACACAAAGATTAATATAGATGAACCTTATACAATATGATCGGCAACCAGGTCCTATCTTCTCACCATCAATTTATAACTCCTTACAAACAGTTCGTATCATGTTACAACCAATCTGTATCCCCATACGATCAGTTCGCAGACTAGTTTATGATATGTCCAACCAATTCACAACAAGTATACCCATACTGCCGGTTCATATCTGGTTAGACTAAATAACCTATTTGCGTATTCTCCTTTTGCCTCATGATATCCGATCAAACTCCAAGTGAGAAATACGTCATCTATAAACTGTTCAATCTTTTCCTAATCTAGTAATAGTCAACTTCATGTGGTCAACTCTTTGACCACTCGTGGCATAGTCATGCACTTTCTTTATCTGACCACATTGAGGTGTTCATAGATATCTCTCCTATCATGAAAAGGGGGCAAATATCAAATCTGACCAGTCATATTTCTTCACATGTTTCATAGTATACTCGAAAGCTAACTTTATAACTACCTAGTTATGGTGTAACGTTTGGCAACTCTTAAATACCTATTATACATGTAGAAAACTATATTGATATCAGGTATAAGGATTGTACATCATAATTGCTTGAGATCAACTGATAACATATAAAAATAAAACAATCTCTATAGTGTCTCAAGGTGGGCCAATTTAACACCATATTATCTAACATGTGTCCACATTGTTGATTTGATATTCTCATATCTGTGATCGGTGAAATGTGATTATCAATCAATACATACGCTGGTCTATAATTCACTAGTGTCTCAACTAGTGACATCTGACCATCGATTTTTTCAAATGATATCATTCAACTAATAAAGAACTTCACCAACAAGTTACACACTATCTAATATTTATAAAAGATAATTCATTTATGGAACATAATAATATTTATTAAAAATATTATAACATAGAAGAATGTATTGCGAAAGCATATGCATATATTCAAGTTTGACTTATTTGTGAAGTTCATTCCTATATTTCGGATCTAAGGAATGCAATAAGATAAGAATATGATATTGAATACATACCTCTTATGTTTTTCATCTAAATAATACTAAATAATATCATAATCAATAAATATATTAATCTCACAATTGCATTTATCATTATCGGCAAAACCAACTTAATAGAGATTGAACTTACACCTCCTTAAATCAAACTCTAGTGCCTACACCAACTCTGGCCGCAGTCATCCCTCCTCCGCCACGCATCCTCTCACCATGACTCCCTTCCTTTGGGCACCTCCTTTCCCCAAGGCGAGACAACACTACATCAATGGGTGCCTCCGAGGATGTGGCGACATCTCAATCTCCATGCAAGAGCAGCGCATGTCCACCCCCAGCCTACTCAATGCCCTCACAGCCGTGCTTGTCTCCCCCTACATCGTGCCAAACACTTGCGCAACCAAGGATGCCCTTAAGGAGCTGTATGGCGTCGTGCTCTACCTACTCAACCACACCATGCTAGTCGAGCTCGGCATCATGCAGACGTTTTTCACGCTCTTCGAGCTTGTTGAACTAGGAGGTGCAATGACAGCGAGTGAGGTAGAATGCGGTAGCCACACTGCTCAACTTGGTCATGGCCTATGGCAAGCAGGCGGTGGCCGAAGTGATTGAAGTGGGCAGCGCAGAGCAAGTAGTGAGGAAGCTCGTGGAGGATGGCATGGCAAGCTCAAGGGGAATGGATGAGCTTAGAGGGGATCAGCAATGAAGGTTATCTAGATAACAAGGGGATTAGAAGAGAGTGACAAGGGGCAAAATGGTCGTACTATACGACTAAGAGGCTCAAGGTAGACGGAATGGTAAAAAACTGAACGGAGTGACCTTTCAATGCTATTAAAGTGTACTCCTGAACTTCAAAGGTATAAAACTAAAGTCAGCATCTTTGGATGGTATAGAACCAATTTTTCAAAAAGACAATATTGTAAATCAAAATTAAAAGCACATGTTTGAATCTACAATTTTGAGAAAGTATTGCTATAATTCTCTCTTATTGCTAGTAGAAGACCCGAACCTTATTGCAAACAATCATATGCATACAACCTTGCTGATATTCTAAAGTTTGCCACAACTCTCTTAGGCGAGTCTGACCAAGTTAGGCTAGTGTTTAGTTCCTAGCCATGTGTTAGCAATGCCAAACTTTTTTCAGATAGGTACCACATGTCATAGGCACAAGGAGTTGTGGCAAGATTTCCTTATGCAAGCTTGGTTGTAGTGCCAATTTTTGTTGACGCGACTTTGGCAAGCTAGGCAAAAAAAATGTTTGGTAAATTTAGGCATCCTTAGGCTATGAACAAAACAAGCCCTTAAGTTTTACAAAACTACATGTTTTTTATGTCAATTCATTTTGGTGTAGTCTATCATCTCTGGATGTCTGAGATCCTTACAGCCACCAATCCTCATCTTGTCTGCAGCCTCCAGTTCTTAAGGTAACCTTGAATGGTTTGTTGCATCTCATGGTTTACAAATTGGTTTTCACAAAACCATTTTTTGCGAGGAATTTTAGGAAAGCAAATTTTAAGAGGTTACTCTTTTAGTATGGCATATAATATGTTGTTTGGCTTGTGTAAACCAAAATGAGTTTTACCAATGTTGTGTTTGGTTCAGATCATCACAATCACAAAATACATTCAATACCAATAATATTAGGAAACCATAACCATAACAAAATTGTAGCACAAGTCATGGAACCTTGGACGGGAGTTGATTCTCATGCTCATGCCATGTGACGATGGCAATGACTATGGGGGTTGCGTAAACCAAAATGAATTTTACCAATACTTGTCTTGGTTCAGATCATCATAATCACAAATTGCATTCGCTATTGATAATATTAGGAAACCACAATGGTTTGGGTTGAATCTTCATCTACATGTAGAGACAATTAAGTATTAAGATATTTCATGAAGAGATGTAGAGGAAAGTTAAGGGCTTGTTCTTTCCGGCTTTTGAAATCTGCTTTTGGTTTTTGTTACAGTACATAACTTTCAAACGGAGTATTTTTTTCAGGATGGGCTCTACAAATTAATTATAGTACACGTTAAAAGCCCAACATGTACCATCCAAAATCGCAAGTGAGCATCCCTCTCTCTATAATCTCTATCGCAAACATCTAAAATTTAAAAATTTTAGTCAAAACCATAAGCCACAGCCACAAAGAACATACCCTAATCGTATCAAGTCTTCTACAAATTGGCACAAGTAGACAATAAACCTACATAACAAGTACGGACAAACATAACTTATGTGAGAATGGTTTACACGTGATGGTTTGCACAACATGCATTAAGTACGAGCATTGGTAGCAAAATCCAAAACAAGGATAGCATGTACTAGTTTTCTTAAAAACATAGAATTTTTTTTGTTAAACTTGATAATTTGTGTTTAAGAATAACTAGTTTTGGTTATGCACATGTTTGTTGGGAGTATCTAAACAATATTTTACCATAATTGAGTTAATACCGGTTTTAGAAACCCATTTGTTAATATAAGAGATCCAAACAAGCACTAAGAATTACCGCCAGATCGCTGTAGCCCCTTGATAAAGCACAACACTACAATTACAAGAAAATGATAAACAAGAAAAGAAGACCGGTGTTTGGCCCACCTTTACAAGAGCTCAATTCTAAGATTGTTTACACGCAGGCACCACTACTATTCTTTCTTTTCTTATGCATGTGACCCTGTAAATCTTTGTTTTACCGAGGAAGGGAAGAAGAGAAAGAAAACATCACTTCACTCACCTTGGGGGACCTAACTAGGAGTTGTAAGAGCTAGGACATTTAAAGTATATACCATTTTACAATTTTGAATCAGATTAATGGTATGTTCTATAATTAACTTATTGGTACATTGGAGTGCCGTAGATTTAATATTGCTCTTGTATTTTACTTCATGGAGACCATTAGAGGCCAACTTTAAAGAAGCATAGAAGGATAGTGGACATGGTTATATTTATTGGATTGAGCATTTGCTTTGCATTTGTTCTCTTTTTACCACTCTTAATAGGATAGATTTTGTTAGAAAAGATAAAGCTACGATTTTTTTGCTATTCACTCCTATGCAACTTATTCATTAATTGAGAGGTATATATAGACATTGTTACATGGGCCTCATGGGCCATATGGGCCACATGGGCCAGAGAGGGGGAGAGAGAGAATGTACAACACTCTTAACAGCCCCCTCTAAACTAAGGGTGGATCAGGAGGCTCTAATGGACTGAGTTTGCGTAGATGAAACCAATGTTGTTCTCGAGTCTAAGTTTTAGTGAAGAAATCAGCAACTTGAAGCTCTGAGGGAACATACTTGAGGGCGATGGTCAACTGCTGACAATGAGATCATTTGAAGGACGCATCAACACTAATGTGCTTTGTCAGCTCATGCTTGACTGGATGACTAGCAATCTCAATGGCACTTGTATTGTCACAAAAGAAAGGTGTAGGGCTGTCACAATGGACGCTGAGATCAATCGAGAGCCATCAAAGCCAAACGATCTCTGAGATGGTAGCAGCAAGAGCTTGATGCTTAGCCTCTGCACTAGAACGTGACACCGCAATCTGCTTCTTGGACTTCCAGGCAACGAGCGAAGTACCAAGAGAGATACAGTAACTAGTGATAGATCGACGGTTAGCATGATCACTTGCCCAAGTGGAGTCAGAGTAAGCGTTGAGCTCAAGCTAACTCGAACTCACATAGAACAGGTGTCTGGACATAGCCCCCCTCAAGTATCTCAGCACGCAAAGAATATCACCATAGTAAACTAAGGTGGGAGCATTGACAAACTTGCTGAGCACATGAACAACATGAGCAATGTCTGGCCTAGTGATAGTGAGACAAACAAGGCTCCCAACATGTTGATGATAGTGAGAAGGATCTGTCAATGTTACACCGTCTATAGGTCAAAGGTGTAGATGAAGCTCCATAGGTGTAACAATAGTGCATGTATCAATCATGCCAGAGCAAGCAAGCATATCCTTAACGTAGCGATGCTTAGAAAGATAGTAGCCATCACTATCAGAATAAACCTTAATCCCTAGAAAGAAGCTCAATGGTCCCAAGTCAGACATCATAAATCGTTCACTCAATTTCCTCTTCACAAAAGTCACATAATCCATGTCATCTCCTGTGATCAGCATATCATCGACATAAAGCAGAAGCAAAGTACAACCTTGGTGAGAAGTGTGAATAAACAAGGCATGGTCATGCTCATTTGGAGTGAAACTAGCAGCTCGAATCACGAAATTGAAATGCTCAAACCAAGCACGAGGAGCCTGCTTGAGACCATATAGATGCCTAAGGCGACAAATATAGTCTATAGGAGCCTCAACATCCGGGGGTGGCTGCATATAGACCTCCTCATGTAGACCACCATGAAAAAAAGCATTCTTGACATCCATCTGAGATATAAAGTCTATTGTGTAGTGCTGCAATAGCAATAAGAGTACAAATTGTGGTCATATAAGCAACTAGAGCAAAAGTCTCATCATAATCTCGATCATAAGCTTGTTAAAAACCTTTTGTAACAAGACAAGCCTTGTATCGCTCTACTGAACCATCTGACTTCTTCTTCACTTTGTATACCCACTTGTAAGTTATACAAGTACTTGTACACTCCAATGTTGTGAGCTCCTCTATCATAGCCAACTGCCACTTAGGTATGCTGGTAGCCTCCTAATAGGTACTCGTCTCAGCTACTGCACCTGCACGAGAAAAACCCCATCTCTTGGTGACTGAATAGAAGAACAATCACATAGAGCATACCGTGATGTAGTAAATGATCGTCAGAGTCAGTGGTACTGGCCGGATGGTCAAGTGGAGGAGAGGAAGATTGAGGATAAAAAGGAACTCTCCGTCAACGACTATAGTGAAAATGAAAAGTGTTAGAAAATGGTGGAGCCGGTAGAGGAGACACACTAGAAGGTGAAACTGGTGGAGAAGGTGGTGGAGCTGTTGAGGAGATACACTAGAAGGTGAAACTAGCGGAGAAAATGTATCTAGAGAAGACAAGTCTAATGAAGGAAAAGGAGGTAGACACAAAAATAGGTAGAATCTGTGAAGAAGAAGTGGGATGTGTAGAAGGGTAATAAAAGAAGGGTCAACCCTCATCAAAGGTCACATCACAAGAGATACGACTGCGATGTGCTTAGGGATCAATGCGACATCCTTAGGGATCATAGCAATGATAGCCCTTATGTTTAGAACTATAACTCAAGAAGACACACTCAATCGACTGAGCACTTAGCTTTGTGCGCTCACGAGGTGCTAGAAAGACATAACAAACACAACCAAAGACACAAAGATGAGCATAACGAGAAGGTGCTTTAAATAGGACCTCACCAGGAGACGTGCCTGAAGCTTGGAAGAGGGCTGACGGTTGATGAGATAGACTATTTCCCCTAGAAGTGAGAGGGAACAAAGGACAATGATGTTGCGGTGCTTACGCTTAGCAACACCATTCTAAGTATGAGCACAACGACATGAGAGCTGAGAAGAGTACCCTCAAAGAAAAGGAATTGACGAAAGGCTGGTGAAAGATACTCCCCCCAAAGTTAGAACGAAAAGCACAAATGGAAGAAGAAACTTGTGTATGAACCATCTTAGCAAAAGACTGGTAATTAGAAATCAACTGAGAATGATATTTCATAAAAATAGATCCAAGTATATCGAGAGTGATCATCAATAAATATGACATAATAACTATGACCACCCTTTGAAGCAAAAGGAGATGGACCCCATACATCTGAATGCACCAAATCAAAAGGACAAGAGGACTGAGATGTACTACTGCAATATGGAAGTTGTGGCTGTTTCCCTAGCTTACAACTAGTATAATGAAAACTAGACTCCATAGTTGCATGGCATAAGAGAACTTGGTGAACTAGAGTGGTGAGTCGAGCTCCACAAAGATGATTGAGTCTATTATGCCACTTGCTTAAGGAAGAATCAATAGGAGACTAAGATAATGACATGGCAGAAGACACTACGGCCTTCGAAGAACTAGTGGAAGGAAGATGTAAGGTGTCCAAGACATATAGACTAGGAATGCCTCTACGGCGATGGCTAGAACGAATCACTCTTTTGCTCTAATGATCCTGAATGAAACAAGAAGAATCATCACATCCAATGAAATAGTTCATATTAATAAGTTGACCAATAGAAATAATATTCATACATAACCGACGAACAAAAGACACATCAGCAACAGAGAAGCGAGATGTCAAGAGAGTGCCTTGATGGGAGATAGAGCAAGGTGTACCATCAGCAGTGTGAGCATATGCAGCATCAATCATGGGCCTACGAGCAACAAGTTAAGAGCTGTCTGATGTAACATGAAAAGGGCACCCGAGTCCAGAACCCAAGTGATGGAGACGAGGTGCCTGATCTTTCGATGACATTGATAACTATCGATTTTGATGGAGGTGACTCTCACGATCCGACTACAACCGTACGACGATGCTTGCACCTTAGCAATCGCTGAACCAACTCCGAAGTGTTATTGACCACGCTGGAGGCACGATCAACCTGAACACGAAGTTCAATCCCTGCGAGCAATCGAAAAACTAGCAAGAATAAGACGTAGGCAATCTGATATTGCAAATATCAATGAAGCATAAATTGTATTGCGAATAACAAAGATGGGATCTCAAAGCTATCTTGACAGGTGGTCGTCCGACACAACTGAAGAACAAAGTTTGCACAATGGCTAAACCTAAACTCAACGAAATCCAAGTCCTAGCAAGGGAGGCGATGGCTCCTTTATAGGGAGAATGACCAGGGGTGGCGTCCAAGTGCCCATGGGCCCAAGTGGTGGTGGCGCAGCACCCTTTTTGACTCGGACTCAGAAACCAACATGGACCCTTTTAATGATTGCGGCCGGCTCAGATGGAATTTGAAGATGAGATTGGATCAGTTGGAAAGTAGACTTCATAAGCTTTCCACGAAGTACAAGAACGTCCCAAACGGAGTCGGTATGAGGAAGTTATGCCCGTTTGAACTTGGTACCATTGCAGCAGTCCGAGTCTGATTCCAAAACGTGTCCAACTCGAATTCGTGCTTGACTTGGTCCCAAAGTGACGTGGTGATCTCCATTATTCCTTCCATGCATGTCCATGACTCCATGTCCCTTTCCTTCATCCTTTCCCAAGTTCCTAAGCACAATTAAATCACTTGTATTAGGTAGCGGTCTATTCTCAGTAACATATGAACCTAGGAATGAGTTCACCTGGTAATTAAGTTGACGAGCACGAGCTCGAGTAAGTGGTCTTTGCAACACTTGTTGTGGATGAGTCGTATCCATGGAAAGGATGTCCTCATCATCCTCCCCTTCTTGCATTTGAGTCGTCCGCGACTCAAACTCGTCCTCTTCTCCCAAGTATGGTTTCAAATCTGCAATGTTAAAAGTATGGCTAACCCCAAAATCTGCAGGCAGGTCAAGCTTGTATGCATTATCATTAATATTTTCTAACACCTTGAAAGGACCATCCGCTCTTGGCATCAATTTTGATTTTCTCAATTCGGGGAACCTATTTTTTCTTAAGTGCAACCAAACAAGATCCCCAGGTTCAAAAGTTAAATGTTTCCTCCCCTGACTACCAGCAAGTTTATATTTAGCATTCATGCGCTCTATGTTCTCTTTAGTTGTCTCATGCATTTTTAAAATCAATTCAGCACGTTGTTTAGCATCAGGGTTCAATTTCTCCGAAGATGGAATGAGCATTAAATCAATAGGAGCACGAGGCACAAAATCATAGACAACTTCAAAATGGCACATCTTTGTAGTAGAATGCAATGAACGATTGTAAGCAAACTCAACATGAGGCAAGCATTCTTCCCACATTTTTAAATTCTTTTCAACACAACCCTAAGCATGGTAGACAAAGTTTTATTCACAACCTCAGTTTGTTCATCAGTTTGGGATGACAAGTAGTAGAAAATAACAGCTTAGTCCCCAATTTAGCCCATAAAATTCTCCAAAAATGGCTAAGGAATTTAGCATCACGATCTGAAACTATAGTATTAGGCACACCATGCAAGCGAATAACTTCACGAAAGAATAGATCAGCAATATTGGTAGCATCATCGCTCTTATGACATGGTATAAAATGGGCCATCTTAGAAAATCTGTCAACAACCGCAAATATACTATCTCTCCCCTTCTTTGTCCTAGGCAATCCTAAAACAAAGTCCATCAAAATATCTTCCCACGGAACGCTAGGAACGGGTAAAGGCATATATAAACCATGAGGATTAAGTCGTGACTTAGCTCTTTGACATGTAGTGTAGCGAGCAACGTAGCGCTCGACGTCCCGTCGCATCTTTGGCCAAAAGAAATGATCAGCAAGTATGTCCTCCGTTTTCTTCACACCAAAATGTCCCATTAACCCGCCTCCATGTGCTTCCTGTAACAACAACAGACGAACGGAACTAGCAGAAATGACAACTTGTTGGCTCTAAACACAAACCCATCATTAATGACAAATTTATTCCACATTTTCCCTTCTTTACAATTCAACAGTATTTCCGCAAAATCAGCATCGTGCACATATTGCTCTTTAATAGTCTCTAATCCAAAAATTTTGAAGTCAAGTTGTGATAGCATGGCATATCTCCTAGACAAAGCATCAGCAATAATATTCTCCTTTCCCTTCTTGTGTTTTATGACATAGGGAAAAGACTCAATAAATTCAACCCACTTTGCATGTCTACGATTCAGATTACCTTGGCTTTGAATATACTTTAAAGATTCATGATCAGAATGTATAACAAATTCTTTGGGCCATAAATAATGTTGCCAAGTTTCTAAGGTTCGAAAGAGGGCATATAACTCCTTATCATAAGTAGAATAGTTCAAACTAGGCCCACTCAATTTCTCACTGAAGTATGCTATAGGTTTGCTTCTTGTAACAACACACCACCTAAACCAATTCCGCTTGCATCACATTCTAGTTCAAAAGTCTTATTGAAATCGGGGAGTTGGAGTAAAGGTGCATGTGTTAATTTATCTTTCAATGTGGTGAAGGCGTTCTCCTGTGCGGCGCCCCAAACAAATGGCACGCCTTTCTTGGTAAGCTCATTCAATGGTGCGGCAATGGTGCTGAAATCCTTCACAAAGCAACGGTAGAACCCAGCATGTCCTAAAAAACTCCGCACCCGTGTGACCGTGTTAGGAGTCGGCCAACTCTGTATTGCTTCAACCTTGGCTTGATCAACTTCAATTCCCTATGGAGTAACAACATAGCCAAGAAACGACACTCGATCGGTGCAAAAGGTGCATTTCTCAAGGTTACCAAATAGGCGTGCACCACGTAAAGCATTAAAAATAGCACGTAAATGGTCAAGATGTTCCTCTAATGATTTGCTATATATCAGTATATCATCAAAATAAACCACCACAAATCTACCAATGAAAGCACGCAAAACCTCGTTCATTAGTCTCATGAAGGTACTAGGTGCATTAGTTAAACCAAAAGGCATTACTAACCACTCATATAACCCAAACTTAGTTTTAAATGCCGTTTTCCATTCATCGCCTAATTTCATGTGGATTTGATGATAGCCACTACGCAAATCAACCTTGGAAAAGACAACAGAGCCACTCAATTCATCAAGCATATCATCTAATCTAGGAATAGGATGACGATACCTAATGGTGATATTATTGATTGCTCTACAATCCACACACATGCACCATGATCCATCTTTCTTTGGTACTAAAATGACCAGAACAGCACAAGGGCTAAGAGATTCGTGCACATACCCTTTATCAAGCAACTCTTGAACTTGGCGCTGAATTTCTTTAGTTTCTTCTGGATTGGTCCTGTATGGTGCTCGGTTGGGCAATGATGCACCGGGGATTAAATCAATTTGATGCTCAATCCCACGAGCGGTGGCAGCCCCGGCAGGATGTCCTTTGGAAAGACATCTTTGTACTCCTACAAAATGTTAGTGACAGCAGGTGGCAAAGAAGAAGGTATATCCTCAAATGAAAACAAAGCTTCTTTGCAAATTAATGCATAGCAAACAGAATTACTAGCATCCAGTTCAGTCATATCAGATTTGGTAGCAAGAAAACAAGCACCTTTCAATTTAATTTCTTTATTCTTATCATGAACAGATTTAGGTTCTTTCTTTTTATGTTGCTCAAGCTCTTTTGCTACAATCTGATTTTTGCTCTCAGTATTCTCTTGACTTTTCTCTCTTCTAGCTCTAGCAAGGTCATCTTTAACAATTTGTTCAGGAGTTATAGGATGCAACACAATTTTCTTTCCCTTGAACATAAGAGAGTATTGATTATTCTTACCATGATGAACACAATCAGTATCGTATTGCCAAGGTCTTCCTAATAACAATGAACAAGCTTGCATAGGAACAACGTCGCAATCAACATAATCATGGTATGAACCCATAGAAAAATGTACTCTCACCATCCTTGTTACCTTCAACTTACCATTGCTGTTGAACCATTGAATATGGTATGGGTGGGGATGAGGTTTAGTCGACAAAGCAAGCTTCTCCACCATATCCATACTCGCCAAATTGTTGCAACTCCCACCATCAACAATTATGCGAATGGAACGTTCCTTGACAACGCCCTTGATTTGGAACAAATTATGGCGCTGATTCTGCTCGGCACGAGACACTTGAGCACTTAGTATACGTTGCACTATAATGCTCAAATACTTGTCGGCATCTTCGGCGCCAACATGCTCCTCCTCATGGTCAGATTCATCATCATGTCCTGCAGGGTCATTTGCGAGCATAGCATATGTTTCATCATCAAAATCACTAGCAGAAGAATACCCACCATCATCGCGTATAATCAATACACGCTTGCTTGGACAGTCCCGCATCATGTGTCCAAGCCTTTGCAACGATGGCATTGAACGTCCCTCGTTCGTCCTGTCGAAACAACCGAAGAGGAAGTTTTTGCAGAAAGTTGTGGTGCTGATTTGGGTGCTTCGGAAACTCGTGGCGCTGAATTTGACGTAGTAGAGCGCTGCTTGTTGTTGGAGGATAATTGTGGGGGCGCCACAGTGGATGAGGAAGAAGGTGTACGCGGCGTCCAGGAATTTGTGCGACCTGCAGAAAAGTTAGATCGCGTTCTCGTTTGGCGTCCCTGCAATTCTCGTTCAACTTTGCAAGCAAGATGAAACAATCTAGTCATGAAATTATAATCTTTGTAATCCAGAATGTCCTGAATTTCATGATTCAACCCTCCCAAAAACCTAGCCATTGAGGCCTCCTCATTCTCAACTAACCCACAGCGCAACATACCAATTTGTAATTCCTGATGGTATTCTTCCACAGATTTTGCACCTTGTTGTAAACGTTGCAATTTATTTAACAAATCATGAGTATAATATGAGGGAACAAATCGATGGTGCATGAGCAATTTTAAAGCCTCTCAAGTGTTAGGTATGTTATTGGGATGTTGATGGCAATGTTCTTTCCACCAAATAGAAGCAAAATCGGTAAATTTACTAGTAGCAGCCCTAACTCGTCTATTCTCAGGAAAATCATGGCAAGTAAATTTTTGATCAACAGCTAGTTCCCAATCAAGATAACCATCAGGATCATATTTACCATTAAAAGAGGGCATAGTGAATTTAACCTTAGCAAAAGCATCATCGTGGTCACGTACCTCACGTCGTGGGGGTTCTCTTCGCATACCTTGTCGGTTAAAATGCACATTGTCAACTTCATCTTGTCCCTCTACCGTCACAGCAGGGGGAACAGTAGCCGAAGCTTGGGCAATCTCCTCAAGGCGCGCCATAATATCTGCCAAAGAAGAGTTAGTGATACCTTGTGCTTTCTCCATCGCAGCGAGCGTTGCGTTTGTCTCAATCTGGGCGCTCTCGAGTTGAGTAAGTCGCTCATTTGTGACTCTGACGTCCTCCTCAAGGCCCTCCGTACGATGATTCATCTCGCGAGTGAAATGTTGTATGATTCCCTTCGTACGAGGAGAATAAGATGTATCCTGATTTGTAAACTCTCTAGATCCTACCATTGTTAGCAAAAACACAAGAATGTGTCCCTAACAAGTACTAGGGTATGGTGGTTCAAAAGTCGCTCGTCTCAAACCTTCTATCGAATTCTTACCAATTCTTACCAAGCACACAGGGGTGATCGGCAACCAGTGATGATTGCCAGGTAAAGCTCAGCCTGTACGGTGTAGAAAAGGTGTAGCTGGGAAGGCTCAAGTTTAGTAGCAAGGAGTAGCAATCATCAATTCAGAAAATGCAAGCTGAAAAATCATTCAACGCCGGTTGGTGCTGGCCCTAGGCTAGACTGTACTAGAGACGCGAGCCTAGAACACAAATGAGTACACCACGCAGAAAGAAACTAGATGACGTTGCACACGGAGTTCAGGAGCTCGAAAAAGGATGCCGTCTACACGGGGAACCTTAGAATCACTTGTACAAGGTTCCTGTCAAATTTGAGCAAATTCTGAGAAACTTGATTTTACCTCGGTTTGTGGGCCCGTTTTGAGGGCCTAATCGACGTTTTTTGGGGTCGAAGTTGCCGCGTATGTGCCTGGAGGCTTACGCTGATCTGAAATCTCCAGATTTTCCAGACTTCTTTTTTTCGCTCTATCTTCTCATTTGCTTTCCAACGGATCAAAAATCGCCTCAATCGGAGGTCATATGCAAAAGTTAGGTGTTTCTCTCTCCTCTCTCTTTTTTTTGCCGCGGCTCTTTTAAATGTGGCTGCCTATTTCTTCTTTTCTCTTTTTCTCTCTCTTTTTTTCGCACACGACGCGGTTGAAACCTACTCCGAAACCAACTCTGAGATCGTGTCCTACTCCGAAACCAACTAGGGCAAAGCCTCCCTAGAAACGAGTCCTCCTCCTTTCCTTCCCTCATCGAGGCAGTTCGGATCTAACTGCAGCGGTGAGACCAAAATGTGAACAGAACTCGAAACTCTAGAGGAACTAGACACTAAGACCAGCAAAGGACACGACGATGCAACCGAAAGTTCAACAATGCAATGTACTGAAAAGAAAAATTGCGAGGCTAAGACTGGTTTGGACAGATTGATCTACTGCTAATTTTTTTGTTTTTGTGTACTCTAGGTAAGGAAAAGCAATCTAATCTATGGTAAAAATGGAAATTTCTCACCGAGCAACCTTGGGCTCTGATACCACTTGATGGAGACGAGGTGCCCGATCTTTCGATGAGATTGATAACTATCGATTTTGGTGGAGGTGACTCTCACGATCCGACTACAACCGTACAACGACGCTTGCGCCTTAGCAATTGCTGAACCAACTCCGAAGTGTTATTGACCACGCTGGAGGCGCGATCAACCTGAACACGAAGTTCAATCCCTGCGAGCAATTGAAGAACTAGCAAGAATAAGACGTAGGCAATCTGATATTGCAAATATGTATCAAGCATAAATTGTATTGCGAATAACAAAGATGGGATCTCGAAGCTGTCTTGACAGGTGGTCGTCCGACACAACTGAAGAACAAAGTTTGCACAATGGCTAAACCTAAACTCAACGAAATCCAAGTCCTAGCAAGGGAGGCGGCGGCTCCTTTATAGGGAGAACGACTAGGGGCGGCGTCCAAGTGCACGCCCTAGGGTTACAAGGCCCATGGACCCAAGTGGTGGTGGCGCAGCACCCTTTTTGACTCAGACTCAGAAACCAATGTGGACTCTTTTAATGATTACGGTTGGCTCAGATGGAATTTGAAGATGATATTGGATCCGTTGGAAAGTAGATTTCATAAGCTTTCCATGAAATACAAGAATGTCCCAAACGGAGTCCGTATGAGGAAGTTATGCCCGTTTGAACTTGGTACCATCGCAGCAGTCCGAGTCTGATTCCAAAACGTGTCCAACTCGAATTCGTGCTTGACTTGGTCCCAAAGTGACGTGGTGACCTCCATTATTCCTTCCATGCATGTCCATGACTCCATGTCCCTTTCCTTCATCCTTTCCCAAGTTCCTAAGCACAATTAAATCACTTGCATTAGGTAGCGGTCTATTCTCAGTAACATATGAACCTAGGAATGAGTTCACCTGGTAATTAAGTTGACGAGTACAAGCTCGAGTAAGTGGTCCTTGCAACACTTGTTGTAAACGAGTCGTATCCATGGAAGGGATGTCCTCATCACCAAGGATGAGCAGTGCTAGGAGTAGAAGGTGCAACTGAAGTCATAGGTGACACTGATCTAAAAGTCAAAGTAGATATGGATGTGGCAGCTGTGACTACTCAAGTAAGTGCTTTGGAAGGCCCAATAGGTGCTCCACAATGATGATCAGATGGATGTCTAGTATGATAATCAACAAACTGATCTGGATGTAAGTTGAGCACTTGTCAACATGATGACCAGTCCTCTTGCAATGAGAACATACCAGCACTCCTGTGGGTGTAGCTCTAGTAGATCTAGAGGTGAGGATCTTGAGATAGGCATAAACGAATGAAGATGAGTCTCATCTACAATCAAACTAGAGAGCACCTTAGTCAAACTCGGGGGGAGCGGGATAGTTGAGCAACTGAGTATGAATAGGCTCACACTCTGATCGAAGCCCCATCACAAATTGATACATGAGTATCTGCTAGGCATACTCATCTTTAGAAACATAAGACTAACAAGCAGTGGCAGCCTTCGGTGTCATAGACTCTAGAGGGCTAATGATACGAGTGAAAGCACTATAATACTCCTCCACTGTGCTGATCTTGAAGCTGCTAAATACTATGAAGGTTCTTAAGAAATGTGAAGCAAAGAGCACCACTGGACTGGACATATCTCTTCTCAAAGTATGTCCACATCTACTTGGCTGAAGTATGACACTCAAGACTCATTCTCAAAGAAACATCAACATTCAGAATGAGGCTAGTCATGACATGATCATCCTCTTTCTGCCAAAGCTTTTATTGCCTCAACATCAACCTTGTTTGGATTAGGAGGATTGTCAGTCAAATGAGAGGTTAAACCATAACCCTAAGAGTAGTCTTGACTGAGAAAGCCCATGCTCGGTAGTTCGATCCATCGAGCTTGATATCTATGAACAAAAGAGATGAATTGCCCCCAAACATCGAGTCAGATTTTGCCATCTTGATGGACCACAACCACATAAGAGCAGAAGAGTAGTGAGTGTGAGCTGTCTTCTGGAGTCACTGAGCAATCCAGACTAGCTGCACAAAACTAGCAGCAATACCAAGCAATTCACACAACAGCAATATTACAGAGCAGAGAAGTCACCAGATCAGAGTAGAGGAAGATCTTTGGTGAGCAGTGACTAGGTGAGCAGCGAGCAGACTAGAGTAGAGGAATATCTCTGGTGATAGTGGCCTCCAGGCAATGTCTAAGTGAAGGCGAGCTGGAGCAGTGGAGGAAAGTGAGCTGGAGCAGAGGAGGAGGCGACGACAGAGCTTGGCACGACAGAGGAGAAGGTGTTGTGGCTAGACGAGAGGAGGTGACGGTGGAGCTCGGCGCTCGGCGTCAGTGAGGGCGAGGTCTAGGTGATGGCTCAATGGAGCGAGGGGCTGGCATTGCCAAACAAGGAGGTGGTGGAGGCTGGTGACGAGGTGAAGATTCAAAAGATAGGCGGCATTCCAGATGGCATCTCAGCGTAGACCTGGAGCGATGCGGCACAGGCAGTGCAGATCTAGAGAGGGAGGACACGTCGGAGACAACGTCGGTTGTGCGATGAGGAGCGATGCCGATCAGGCAATGGCTCGGCGAAGAAAGGGGGCAACGTTGCCGAGTGAGGAGGTAGTGGAATGAAGATCTGGCTAGGAGTGATGTCGGAGAAGAGGTGGCTCGGGTGGCGGGAGCTTGCTAGCCCACGCCGGCGAGAAGCTCTTGCTGACCTGTGGTGATGATGGCCCCCTAGGTGTGAAGATTAGGCTAGGGTTGGATTATGGTTGGATAGTACTCTGATACCATGTTAGAAAATATAAGGCTAGGTTTTTTTTTGCCATTCACTATTGTGCGACTTATTCATTAATTGGGAGGTATATATAGACATTGTTACATGGCCTCGTAGGCTATATGGGCCATATGGGCAGAGAGGGGGAGAGAGAGAATGTACAACACTCTTAACAGATTTAATATTGCTCTCGTGCGTACACTTCATGGAGGTCATTAGAGGTTGACTTTAAAGAAGTGTAGAAGCATAGTGGACATAGTGATATTTATTAGATTGAGCATTTGCTTTCCATTTGTTGTCTCTTCTTACCACCACAGCCATAGGATAGCTAGCCAAATTGCATGCAAACATAAGGTGCATTTTGGACTGTTTAATTCATGAATCATCACCTCTTGACGCGCATATTGTACTTATTATCGAACTTTGATGGTTTAGGTGTAGATAAGATTGTTTATAGTTATTTTGAGTGCTCTCAGATGAGAACTTTTGTGAACCTGCAATTTGGCATCTATATTGTTACTGCTAACAGTGAAATGTTCCACAAATAAATTGCTAGATGTTTCTGAGCTTACACTTTTGACTAGTTTTGTAGGGTGTTCAACCACTTCTTGATGGTGTGCTTGACTATCTACCTTGCCCAACGAAAGTTGAAAACCATGCCCTTGATCAAAACAAATCAGAAGAGAAGGTAGCACAATATCTCTACAATATATTTAATAGAATAACTATTGTACAAACATTTTTCCTTTATGAGCTTTACAACACTTTACAAATAATCTTTTAAATAATCTATTTTTTATTTGAAAATACAGAAATATACCCGTGTTCTAATTTTTTACAGAAATAGTCTCTAGTTGCCTAATGGTTCGGTGACTAGACCCTATCGCCCAACGGCCGAGCGACGTGTAGGCTGTAGGTGTGCCATTGGGCAATATGAATGCAGTCGCCCAACGGTCAGGTGACTGGACCCTATCACCTAACCATGGCGCTACTGCACCTCCTGTCGCCCAACGGTATAGTGGCTGGATGCCATAATAATCGGCCACTCGGTTGAGTGGCCGAGCGCAACCTTCGTCTGCCGACGCCAAGCGAAAAAAGAGAAAGAAGAGAAGAGAAAGAAAGAAGAAGAGAGGTGTAACATCCTGAAAAATGTAAATATTAAATTGTGGAGTTTTTGGATTATTTTATTTGCTTTTCATTTGAATTGGAGTTTATGGACTTTCTTGTAAGTATAAAGGAACTTCAAAAGTAAAAAGAGCACATGAAATGATAAAAGATGAGCATTAAATAAAGAATCTGAAAAGATGATCCATAAAGGAGAAATGTAAATAATCATGAAATATCATCTCTAAAAATTATGGCAAGCAAGTTAAAGGAGGTGAGCAATTAAAATGCTAACCTATATGGGGATATATATGTATATATGTATATGAAAAGACTTATTAAATTTCTGTATCTACAAATATGTGCCAAAAATATAAATCCAAATGTAGGTGGACAAAAGTGGAGGAATAATATACAAATGCATTAAGGAGAATAAGAGCAAAAGAAAAAGAAAAAGAAAAAAAGTGGATGGGAGCCAGACCAGGCCGCTCGGCCCAGCCCAGCCCCCATTTCCCTGTTCCGCGTTGCCCGGCCGTGCCTGCGACGCGGGCCCGCGCCCCACGCCTCACTGCCGCTCGAGCCCCACGCGCCAGAGCCACTCCCCCTGGCCGGTGGCCCTGCCGCCCGCGCTCTCTTCTTCCCCGGCTCCTTCCTCTCCACGCGCAAGCGTCGCAGCTCCCCTCGCGCTTGCTCCTCTGCAGCAGCAAATCCGCCTCTCTCTTTCTCTCACCCCGCGGGCAAGTTCAAAGCACTCCGCCCCCTCTCTCCTACGCAATCTCCGAGGAGATTGAGTTCACCCCTGCCAGCGGGAACAGGGCGGAGGCCGAAGCGCGTCTCTCTCTTCCGGCTATAAAAGCCTCGCCTGGGAGTCTCAAACACACCGCAATGCTCCCTTCTCCCTTTCCCTGCCCGCAATTGAACCATAGCGCCCTCAATCCCCACCGGCGCTGTCTTCTCCCTCGCGGCCGGCGACCAAGCCACCACCGATTCCGGCCGCCTCCGGGCAACTCCTTACTTCTAGAGCTTCGTGGAAGCAAGGTGAAGCCAAACCCCTCCCTCACCGAGTCTCCCGCTGCGTGAGCTTCGCCGGCGACGACCGCCCACTTGGACCGCCGCCGTCACACTCCGCCGGCTCGCCACCGTGCTCCTCCATCCCCGCCGACATCACCAGGAGCTTCACCATCGCCCGGGGATTATATATCATGAAGCCCCCGGACCTCCCCGGCCGCCCTCGCCGCCGGCCACCGTCGCCCCCGACTTCTCTGCCCGGCCCCCTCCGCGAGCTACCTCAAAAAGATTGATTATCCTTATAGGGTAGGCAACGCCTCCCCGCTCACTTGGTTAACACCGCTCGTCCCTTCTCCCCCCGACTCCCTCGGCGCGCGTTCGAGCCCCCGGCTCCGCGTGCTGAGGTTGAGTTTTCGTTTTATTTTCTGCGCTGACAGATGGGCCCCAGTCGTCAGCCGCTGCGGGACCGCGAGCCCGCTGACAGCCGGACCCCGCTTGTCAGGGCAGCCCACTGACCAGTGAGGCCAGAGGCCGGAGGGCCCACCTGTCAGTGACTAGCCACATGCGTGGTTACTGACAGCGTGGTCCCACATGTCAGCCACTGGGATCCACAAGACTCACTGACTGGTGCGTCCCACATGTCATATACACATATTATGGAAAATAATAAAAAGATTAAAAGATTAAAATAACCAGTGGGTCCCACCTGTCAGATATTTCATATTTTCTGGAATTAATTCAACCTGAGAACTTCAAATAATCATAACTTTCTCATTTTAACTCCAAATTGGATGAGAGAAATTTCTAAATTCATCTAAATTCAGGATCTGTCCAATGGAACTAAAATCATAATTTTTAGAGTTCATTTGAATTTCTGGTGATATTTTGTTGATTTGATGTTTTCTTTTTATCCAAATTTTCGCGCACGATTAAAATAGCTTACGAGGCTCAAGAAGATTAGTTCGAGGCAGCAGTCCTAGAAGCTCCGGATAATCAAGCACCATACCACTGTGACCAAGGCGAGTCAATACTTTGATCATGTTGAACCTACATTTCATGCAAATTACTTTGTTTTAAATTAACAAATTGCATGCTGTTATTTTTATGCAAATACATGCTAAATTTGATATTCTAGTTATATGCCATTGTTTACCTTGAATAATATTACCCTCTCCTTTGGAATATTCAATGTGTGAACCTTGTCGCCCTAGCAAAATTATAATAGTAATGTTTTGAAAATAAGTCCCTAGCTATATGCTATGCTTAGATACTCAGGGGGCGCTGAAATGCCCCAGACATCATTGTCACTTTTAATAATGAGAAAATGGTTTGGACAGTCTGATGGGAATGACTGATATATTTTGGACATGATTATTTTATACTCTCAAATTCCTCAACTTGCTTAAATATCTGGGCGGATTGGTTTGAGGGTGTGAGTGTGGTGCAGTGGATGCACAAAATGGGTTAGTGGTAGATCGCCCAGATACCACTAAGGACCGAATCTTGTCACGACCTCCTCTGTAAAACAGTATAGCCACAAGTCTGTAAAGTACAACTTGGCTAAGTAAATTTATCGAAACTCCGGACTCATCTCACTGGTAGGGGGAGTGAAGGGGCTACGCTATGGCAAGGGGGCCTGAAGGGACACCAGTGGGGGGTGAAGTTTCCCAGCTGCCCTATGTTGCGGGAAGGTAGAAGCCCAACTGCGTAGTGGCTGGGGGAAACATCCCGCGCATAGATGGGACCCACCGCAAGTGGGCAGTTTCCCATAAGGTGAGATGACAGAAGGGGCTAGATACTTTGAAAAGTCACTGTGATGGTCTGCTCAACCACACTTCTAAGGAATCGTGTGGGGCAACGAGTTGATTGTCTCTTGTGGTGAAAGTGTAGAAACTCTGCAGAGTCAAAACTATTTGAATTGCCGTGCCCACGGTCAAGGGCGGACATGGGAACTTAACTGTATATAGTTCTGTTTTAAAATATTGAAAACTGGGTATGAAAAGACTTGGAGGGCGAAGGACTGCCCTAGTTCGGAATTGTCCTGGGTGTCGTCCCAGTGGTAAGTTAAGCGGCTATAACGCTGAAGGAATTGCTATATTGTGCAGATGCCATGTAACGGTGGATGGAATCTGGATCGCTATTATTATTGCATATTCTTGAACATTATGCTTTTGTTCAAAATGCTAGGTCTTAGGAATTTTTAGGTAATTGTATTCAAAAGCACTCTACGCAAAAATAAAATGAGCCCCAACCTTCCTTGATTAGCCATACATGTTAAATATTGCATTCTGTGTGTTGGCTCGCGGAGCACGGGGTCGGAGTGCTCACTCTCGCTTTTGCGACAAAATTCAGAAGCAGGAACACAAGACCATTATGCCTACGAGGATACACCTGCTATGGAGGAGAAGGATAACGAGAGAGACTAAGGCGTAGGCCCCGTTGATTAGACATAGACAAGTGGACTTCCGGCTTTGTGTGCACGTATGTTACCGGTTAGCTGGCGACATATAATGCACACATTACCCTTCCAGTCGCTTGCCTGTGGATTTTGGGTTCACTTTTGCTAATGTTTCCGCTGCATGTTTGTAATGAAGACATTTGGTGTAACATCCTGATTTTCAGAGCCTTTTTGAAGCTTTTAAAATAAAATTCACCATTTGGATTTTTCTGGAATTAATTAAAGCTTAACTGGAATTTTCATTAATTAAAAAGATTTAATATGATTAAATTAAACATTAATATTTGTTAAAAATATTTTATTTGTGTTCCTTGTGTCACAAGGAATTTTTTTGTATTTTCTGAGATTTTTCGGAGTTTGTTTGAGCTCAATTTGAAATTTCAAAAAAAAATAGAGGAGAGAGAATGAACAGTACCGCGCGGTACTGTTCATCGTCAACCTCCAGCAATCGATCTCTCTGTACATATTTCTTTCCGTTTTTCTCTCTCTTCATAACTTCCAATCCGGACCTTATCTCAATGTCTTCCTAAAAGGAAAGTTGTGCCAAATCACGCAAGGAATCCATCCCAACTGGTCCCCTTCCGTTTTGTTCATCCGTTTGCCTTTTATCTCCAATTTTCTGAAACGGACTCAAAACCGAAATCCACGAATTGCGGTCGGTTTCTACCTCTTCCAAGCCTATAAATAGGACCCCTTGGCTCCCCTAAACCCATCCCAAGCCGTGGCAAGTCCCATCAAAGGTCAGGACGCCGTCGGCATCGAGGCCCTTCGGTCTCGAATTTGCTCGTCACGTCTCGAGCTATTCGGTGAGTTTTTCCGTGATCCTTTCGCGTCACATTGTGCCATCATGTGCCATCTACCTTCTTGCCAAGTTAATTTGGTTTTGGTGCAGCCAATCTTCCGGAATCGAGTTTTCCCCAATCTAGGTCAAGAGCGCTTCCCGACGTCGATTCGTCATCTCCGGTAAGCTTTAGCCCTTGTCGTAATTTTTCTTAGACTTGCCTCGCCGCGTTCTACGCCGTGCTCACTTCCTTTTCCCCAAAAAGCCTCCACAAATTTTCGCCTCCGAACCTCGCCATGGCCGTCAATGGCATCTCGTGTTCCCCATCTACCCGGTGATGTTTTCACCAATCCGTTCGCGTCACTTTGTGCCAAACCATCCCAGGTAGCTACCCTCCAAAAAGTTTTAGATTTCGTTCACCGAGCATGAAGATATTAAGTTTTTCCTTTTTTCCTTCCCGACGTCGTTCAAACATCTATTGCGCCGTCTCCGATGGGTTTCTGGCCGAGCCCACAATTTTCATAGCTTCGCCAAGCCACGTTCTAGCCCGTACTCACCCTACTTCTCCATGTTCCATGCCCGGATTTTATTCCTCTCTCCTACCCATGTCGTTGTAGCCGCCCGTGCCGTCAACGGTCTCCGTTTGGCGTGCCGTCAATTCCTATGGGAGCCTTGGGTCCCTAGCAACCCATTTTGCTAGTTAGATTCACCTCCCATGCCTCCTCTCGCCAGCGCTAGCCTTCTCGCCAAAAGTACTGTTCTCGGATGAACAGTATCATCTGTGAATTTCCAGCATTTTCTCGCCCCGGCAAACTTTAGATCGCTCGTTCTCCTTCGTCCGAACTCCGATCGACCCGATTCTTCTTCCTAAATTCATCTAAAATTGAGCTCTATCTTTTGGTTCTAGTTTTGCAGTTTTTGGAGTTCATTTGAATTTTATTTGAATTTATTTTGTTTGTTTTGTCGTTTAGCGCGTAGAACCCGACGTCGCGAAGAGTTTGTCGAGCCGCAGCAAGAAGGACCAAACAGTGCACAAGAAGGCAAGTCTCCTTTGATCATCTTGAACCCATGATTTGAAATGTTTTCAAATTATTTTAAATTATATGCATTGCTATTTACATAAAATATTAGTTCAAATCTTTAGGAACTAGTTATTCCAACTTGCTATGCCCTCCATTGACATTGAATGCCATGTACTCTTGTCACCATAGAATTTCCTTTGTCTCATTAATGAGAGTATTATACTTACTTGTTGATGTTAGTATAGTAGTATAATGCTTAGTCATGCTATCTAATAACTTTGGAAAATCTTGAAAATGGGAAATTATGAATTATTATTGAACCTTGTGTTGGTAAATGAGGTGGCAATTGGAGTTGTCACTGTGATTTTAAAATAAAATAAAATATGAAAGTTGGTTTAGATTAGGGTGGATGGTTGGTTTGGTTTGGTGCGATTAGCACGAGATCTTGTTAAGTGTATGTTCCACCTAGTCAATTAAGGACCGACGCTTGTGTTTGTCCGCATCGAGCATTAACCGTACAACCACAAGTCTATATGGGTACGACCTAGGTGACTAACTTATGATAGTCTAGTTTAGGTGCCACCAGTGGAAAGTGGGTGCCGAGGATGGACCGGTTATTCACAAGTGAGGAACAGGATTTCTTGTACTCATATGGCGCAAGAGGGGCTTCGGTTCGGCGATTAGCCTACCTGTTGTGAAACCTCAGCGGGTGGTATCTAGCTAGATTAGAGTAAGGTAAAGGCTTTGTGATATTTTATCTGGGTCTCATGCCAAAGGAAGCGTGTTGACTTTTAGGATAATTTATCTCTTGTGGGTAAAGTTGTACAACCTCTGCAGAGTGTAAAACTATTCGAATAGCCGTGCCCACGGTCAAGGGCGGGCAAGGAATGCATTCACATGGTAGATTTCTGGTTTTGGTTTTAAAATCAAAAGTTTTGTATTCCGAGAGTGGAGGGAACTCTCGGAAGGGTATCCTGGCAGATGGAGCCAGAGAGGGTGGATGTAACCCGCAATATTAACCTTCTTCTAGTTGTTAGCTAGTGTTGGTAGATGGAACCTTCACTAGAGAGTCAATGATAGTTCTGTTAAAGCAAATACTTGTTAAATTGATGCCTTCAAAAATAATTAGTAGTAATTGAAATTTAAAATATTGCTTTGTGCAAAAGAACCATATGGCCTTCCTTTGTTAAGCCTTGCATCTATGCATTTTTCCCAAGACTTGCGGAGTACTTTATGTACTCACATGCTACACTCAAAAATAATACCCAGAGGAACACGAAGCTCAAGAGGGAGACTACGACTACTTCGCGTGTGGATTCGATAAAGGCTTCCCGGAGTTCTAGGTCGCGCTTCCCCAGTCAATTGCCTGTGGCGTATTGATGGGTCTTCGCCGGATTTATTTCTCGCTTCATTGTGTTTTGTGAGTGTGTGAGGTCTTAAAACCTCGGTTGTAATAATGAGACCTTTCGGTCAAGTACTCTCAATTATTGTATTAATACGATCACGGTGATGTACTTATTTACATTTCTTGTGTGCACTAGCTTTGATCCGGGACTAGTGCAGTAATACACTGAGGGTCCGGGTTTGGAAATCCGGGTCCCGGCAGAGATGGTATCGAGCCAATTTGGTCAGTAGGACGTGACCTAGTTAGAATGGTCGTTAAAAGAAGAACTTCAAAATTTATTTTTAAAATAAAAAGTTAATAATGTGCTATCCTTGTCTTTTCTTGTCTTTCTATCCTTACCTTCGTCATGGCATTCTCCTTATCTATCTGCTTATTTCCTTTTGGAATGGTAATTGTATCCCCTTCCCTCTGTAATTTCTATAGATGGATCGATGAGGTTACGTCTAAAAGCACTTGGAGAATCCTTGGAGACCTAGAGTATACTGAAAGACAACAAATTTATGGAAAGTACTCTTGTCGGAAAGCCGTCATAATCAGTGCATATCAAGTTAGGTAATTTGGAGAATTGTTGCTAGAGTGATATATCTTGGATATATAATTGACAAGATTGAATAATATTCGAGTGAATTGAGAAAAACAAAGGTATATTTGTAGATACCAATTGATTATGAATAAATGTGAAGAAAGTAATACTTGTGGATTGAATAGATCATGGAGAATGAGTACAGTAGTAAGCTTGGTGGGACTAATTAAATCATGGGAAGAGTCTAAACTTTGCCTTGGATTTATTATCTAGGATTGAAAGGAGTGGTTGGATGTAAAACAAGATTTTGTTGAACGGGTTATTTGTAATTATTGGAGAATTAGTATTAAGAGATTGATCCAGTAAAGAGAGGGATTAAAAGATTAGAAGTTGAATTATCATAAACAAATCATGATATCAATTTTGGATGATTTGGTTGAATCATGAAGAGTAGATGAATTTTGTGGAGTTAATTGATTATCAGAGTTTGGTGGACCTATTGATGATAAGTGGATACTAGTGGAATTCTATAAGATAATACACTTGGATATCTTGGTGGATT
The DNA here is from genome assembly GCA_036346575.1 of Dendrocalamus sinicus. NCBI lineage: Eukaryota > Viridiplantae > Streptophyta > Magnoliopsida > Poales > Poaceae > Dendrocalamus > Dendrocalamus sinicus. The sequence goes on from CM070649.1 coordinate 3,752,731, forward strand.
AATTTTATCATTGCAAGTGGACTTTGATATATCCATTTGAATTGGTGGATTTAATAGATCAATGTTAGATAATTGGATTTTAACTAATGGGATTAACTAGGTCGTTTAAGGATGTTCAACTTTGGAGGATTTAAATTAATTGTGGGAGATAGATTGTTCAATAAGAATTAGTTGAGAGATTGTCCGATAAGAATTAATTGTGGTATTTGAACTCATTCAAATTTGGTGGAACCAAAATGATGATTATCAAGAGATTGGTTTTGGTGGACTAATGGATATTAAATTATTGCTTAGATGATCTTAAAACTTATTGAAGGTTGAATTAATATTATTTTATCAGAGTTATGGATCTGTTGGATTAGATCATGATCATAAAACAATTGGTGGAAATAATGAATTACAATGTTATTGGATTCTTGCTAGAAAAATTCTATGGTTGGTCGTCGATTCAAATTAGAGCAGAGAATAAAAGTTTAGGAGAGTATTTGTTGAAATCAATAAGGTGCATTTGTGGTATATGATTTTGGAATCAAGAATTTTGAAGAGTTGAAATAATTATGTCTTTCTCGGATGAACACTTGCGGAAGTTAAGCCCTATTTGGTGGAATTCTGAATTAATCGTTATGATGAGGGCAAATGAAGTTAATCCAAAGCTTGCAGGCGACTAAAGATGTACCCTCCGATTTGTTTATTGTCTTCCGTATTTCTCAGTTAAAGGAAGGTTTCAGAGTACCAAAGAACAAGATAGAATCATAAAGAAGCGAGGACTAGTTCTTTAGTTGTAGTACCCAAGTAAAGTCTTACGATTTTAGAACGCTTATATATTACTTATTTGTGTGCTAGATGGGTGTACTAAGCCTAAGTGCACTGTGGTACAGCCATTCTTAAAACTAGGTTGATTTCAATAAAAGTTCTTTTGCTAAAAGTTAATTTGCTTGCTTCTTCCTTGTGTGTTGGCTTGGGATGTGACTTAGTCTCTCTCAATCTCTTACCTTTGCTAATTCCCTCTTACCTTATGCTAACCTAAAACCGCTTCAGATGGTGAACACAAGGAGCAACCCTGACAACAGCCGTGATGCCAACCCTCAGCCAGAGAACAACATTCCGCCACCCCCTCCTCAAGCCCCCAGCTTGGAGCAAATGATGGCCATGCAACTGCAGCTTCTCCAGGCCCTAGCTCAAAACCAGGTGCAGCAAGCTCCGCAACCACCCAACCAAGCTCCTCAGTCTAAGATGCGAGAATTTATGAGGACAAGGCCTCCTACTTTTGCTGGATCCGTAGATCCCATGGAGGCAGATGATTGGATTAAGGATGTGGAGAGGAAGTTGGTCCTAGCCAGTGCAATGACAATGAAAAGGTGTTGTATGCGGCTCACCAACTCAAAGGATCGCTGCTAATCGGTGGGAAAATTACGCGCCGCTCATCAAAATGCACAAGCTATCACATGGGATGAATTTGTGGAGGCATTCCGATCGCGCATATTCCTACGGGAATAATGGACATGAAGAAAGAGAATTCTACCAAGCTGCAGCAAGGAAACCTCAGCGTTTCCGAATATCTGAACAAGTTCACCCGACTGTACCGGTATGTATCCGAAGAGATCACATCAGAGGCAACAAAGATTTGGCGGTTCATGCAGGGACTTGATCCCAACCTCAAGGTGCAATTGGTGTCCAAAGATTTTCCGACATTTCAGCACATGATAAATAAGGCTCTTGTCCAGGAAGATGCTCAATATCAATTGCAGGACTCTCGTAAGAGAAAGATGGCTTTTCAGACACAGAGTAATGCAAGCAGTTCAAGGCCTCGAGTAAATCCACCCGGTTCAACAAAGCTCCAGCAGCAGCAGATGCACCAGAACTCCAGGATCTGCGCCTCGTTCAGAGATGCAAGAACCCCGCATCTTCACCGGAGTCCGACCTCAGAAAAGCAACACCTCAGCCGCAGGTGTGCAATGTTTTCGATGTCACGAGATGGGGCATTATGCAAGCAATTGCCCACAGAAGCCTCAGGTCACCACTCCAATTCCTTTCAACTTGGGAAATACACCAGCGCGAACTTCAGTTGTAGGACAAGGACGGGGAGTATCTCCAATGCAGGAAAAGCTCCAAGAACTCCGCAATCCCAAGAAAGAGGACAAGTTAATCACATCACCGCAAAAGGTGCCCCAGGGGCAGCAATCCTGCTTGGTAAGTTTCAATTTGGTTCAAAGTAAGAAGCAGCTTGAGAACACAGCAAGGAACCAAGAGCTGCGTTTTCCTCTCCTATCTTTTTCCTAGTCCGTCCGAATCTCGGGGACGAGATTCTTTCTAAGGGGGGTAGATTTGTAACATCCTGATTTTCAGAGCCTTTTTGAAGCTTTTAAAATAAAATTCACCATTTGGATTTTTCTGGAATTAATTAAAGCTTAACTGGAATTTACATTAATTAAAAAGATTTAATATGATTAAATTAAACATTAATATTTGTTAAAAATATTTTATTTGTGTTCCTTGTGTCGCAAGGAATTTTTTTGTATTTTCTGAGATTTAATATGTTCATCGTCAACCTCCAGCAGCCTCGGTCGATCTCTCTGTACATATTTCTTTCCGTTTTTCTCTCTCTTCATAACTTCCAATCCGGACCTTATCTCAATGTCTTCCTAAAAGGAAAATTGTGCCAAATCACGCAAGGAATCCATCCCAACTGGTCCCCTTCCGTTTTGTTCATCCGTTTGCCTTTTATCTCCAATTTTCTGAAACGGACTCAAAACCGAAATCCACGAATTGCGGTCGGTTTCTACCTCTTCCAAGCCTATAAATAGGACCCTTGGCTCCCTAAACCCATCCCAAGCCGTGGCAAGTCCCATCAAAGGTCAGGACGCCGTCGGCATCGAGGCCCTTCGGTCTCGAATTTGCTAAATCACGTCTCGAGCTATTCGGTGAGTTTTTCCGTGATCCTTTCGCGTCACATTGTGCCATCATGTGCCATCTACCTTCTTGCCAAGTTAATTTGGTTTTGGTGCAGCCAATCTTCCGAATCGAGTTTTCCCAATCTAGGTCAAGAGCGCTTCCCGACGTCGATTCGTCATCTCCGGTAGCTTTAGCCCTTGTCGTAATTTTTCTTAGACTTGCCTCGCCGCGTTCTACGCCGTGCTCACTTCCTTTTCCCCAAAAAGCCTCCACAAATTTTCGCCTCCGAACCTCGCCATGGCCGTCAATGGCATCTCGTGTTCCCCATCTACCCGGTGATGTTTTCACCAATCCGTTCGCGTCACTTTGTGCCAAACCATCCCAGGTAGCTACCCTCCAAAAAGTTTTAGATTTCGTTCACCGAGCATGAAGATATTAAGTTTTTCCTTTTTTCCTTCCCGACGTCGTTCAAACATCGATTGCGCCGTCTCCGATGGGTTTCTGGCCGAGCCCACAATTTTCATAGCTTCGCCAAGCCACGTTCTAGCCCGTGCTCACCCTACTTCTCCATGTTCCATGCCCGGATTTTATTCCTCTCTCCTACCCATGTCGTTGTAGCCGCCCGTGCCGTCAACGGTCTCCGTTTGGCGTGCCGTCAATTCCTATGGGTGCCTTGGGTCCCTAGCAACCCATTTTGCTAGTTAGATTCACCTCCCATGCCTCCTCTCGCCAGCGCTAGCCTTCTCGCCAAAAGTACTGTTCTCGGATGAACAGTACCATCTGTGAATTTCCAGCATTTTCTCGCCAGCAAACTTTAGATCGCTCGTTCTCCTTCGTCCGAACTCCGATCGACCCGATTCTTCTTCCTAAATTCATCTAAAATTGAGCTCTATCTTTTGGTTCTAGTTTTGCAGTTTTTGGAGTTCATTTGAATTTTATTTGAATTTATTTTGTTTGTTTTGTCGTTTCGCGCGTAGAACCCGACGTCGCCGAAGAGTTTGTCGAGCCGCAGCAAGAAGGACCAAACAGTGCACAAGAAGGCAAGTCTCCTTTGATCATCTTGAACCCATGATTTGAAATGTTTTCAAATTATTTTAAATTATATGCATTGCTATTTACATAAAATATTAGTTCAAATCTTTAGGAACTAGTTATTCCAACTTGCTATGCCCTCCATTGACATTGAATGCCATGTACTCTTGTCACCATAGAATTTCCTTTGTCTCATTAATGAGAGTATTATACTTACTTGTTGATGTTAGTATAGTAGTATAATGCTTAGTCATGCTATCTAATAACTTTGGAAAATCTTGAAAATGGGAAATTATGAATTATTATTGAACCTTGTGTTGGTAAATGAGGTGGCAATTGGAGTTGTCACTGTGATTTTAAAATAAAATAAAATATGAAAGTTGGTTTAGATTAGGGTGGATGGTTGGTTTGGTTTGGTGCGATTAGCACGAGATCTTGTTAAGTGTATGTTCCACCTAGTCAATTAAGGACCGACGCTTGTGTTTGTCCGGTGAGCATTAACCGTACAACCACAAGTCTATATGGGTACGACCTAGTGACTAATTTATGATAGTCTAGTTTAGGTGCCACCGATGGAAAGTGGGTGCCGTGGATGGGTGGTTATTCACAGTGAGGGACAGGATTTCTTGTACTCATATGGCGCAAGAGGGGCTTCGGTTCGGCGATTAGCCTACCTGCTGTGAAACCTCGTGGTGGTATCTAGCTAGATTAGAGTAAGGTAAAGGCTTTGTGATATTTTATCCGGGTCTCATGCCAAAGGAAGCGTGTTGACTTTTAGGATAATTTATCTCTTGTGGGTAAAGTTGTACAACCTCTGCAGAGTGTAAAACTATTCGAATAGCCGTGCCCACGGTCAAGGGCGGGCAAGGAATGCATTCACATGGTAGATTTCTGGTTTTGGTTTTAAAATCAAAGTTTTGTATTCCGAGTGGAGGGAACTCTCGGAAGGGTATCTGGCAGATGGAGCAGAGAGGGTGGATGTAACCCGCAATATTAACCTTCTTCTAGTTGTTAGCTAGTGTTGGTAGATGGAACCTTCACTAGAGAGTCAATGATAGTTCATTAAAGCAAATACTTGTTAAATTGATGCCTTCAAAAATAATTAGTAGTAATTGAAATTTAAAATATTGCTTTGTGCAAAAGAACCATATGGCCTTCCTTTGTTAAGCCTTGCATCTATGCATTTTTCCCAAGACTTATGGAGTACTTTATGTACTCACATGCTACACTCAAAAATAATACCCAGAGGAACACGAAGCTCAAGAGGAGACTACGACTACTTCGCGTGTGGATTCGATAAAGGCTTCCGGAGTTCTAGGTCGCGCTTCCCACCAATTGCCCGTGGCGTATTGATGGGTCTTCGCGGATTTATTTCGCCTCCACTGTGTTTTTGTGAGTGTGTGAGGTCTTAAAACCTCGATTGTAATAATGAGACCTTTCGGTCGAGACTCTCAATTATTGTATTAATACGATCTGGTGATGTACTTATTTCATTTAATTGTGTGCACTAGCTTTGATGCGGGACTAGTGCAGTAATACACAGAGGGTCCGGGTTTGGAAATCCGGGGTCCCGACATTTGGCCTAACCGGCCCTTTTGTAAACTCTGTCACCCGACGTGGTGTATTTCAATTCAAGTAATACAATGAATGATTATGCGATGTATGAAATGATTCAGCAATGTTCTGTGTGCACAAACTATCGATCCAGTGGAATAGTGCAGAGACACGATGATTCTGGATTGAAAATTCGGTCCGAGCAATACTGTATCGAGCATACAACTGTAGGGTAAAAGCCGTAGGGTGGCCATTAGAAGGACCTTAGGGTGGTAATTTTAAAATATATAAAAAGCTTTATGAAAATATTATGTATTATTGCTGTTCGTACCCTTCCTAGTTCTGCTCCCCTTTACTCTTTCAGTTGACTATTTTTAAACATTACTAACGCTAAGTATTGTAAACTGCAGATGGCAGGAGCTGCTACCAAGGGGCAGTGGGACTTTTTCGCCCACGGCGTGAGGGAGGGTGAGTTTGCAAGCCTGCTTCGTAGACTTCTCCACTACTTGGGCTACAAAAAGCCGCCTATCTACCGAGGCAAGAGGACCAGAGTTGGAGCAGATGAGTCCTAGCTGGTGGAGGTCTACATCGACGCCAAGGATGAGAGGGACCCTCCCCACGTATTCCCGACCACTCACAGGAGGGGCAATGTGACCGCAGTGCTCCAGGACGCAGCCCGCTTGGCTGTGGCCCGGCTCTGCGATCTGCACGGACCCACGCTGCGATGGACCCCCTTCTGCTACTACTTGCTGCGCCGAGAGGGCGACCGCTACGACGAGACCCTCACTCCCGACATGGAGGACGACCCGGTGTTGACACACCAGGTGGACCTCACCCGGGCTCTGGGGACAACCCACGTCAGGGCTTAGGAGGAGATCACGGCGCTACGTGAGCGCCTGCACACCACTCACAGCGAGGCAGAGTCTCTACGTGAGAGGCTTGCAGCATGCGAGACAGCTTTGGCGGAGGCCAAGGCAGAGGCAGCTACTGCACGTGCTCAGCAGACTCCTACACCAGCTACGGCCCTCGCACCACTCCCGCCAGGCTCGGGGGGACTACGCACCAGACTTACTGCTCGTAAGAGCGTACGGCCCCCGGGGCCGCAGTCCGCACTACGCCGTGGAGAGACCCACCGTAGCCGCAGCCGTAGCCGCTTTCGCTCCCACTCCGACACTGATCCTTCCGAGTTCAGTGGCAGCCGCTCCCGTTCCGAGTCACCGGACTATAGCCCCTCTAGCCCCAGTGTTGGTCCCATGGAGGAGTAGGACGCATGCAGTAGATAAGCAGCAGCAGTAGTATTGCTTTTGCTAGTTTCTTAGTTCGGTGATGTATAATTATGAACTCTGTGTGTGCTTATGGGTGTATTTAATGAATGGCCAGGCATAAGGCCTTATGATGAATGTTCTTTTGTCGTTTATCTTGTTGTTCTTTTTGCGACATGGGTGGATACCCTTTCTTTTCTCAAGGGTAGTATTAGTACTGAATTATGAAGCTATAACTGCAGATGGCCAGTCAAAGGGTTACACGGTCTCGGGCCCATACTGACCCTCATCATGCTGAGGTAGACTCAAACCATGGCACAGCACCCGAAGAAAATCAGAACCAGGATGCTGATCTCCCAAACCCCCAGTTAATCCCACAATGGCCCAAGTAATGGCACAACAAACTCAGATTTTACAAGCCATTTATGCTGGACAGCAAGGAAGCTCTGGTGGGCACAGAGCTGACTTAGGAGATTTCCAAAGGATAAGACCAATTACATTCACCTCGGCAGAAGAACCACTTGAAGCCGAAGATTGGCTTGGGGATGTTGAAAGAAAGTTGCGCTTAATCAAATGCGCAGAAGATGATAAAGTCATATTTGCCACCCACCTATTTCAAGGAGCTGCAGCAGCATGGTGGGAAAATTATGTAGCTGCCAGAGGCCAGGAAGATGCTACCACCGGGGGTGACATGGAAGCTATTCCATGGTCAGAGTTCAAGAAAGCTTTCAAAGACAACTTCATTCCAGCAGGGATAATGCGGATAAAGAAGAATGAATTCCACAATCTCAAGCAAGGGAACCTATCTGTTAGTGAATATCTTACAAAATTTACGCAGCTGGCCCGGTATGCCCAGAAGGATATAGAAGAAGAGGAAGAAAAGACTGACAGATTCTTTGAGGGGTTAAAGGATGAACTAAGAGTGCAGCTGATCACCCAGGACTTCACCAGCTTTCATCAGCTGGTAAACAAGGCGTTGGCCCTGGAAAATGAGAAGAAAATTCTTGAGGCCAGTCGTAAGCGCAAGATGACAACTCAACGGCCGCAAGGAAGATTTATTCAAAAATTCTTCAACAACCCCTCATACTCAAGGTCTAATCAATCTAGTGTTTCAACCCCAGCCCCTAGATTTGGTGGAAGTATGCCTGAAACATCACGTCCAGGAGGACAGTATAGTGGTACAAACCCCGCAGCAAATCTTAATTGCTATAGCTGTGGGGAGAAGGGACACTTTGCCAGCAGATGTCCACATAAGCAGAATGTCCCTGTCCGCAGTCAAGCTTCAGCTCCTGGTAGGGGACAGCAGAGCTCTCAAGCTAGCAAAAACACTCCAGCACCAAATCGAGGCAGAGTCAACCATATTATAGTTGAAGAAGCTCAGGAAGCCGCTGGAGTTCTTATGGGTACGTTTTCCGTCAAGACCATCCCAGCACAAGTATTATTTGATTCAGGAGCTTCACATTCGTTTATATCTAAGGGGTTACGCTAATAAATTAGGGTTACTTGTTTATGCCCTTAAGAAGCCATTGGTGCTTAACTGACCAGCTGGACCAATTACTGCTACCCTAGTATGCCCAGGGGTGACCATTACCATGGAAAGATGTGATTTCCTTGCTGTCCTTATAGTATTAAGCTCTCAGACCCTAGACATTATACTAGGAATGGATTGGTTAGCTAAAAATCAAGGTGTCCTAGAGTGTGCCACCAGAACAGTGAAAGTGGTCAAGTGTCCTGGGAGGACCATAAAAATAAAAGTGGACCGACCATATCGATGGGGTCGTGCAATTAATTACTGTGAAGATGTACCCCTAGAAGGAAGGATAGTGGTACAAGATTACCCTGAAGTGTTCCCTGAAGAACTACCTGGAATGCCCCCGGATAGGGATATGGAGTTTGTGATCAATCTGAAGCCAGGAGCTGCCCCAGTATCCAAGAGGCCCTATAGGATGACAGTAGAAGAGCTGGAAGAGTTGAAGAAACAACTCCAAGATATGCAAGAGAAGGGATTCATCAGACCTAGCTCATCACCATGGGGATCTCCAGTGCTGTTTGTGAAGAAGAAGGATGGTACCGCAAGAATGTGTGTGGATTACCGAGCCTTAAATGAAGTAACCATCAAGAACAAGTACCCCCTTCCAAGGATTGATGATTTATTTGATCAGCTCGGTGGAGCCACTGTATTCTCCAAAATTGACTTGAGATCGGGTTACCATCAGTTGAAGATCAGGCCAGAAGATATTTCAAAAACTGCTTTCACCACTAGATATGGGCTGTATGAATTTACAGTCATGTCTTTTGGTTTGACCAATGCCCCAGCTTATTTCATGAATCTCATGAATAAGATCTTCATGGAGTATCTGGATAAGTTTGTGGTGGTGTTCATCGACGATATTCTTGTCTACTCCAGGACTGCAGAAGAGCATGCTGAGCATTTGCGCTTAGTATTAGAGAAGCTAAAGGAGCACCAGCTCTATGCCAATTTTAGCAAATGTGAATTTTGGTTGTCAGATATCAGCTTTCTAGGTCATATAGTGACTGCTGGGGGAGTGTCAGTGGACCCAGCTAAGATTGCCGCAGTAATGGAATGGCAACAACCCACTAGTGTCACAGAAGTGCGCAGTTTTCTTGGGTTGGCAGGATACTACAGGAGATTTATAGAAGGATTCTCTCATATCGCCAGGCCAGTGACTCAACTGCTTAAGAAGGATCAGAAGTTCGAATCGACTCAAGCCTGTGAGAAGAGTTTCCAGGAACTGAAAAAGAGGTTGACCACCACCCCTGTGTTAGTACTACCAGACGTACGCAAGGACTTTGAGGTGTACTGTGATGCCTCCCATCAAGGGCTGGGATGCGTACTAATGCAGGAAGGCAGGGTTGTTGCATATGCCTCCAGACAGCTTCGTCCCCATGAAGCCAACTACCCTACCCATGATCTAGAACTAGCTTCAGTGGTTCATGCCCTAAAGATTTGGTGACACTACCTGATTGGGAACCACTGTGACATCTACACAGATCACAAGAGCCTCAAGTATTTCTTTACTCAATCTCACCTTAATCTGAGGCAAAGAAGATGGTTAGAATTGATCAAGGATTATGAACTGAGTGTACACTACCACCCTGGGAAGGCCAATGTGATAGCAGATGCTTTAAGCCGAAAAGCTTATTGTAATAACCTGATGGTGCAAGAACATCAACCTGAACTGTACAAAGAGATAAAGGCACTCAACTTGGAGATTGTAGATCGAGGCACTCTGGCGACCATGGAAATTCAGTCCAGTATAGAGGAGCGAATTATGGAAGCTCAGCAAGGGGATCCAACCGTTTTAAGAATAAAGAAATTAATGGAAGCAGGGAAGGCCCCCAAGATGACAATTGATGAGGAAGGTACACTACGGCACAGGGAACGAATCGTTGTGCCACATCAACCGGATCTTAAGAACCTAATACTGAGGGAAGCTCATAGCTCTCCGTACTCTCTTCACCCGGGAAGTACCAAGATGTACCATGACATGAAGCAGTTCTGTTGGTGGCCCCGTATGAAAAGAGACATCGCAGAGCATGTAGCTTGCCGTGATGTGTGTCAAAGAGTGAAGGCAGAGCATTAAAGACCTGCAGGACTACTACAGCCATTACAAGTACCCCAGTGGAAGTGGGAAGAAGTCGGAATGGATTTCATCACTGGATTCCCACGGACCAAGTCAGGATATGACTCTGTATGGGTTATAATTGATAGGTTGACCAAGGTCGCCCACTTTATTCCTATTAAGATGACTTACAAGGGAGACAAGTTAGCAGAACTGTATATGTCCCGCATTGTATGCTTGCACGGCATGCCAAAAAGGATAGTCTCAGATCGAGGTTCTCAATTTACCTCGTATTTCTGGACTAGCCTACATGAGGCTCTTGGCACTCACCTGGATTTCAGCACCGCTTATCACCCTCAGACAGTGGTCAAACAGAGAGAGTGAACCAAATATTAGAAGATATGCTTAGGGCTTGTGCCCTGGACTTCTCTAAGGAATGGGATAAATGTTTGCCATATGCTGAGTTTGCTTATAACAACAGTCATCAAGCTAGCCTACAGATGTCACCTTTTGAGGCTTTATATGGAGGGAAATGCAGAACCCCACTACATTGGTCCGAAGTAGGGGAGAACCTCATATTTGGACCTGACATTCTCAAACAAGCTGAAGAGAAGGTTCGTCTAATCAGAGATCGATTACAGGCGGCCCAGTCTAGGCAGTAGAGTTATGCAAACAAAAGAAGAAGACCGCTGACATTTGAGGTTGGAGATTACGTCTACTTGAAGGTGTCACCTCTACGAGGAGTTAAGAGGTTTAAAGTCAAGGGCAAGCTTACCCCTCGATATGTGGGACCATTTCCAATTACGGCCAAGAAAGGAGGAGTTGCCTATCAGTTAGAATTACCTCAAAATCTATCTGATATACACAATGTTTTCCACGTGTCTCAACTCAAGAAATGCTTACGAGTACCAGAAGATCAAACTCCATTAGAGGCAATTGAGCTTGAAGAAGACCTGACCTACAAGGAGCGTCCAATTAAAATTCTGGACACCGTTGAGAAAAAGACAAGAACCCAAACCATTCGCATGTGCAGAGTGCAATGGAGCCATCATTCAAGGAAAGAAGCCACCTGGGAACGTGAAGACCAACTCCGGAAAGACTACCCCGACCTATTCACTATCTAGGCTGAATCTCGGGGTTGAGATTCTGTTTAAGGGGGGTAGATTTGTAACATCCTGAAAAATGTAAATATTAAAATGTAGAGTTTTTGGATTATTTTATTTGCTTTTCATTTGAATTGGAGTTTATGGACTTTCTTGTAAGTATAAAGGAACTTCAAAAGTAAAAAGAGCACATGAAATGATAAAACATGAGCATTAAATAAAGAATCTGAAAAGATGATCCATAAAGGAGAAATGTAAATAAGCATGAAATATCATCTCTAAAAATTATGGCAAGCAAGTTAAAGGAGGTGAGCAATTAAAATGCTAACCTATATGGGGATATATATATATATGTATATATGTATATGAAAAGACTTATTAAATTTCTGTATCTACAAATATGTGCCAAAAATATAAATCCAAATGTAGGTGGACAAAAGTGGAGGAATAATATACAAATGCATTAAGGAGAATAACAGCAAAAAAAAAGAAAAAGAAAAAAAAGTGGATGGGAGCCAGACCAGGCCGCTCGGCCCAGCCCAGCCCCCATTTCCCTGTTCCGCATTGCCCGGCGACGCCTGCGCCGCGGGCCCGCGCCCCACGCCTCACTCCCACGCGAGCCCCACGCGCCAGAGCCACTCCCCCTGGCAGGTGGCCCTCCCGCCTGCGCTCTCTTCTTCCCCGGCTCCTTCCTCTCCACGCGCAAGCGTCACAGCTCCCCTCGCGCTTGCTCCTTTGCAGCAGCAAATCCGCCTCTCTCTTTCTCTCACCCCGCGGGCAAGTTCAAAGCACCCCGCCCCCTCTCTCCTACGCAATCTCGGAGGAGATTGAGTTCACCCCCTGCCAGCGGGAACAGGGCGGAGGCCGAAGCGCGTCTCTCTCTTCCGGCTATAAAAGCCTCGCCTGGGAGTCTCAAACACACCGCAATGCTCCCTTCTCCCTTTCCCTGCCCGCAATTGAACCATAGCGCCCTCAATCCCCGCCGGCACTGTCTTCTCTCTCGCGGTCGGCGACCAAGCCACCGCCGATTCCGGCCGCCTCCGGGCAACTCCTTACTTCCAGAGCTTCGTGGAAGCAAGGTGAAGCCGAACCCCTCCCTCACCGAGTCTCCCGCTGCATGAGCTTCGCCGGCGACGACCGCCCACTTGGACCGCCGCCGTCACACACCGCCGGCTCGCCACTGTGCTCCTCCATCCCCGCCGACATCACCAGGAGCTTCACCATCGCCCGGGGATTATATATCACGAAGCCCCCGGACCTCCCCGGTCGCCCTCGCCGCCGGCCACCGTCGCCCCTGACTTCTCTGCCCGGCCCCCTCCGCGAGCTACCTCAAAAGGATTGATTATCCTTATAGGGTAGGCAACGCCTCCCCGCTCACTTGGTTAACACCGCTCGTCTCTTCTCCCCCCGACTCCCTCGGCGCGCGTTCGAGCCCCCGGCTCCGCGTGCTGAGGTTGAGTTTTCGTTTTATTTTCCGCGCTGACAGATGGGCCCCAGTCGTCAGCCGCTATGGGACCATGAGCCCAGCGACACCGGACCACTTTGTCGAGGCAGCCCATCGACCGATGGGGCCAGAGGCCGGAGGTCCCACCTGTCAGTGACCAGCCACATGCGTGGTTACTGACAGCATGGTCCCACATGTCATATACACATATTATGGAAAATAATAAAAAGATTAAAAGATTAAAATAACCAGTGGGTCCCACCTGTCAGATATTTCATATTTTCTGGAATTAATTCAACCTGAGAACTTCAAATAATCATAACTTTCTCATTTTAACTCCAAATTGGATGAGAGAAATTTCTAAATTCATCTAAATTCAGGATCTGTCCAATGGAACTAAAATCATAATTTTTAGAGTTCATTTGAATTTCTGGTGATATTTTGTTGATTTGATGTTTTCTTTTTATCCAAATTTTCGCGCACGATTAAAATAGCTTACGAGGCTCAAGAAGAAGAGTTCAAGGCAGCAGTCCTAGAAGCTCCGGATAATCAAGCACCAGACCACTGTGACCAAGGCGAGTCAATACTTTGATCATGTTGAACCTACATTTCATGCAAATTACTTTGTTTTAAATTAACAAATTGCATGCTGTTATTTTTATGCAAATACATGCTAAATTTGATATTCTAGTTATATGCCATTGTTTACCTTGAATAATATTACCCTCTCCTTTGGAATATTCAATGTGTGAACCTTGTCGCCCTAGCAAAATTATAATAGTAATGTTTTGAAAATAAGTCCCTAGCTATATGCTATGCTTAGATACTCAGGGGGCGCTGAAATGCCCCAGACATCATTGTCACTTTTAATAATGAGAAAATGGTTTGGACAGTCTGATGGGAATGACTGATATATTTTGGACATGATTATTTTATACTCTCAAATTCCTCAACTTGCTTAAATATCTGGGCGGATTGGTTTGAGGGTGTGAGTGTGGTGCAGTGGATGCACAAAATGGGTTAGTGGTAGATCGCCCAGATACCACTAAGGACCGAATCTTGTCACGACCTCCTCTGTAAAACAGTATAGCCACAAGTCTGTAAAGTACAACTTGGCTAAGTAAATTTATCGAAACTCCGGACTCATCTCACTGGTAGGGGGAGTGAAGGGGCTACGCTATGGCAAGGGGGCCTGAAGGGACACCAGTGGGGGGTGAAGTTTCCCAGCTGCCCTATGTTGCGGGAAGGTAGAAGCCCGGCTGCGTAGTGGCTGGGGGAAACATCCCGCGCATAGATGGGACCCACCGCAAGTGGGCAGTTTCCCATAAGGTGAGATGACAGAAGGGGCTAGATACTTTGAAAAGTCACTGTGATGGTCTGCTCAACCACACTTCTAAGGAATTGTGTGGGGCAACGAGTTGATTGTCTCTTGTGGTGAAAGTGTAGAAACTCTGCAGAGTCAAAACTATTCGAATAGCCGTGCCCACGGTCAAGGGCGGACATGGGAACTTAACTGTATATAGTTCTGTTTTAAAATATTGAAAACTGGGTATGAAAAGACTTGGAGGGCGAAGGACTGCCCTAGTTCGGAATTGTCCTGGGTGTCGTCCCAGTGGTAAGTTAAGCGGCTATAACGCTGAAGGAATTGCTATATGGTGCAGATGCCATGTAACGGTGGATGGAATCTGGATCGCTATTATTATTGCATATTCTTGAACATTATGCTTTTGTTCAAAATGCTAGGTCTTAGGAATTTTTAGGTAATTGTATTCAAAAGCACTCTACGCAAAAATAAAATGAGCCCCAACCTTCCTTGATTAGCCATACATGTTAAATATTGCATTCTGTGTGTTGGCTCGCGGAGCACGGGGTCGGAGTGCTCACTCTCGCTTTTGCGACAAAATTCAGAAGCAGGAACACAAGACCATTATGCCTACGAGGATACACCTGGTATGGAGGAGAAGGATAACGAGAGAGACTAAGGCGTAGGCCCCGTGATTAGACATAGACAAGTGGACTTCCGGCTTTGTGTGCACGTATGTTACCGGTTAGCTGGCGACATATAATGCACACATTACCCTTCCAGTCGCTTGCCTGTGGATTTTGGGTTCACTTTTGCTAATGTTTCCGCTGCATGTTTGTAATGAAGACATTTGGCCTAACCGGCCCTTTTGTAAACTCTGTCACCCGACGTGGTGTATTTCAATTCAAGTAATACAATGAATGATTATGCGATGTATGAAATGATTCAGCAATGTTCCTGTGTGCACAAACTACTGATCCAGGGAATAGTGCAGTAGACACAGTAGATTCTGGATTGAAAAATCCGGGTCTGACAAGAGGAGAGGGAAGAAAAAGAGAGGAGAGGGAGAAGATTAGGAGGAGGTTCCGCTACTTCTGCGAGGTAAAGATTTTTGCTATGTTTTAGTCAATTTTTGTATTAAGTAAATAGTTTGCTTAATATAAAATTAGCATCCATAGAAAATTATAGTTGTAGAAGAATAGTATAACTTTGGTTAGATGAATATTAATCCCCTGTTAGAGGAAAGACCAGATGGAAGACAGGAGGAAAAAAAGAAAAGGGAGGACAAACGTGCGTGTATTTATTTTATTTCATTGCGAATATTTAACTGGGAGGATCTCGTGACATGTTAGAGTAGTGGGAAAATTTTGGTTAGTCATATGAAAATGCAAAACATTATTAGACAACATTTATGATTAATTAGGAATGAGTTTAATATCGTAAGTACATTGAAAATTCACGCTTACCGTTAAAACTGGTATATTGGCATTTAAATCTACATGTCGCATATTTAATTACTTAATTATTTTTGTCAATATCATGTAAATTCTTGCAACCTATTAGGAATTATCTACAGTAGGAGAGAGCTCGAGTAGAAAGAGAGAGAGCGGAGCAATGTCGGTGTGCGTAGGAGCAGATAGAGAGTTGATACGTACTGGCGTAGAGGAAAGGGAGTGATATCAGTGTGAATGAGAATGGGTTACACTATGAGGAAAAATTAACCGATATGAAGATGCCCACACATTAATCGTGGCCTCTGCCTTAGGGAATGGTTCGTGGTACCATTTGTTCGAGTACAAGGCACCTACTGATGAGTAGGCACACCGGCATGGTTTGCGGTACCATTTGTTTGAATGTGCAAAGTGGCTCCAAGATTACAAATCATGTACACTGTCATCTATACTTTGTTAGTTGCTACATTTGATGTACGTAGTGTCATAGTACATGTACTGTTTATGTTACTGTTGTGGCACTATTCCCTTTTGAATACTATTGTAAGTATTGTCCTGGTAGCCTAGTACTATTTTGTTTGTTTACAAGTTAAATTTACTCCTGCTTTACATTTGATTTTTTTGTTCTGCGTTAATGCTAGCTTGAAATCATTTTGCAGGTATGGCTCGTCGATCGGACTGGCCTTTTGACCTCCTGGATGAGTGCGTCGACTGGCTGCATCGCACATCATGTCGCGTCCCACATCCTGCAATTGCGAATAATGCGATCGAGTTGGGGGTGATCTGCACGTGCACACCTCAAGTGGTCTGGAGGCTAGACCCACGCTGGACAGACAGAATTGCACTTCGGCAACACTGTCTTTTCACCTTACGTAGGTTGCATACTAACCTTTTTTTTGGCTTCACAGGCTCAGCGATGCTGGTCTACTACCTCTTGCCCAGATGATGCAGGCCACAGATGAGAACAGTCTGGCACTAGCTACGGTTGGGGACGACGAAGACGTGCAGGCTGGCCTGGAGCGGTTGTGACGACTCCTGTTCGACCGCTCCCTACTAACAACTCTAGTGAACTAGTGGCGGCTAGAGATGCACACTTTCCACTTCCCTTTTGGGGAGATGGCCCCTACTGTGCAAGACATCTCAATGCGGCTTGGCCTTCCTATCATGGGAGATGCTGCCTTCCCGCTAGAGCCCAGTCCGGCTGGCGCGACGACCTGCTGGCCAGATATCATGTAATCATTCTGCCTGGGGCCGCGGAGGGGTACTACGTCTTCCCGCCGGGACGGACGCACGGCCCATCCTTGCGGTAGCTCTTGTAGTTCTGAGTACGTGTTCGATGACCTTCTTGTTCGAACCGCTATGCTCTCCATTTGACACTATGGTCTTACTAACTTTCGTACTTACTATGTGATGTTTGTAATACTGTTGTATTCTTATTGTACTCTTTTTTATAATGTACATTTGTTCAATGCATGTTGATGCCTCTAGCTCAGTGCACGTGACACACTGTACTTATTATGTACCTGGTGGCCAAGGCCAAGGCTGATGGCGAGGACAACAATGCCGAGCTGAGCCGCAAGGGCAAATGGCCATGTTCCACGCAGTACTTCGACACTCTTCGTTCATATGTCCCATGTATTTCTAATTCTCTAAAGGCATGTGTGTACCATTCTTTAGTCGTTTGCCTGCATGCCATGTAACCCCCTTATCGGATGAATGGTCATGTTGTTTTCCTCCGTGTATGAATTCTCGGTTGCATCACAATATCACTTACCTTCATACTTACGAATTGTTGGTACCTCAATCGTCCTCACAATTTTTTTTTTCAGAAAATTTATCACACTACAACAACATACGATGATCGCAAAATATTATTGTGAATCTAACAAATTTCGTACCATTCATAACCTACAAGAATCACAAATGGATCAACCAACATTGCTTACCCTTTCTTTTCTTAAAATAACTTACAAACAAGATTTCATAAATGTTACCTACGTACAATAATTGCCATTTACCCCCACGCACGAAGGTTGCACGTCTCCATGGACCTTTTCCACGGAAATGACACGCGTTGCCAACCTACTAGGCAACAGGATCCAATCGCCGGATAGTTAGGCGTTTGGATCTTATCGCCCAACGGTTGGGTAACTGCCTGTGTATCACTCGACCATTGGGCTACAGGGTCTAGTCGCCTAACCGTGGGTGATTGGTGACTATTTTTGTAAAAAATTAAAGTGCGGGTATATTTTTGTATCTTCAAATAAAAATAGATTATTTAAAAAAAATCAAAAAATATGTAACGTGAAGGAAGGCTGAGAAGTAGTAACAAATGTTTGTACCATAGACACCCGTTATATTTAATAATGAATCTCTCATCTTTGTTAAATCTGCGTTTACATGGCTTTCGTAATGAATTACTGTCTGGTTTGATGTTAGGTCTTATTGGCTAGAGCTCCAGCTGAGCCACTCGTTGCATCATAATCATCATAATAGAATTCCTTAAACGTGGGAGGATTGTCGGCCAGGTAGGGCATGCACGTCCCCAATTTTGCAAAAGGCCCCTCGGTCTTTCTTGCAATTTTGTTCGAGTCCTACGAAATGTTATCTGTCTGATCGTGCCACTAGCCAGATCTGCCTGTCCACCTATGCGTTGCACGGTCCATGCCCTAACCCGCCCCTAATCCCCCCACAGAGCTCGCCGCCTCAGCACTTTTCCTTCGCTTGCGCCCTCGCCCGTGCCCGGGTGCCCCACGTCTCCTCCCCTTCGACCTCGCCGCCACCCTCGCCACCGTCACTTGGTGCTGCTCTAGCTCCTAAAGCCTCTCAGCCCCCTATGCCTCTAGCATCTTGCTTCCACTTGCGCTCGGCCTCTGGTGCGCCTGTGCCCTCTTCACCCGATTATTGGTGCCAGCCTGCTCTGCCCGGGTGACCTGCTCGCCTCCCCTGTGCCTCTGGCCGGCTCCAAAACCCAGCAGCCTCTCTAGCACCTCCGGCCTCCAGACACCGGCCGATGACATCCAGCCCGCCTATAGTTTCCCCTCTAATTTCCTCTACTCGACCCTGTCCAGGTCCATTGTTGCCTCCTTCCCTCCCTCGGAAAATATGGGTTTCCCCTCTTCTTCCCCTTTCTCTTCCCCCTCTAATATTTCTTAAATTGTTAAAGATATTATTGTATTAGTATAGATTTACTTTTATTCCCATATTGTCTTAGCCTTGGACACGTGTCCCATGTACTCTATATACTCCCTTCGTTCTTTTTCAAGTGAGGTTATTGACGTTTTATGGTTTTCGAGGAGGTACTTTGACCATTAAGTTCTATAATTAGTAGTACAATAAAATTATAATATTATAAAAGTATTTTTAGTGAAAAATCTAACAATATAGTTTTCATGTGGTTAATTTAGATAAATTTACATATATTGATGATCAAAACTTAAAAAGTTTGACAGCAACGCTTCTAAAACATTATTTAGGAAAGAATGGAGACATATAGATTAGAGACTGCTGGTCAAAAATAGTAATGCATCAGTTGTTTCCCTCAATTTCTGACACCAATGAGGTACTTAGCTCAAAGGGACAACTAGGTGTTCGGTAATGACCCGAACATCTCAAAAATGCAAATCTATTTGGCATTGCAAATCTGTTTGGGTTGAGGAAACGGACGGTGAATGGGCCATCCAATCCCTAACTCCGAACCTAAATTACTTGTTTGTTTTGTGGAATGGGATGAGTTGGTGACATGTCCAAGCCATCCCTCATGGCAACAAAGTCTATAAATTGAGGGACTGATTTATCCCAGCAATTTCATAGGATGACCTCACCATCTTCAATTTTCTCTGATGAGAGAGTCCTCAAACCACTAGCCCTTACATTCATGTATCTTGGTGCTACTGGGCACTACATTTCAGAGTTCAGAGAAATTGCAGTGTGCCTGACTGAGCTTATGTTATATACTTTCTTGTACTGCTTTCATCAACTGCACCACATTCCTATCAACCATCTTCAATCCTTTATGGCTGTTAAAATTCTGAATAAATCTAATAGGTGTTACTTATGTAGGTTGATGCAAAGGTTGGGAAACCTCGTGTGAACTTCAAGGAAACTTACCCAGTGTGTTGAATTTGATTACTTGCACAAAAAGCGATCTGGTGGTCAAGGTCAATATGGACGAGTTTGTGTGTGAGTTCATATAAATCAAGTAGTTCTTGACAACCTAACTTTAATTGCTTGCTTTTTATCTTCAGTTCATTCGCTTAAAAAATGTAAATACTTTCTAATGCACATATATGAGGATCGCTATTGGAAGCACACTTTCCAGCTTCGAACAGTTTCTTGACATCTTTCCTCTTCCACAACTTTCCATTTCCCATTAATGTTATTGAGTTGACTAATCGTTGATTTGTCTACGATTAGTCGTCTGGTCAACCCTGAAAGGTTGACTGGGACCTTTGACTCAACAAGCAGGCAAATCGTCCAACTGGCCGACTTAGTCAACCAGCAACATCTAGCCGCTAGGAGGGTGAGGGAAAGGGGAAAGAGAGGGTGGGTTAGAGGTGTTGAGGAAGCGTCGCTGGCGACTAGTCCGATCGATTTCTTTACTTAGAACAAATCGAATCAATCACAGAAAACAGAATAATAGATTGAACACACAGAGAGAGGTAGAGAGAACTCTTGATCTTTCTTTATTACTTTCAATTGCTTTTGTACAAAATATGTCAGTACGACTTTCTATTTATAGTCTTCGGTAAGGTGCCTATAATAGCCAGGTTTGCTACTCTAGGTCCAGATTTCCTAACAGGGGTAGGGGGAGGACAGAAAGGAGAAAGTGTGGGACAAAGTGATGCGAGGGTGTGAGGTGGCGGCGACCATGCAAAGGCAAGAGCAAGCCGTGACTGACTGATAGTGTGATGAAACCCTTGACATATTACAGCCCATCTAGGTCCTTCAATTAGCCAGCCCATCAGGCCCAATATCACAATACAAAACTGTTGAGTTGTGACTAATGAGCCCCCCAAAGTCCTAGACCAGCCGCCGGCAGGAGGTGAATGCCAGAAGAAGCCCCTTTCGCCACCGCCGCCACCAGCTTTCCATCTCCAGCTCCTGTGAATCCTTGTGTTGTCGCAAGCTGGATTAATCTCCTTTCCTCTCCTACCTCTATGAGCCTTCTCCCTTCCTCTACATGTGGTAGATGCAGTAGTAGGCTAGTAGCAGCAGGTGGTGGTGCAGTACAGGTCTACTGGCAGCAACTTGCAGGTAGTAGCTCGTAGTAGCAGTAAGTCGTCGGCCAGTTGATAACATGGCAACTCAACTTGATGTACTGACTCAACAACCATTCTTCCCATTCCCACTTGTAGGATGAATATTGGATGTTGAGAAAAGTGATCATGAAGTACACCAAGGTTGGAACAGCGCCCTGGCGACGTGAGTTGCCTCCTGGGAGCCTGGATGCCTAGGCGATCGACTATGCCCAGCAAATATCAAGTACATGTAACAAAAGCCATGAGTATTACAATTGTCGTAGAAGACACCAATATGAAATAGAGAATATAACAACAGTTAAAATAGTCTTTTTCACTGACGAGGAACGATAAAAACAAATCAGAAGCATATTCTAATTGTGCTACTTCTACTTACACAACCCTAGAATACTTGGGTTTTAAGTTTGATAATGCCATGTTTCCTTTCGTCATTAAGTAGTATCATATCATGTTTTGCTTAGTCTTCAAGTAATATGATGCCACATTTACATGATGTTTATGAATTGTAGCTAAGTTGTGAAGGGCTTCATGTAGAATATAAATTGAGGTCAGAGCCTCTAGTTTTGTAACACGCTCGTGTACTCTTGACCTATGAATAGATTTTGCTGTTCTTGTTTGTGATCGTGGATTAGATCTTGTGTTTGAGAGTTTTTGACTAAACTCTTGCTACCATGTTTGCTTTTCATTCTCTCCTGATAGATATCAAGCACAACAGTTGAGGCGGTTCCTTCAATATTTGTGCTGTCCATTTTGTAGCAACAAAGGGTAATTGCCTCCACAATCTTATTCTGCTTCATTCACTGATATGGGTGCACATGAGGTTACAATCAGATTGGATATTTCCTGTCTGATCCAATGCTGAACTCGAGTGGGATCAAATTCGGGAAGACATTTTAGTACCCGCTCAGATTTGGATGGTTTTGTTCATATGTGAATTTGGATTCGGGATGTGGTTATTTATTGGATGCGGATATTATCAAAATATTAACTTGGATACCTGAGAGAAAAAATACCAACTAAAAAAATAAAGAAATGATTGGGGGTGGAAATCACCTCAGCTGCTCATCGTTGCTTCCTCCCGATTGCCAATCCCTGCCACCATCTAGCACAACTACCGCAAGAACGGTGTCGCCTTGCTGTCAATCATCCAAGATGTATCATGTATGGACATCCTTGCATGACTAATCCAGTCAAGGAGAGGTGAGTGGTCTTGTCGACCGGCATGTGCTGACTGGATACCTAGCCGGTGATTGGGTGCTATGATGGCAATCATGACTAAAAGTACACATACAAACACTTGTGTCCTAGTCATTTTGTTTTGTACATACAAACAATTGTGTCGTAGTCATTTTGTTTTGTAATCTAGTTAGTTATGAGAAACTTTACCAATTGAAGCAAGATATTGCTGTTATGGCTCCAAAAAATGATGCACTCAACTAATTATTATATCCAAACATGGGAAAATTTAAGTGCTTACCGAAAACCGCCACAGTGCCATACAAAGCCTAAGTAAACTTGGTAGCCATACCTTCTTTCTTTGCCAGTATGCTTTACTGGATATGCATGTTATTGTAAAAGATATTGCTAAATTGCACCTTTCCCTTAAGGGTTATGATGTTGTAAACTTGTTCATCTTTCAAAAGTAATGTGCTTAGAGCATAAATATATTGAGAACATAAGTGAGTTCCTGTGCTTATATGCCTTCATGAGATTTGGTTCTCCGAATAAGTTCATAGGATATTCTGTTGAAGTTCATTTGGAGTTGTCATGACAAGAAGCAACAATATGCAGGTACATTGAGCCTCTTCCATCATGTTGTGATGGTAAATTCGAATTTGAGAACATGATTATTGGACAAGCAATTCCTTCGAACTTCATACCAGCGATTGAGAAGGGCTTTAAGGAAGCTTGCAATTTGTTCCTCACTTGTTAAGCTATTTTATATATTTTTTTTTGCAGAGTGATAACTTGTGTTTCCATTCTACTTGCTGTAGGGGTGCATTCATAGGGCATTCTGCTGAAAATATGAGAATTGTGCTGACTGATGGGGCTTCACATGCAGTGGATTCCAGTGAGCTTGCTTTTAAGCTAGCTGCTATCTATGCTTTTAGACAAGTGAGCCTAGTAACTTCTTTTTTGGGTACAAGCGTGCATTCATACTAGTGAATTCTGACACTAGTATGATGAGAATGTAAGTGCTCTACATAAATTTGTTCTTTCTTTTTTGAGTGTTATACTGCTAATATTAGAACCCATGATGAAGGTGGAACTGAAAGTTCCAACAGAGTTCCAGGGCACAGTAACTGGTGACATGAACAAGTGAGTATTTGATCTCAACAAACTATGCATGGACTTTAATGTATGGTTAGCACATGATAAGTGATTTCATGCTAAATGTTCTTTCTCTAGTCTCTACTCAAGATTCAAGAAATGCAGATATTTGCCTGCAATCTACTTAAAAGGATAATTGCCCCTTACCACCTGAAAAATTCAGTTTGCCAGAATACTGTCAGCTGTGATGATGACAAATGGGGTCTGGTACCGCATGTCATTGACACCTTTGGTGATATCTTGTGAAACTGTGACTTACCCAGTGTTACGGAATTTTTTTCGTGCATCTATCTTTCAAGCTATACTAAGTCTGTTTTCTTTTGCTTCATGTGGAAAATAGGAGAAAAGGCATAATTGTGGGGAATGATCAGGAAGGCGATGACACAGTTGTAGTGTGCCATGTACGTAATCCTTTATTCCTTCCCGTTTCTTCTTGCTTTATGTGGTGTCTACTAATCAAATACATTGGATATCTCTACATTATTCGGCTTGTAATAAAATTGGCAGATTTAAAGATGGGCAGTATGTGGCTAGCGGTTGTATCAGCGGTGCTGACTTTGTCTTTATATGGTTTGTAGTAATAAGTGTCTCAGAAATCAACTGAAGTAATAGAAAATAACATCGCAGTACTAACCACATAGCATTACACTATTGGGCTTTGTAATGGGTGGTAGATCTGGAGTTGGTTACCATGGAGGTTGTACTAATGTACACTGATAACTCAGGCTACATTTTGCAAAATAAATTTCACTTTGGAACTTTATCACTTTTGTCCTACTCAACCCCACAATAGACGTACCAGATTAGTAGATTATATACAAGGAAAATGTATCTTGTGTAATTCGTAATGTAATGTTGGGACAGGTACTATATACAGGGGCGGAGCCAGGATCCAGACAAAGGGGGGGCCGACCCGCCAAGGCGCCGGCGTCATAGGTCCTGGGCGTCGTATGTCGGCAAAAATTAGACATACACATATATAATTAAACATACACATATATATTGTCATATAAATTCAATCATAACACATATGGCAAAATAATGTAGCATACGTCTAGCATACTGAAAAGACTCTCTCAGTGGTCGCTGTTGATACTGGAAGAGTTACGATTAAACTTAGCAATCTATCGACCATTGGATAAATAGAATTTTTACCTAATCTCACTAGTCTCTTTGTTAGATCAGCAAGTGATGGCAATGTACTTAGCTCTAGATGGTTGCATACATCAAGTTGAAAATGTGGTAGTTGACACTCCAATTGAGCTTGATCTTGACTTGAAAAATCAGCGGGATAGTACTTTTCCACCAGAGTACTTATCTTTGAAATGTCAAAGCCATCTTTTCTTGGATCTAGTGAGGCACAAAGTGATAGAAGCTCTGTTGCTTGAGAACTGAATCGATCTTCTAACTCAATCAATTGTTGGTCGACCGCAACATTAAACACATCTATTTTATAACAGTGAAGAGTGGTGGTATTATCATTTTTGTTCCGAGATTTGGTCACATCCACACACCTACAAATTGCGACATGTAGTTAAACAAGTTAGATATGTACCATAAGAATAAAAAAATATGTATTTGTGCTCATATTAAAAAACTGAAGGTAAGATAATAGCTTACTTGCGATTTAAATCCGAAATCTCAATCTCGTGCTTGTCACAAAAGGCTTTCACCTCCTCAAGAAGTGGTTCCCAGCCATCATTTCTCAAGTCACTAAGCAATGATTTTGTGTTAGAAATGCAGGGGCCTAATTGACTAATTAACTGTGCTGAAGGATGATTAAGGGATCCTATTAATGTATTTGGTGGACCATTAGGGGGGGCCAGGCCCCTGCCCGCCCCCCCTTGTCTCCGCCCCTGACTATATACATTGTTTGTCAAAATTTATTTGTACACTTAGCATCTCGTCGTCCTCTCTTTCAGGTTCCGCTGAACAATATGTTCGGATATTCAACAGCGCTTCGGTCAATGACAGGTCAAATTTTGTTCTTGTTCACGAGTCTACCCGATGTTTTTCTGCATATATGTCCAGAAAATTCCGTCGGCATTATCATTCAAATGCACTTTGTTTCTTTCAGTCATCACTCTCAGCAAAATACTCAGTAGAGGCAAATGTTCAATGTTCATCTGGTAACTATATTTATGATTTACAAAATTAGTGAAGATTTGCTATCCGTATGGGTAGCGATAACCAGAGGGGCAGCTGGTAGGGGCCCACCCACATCCATGCCCCGACTCCCGCTGAAAGCACGCCTGCCCTTCCCCTGCCAAGCCCTATCAGGGGAGAAACCTCCCCCTGCCCCATACTTGTCCCTGCGGGGATACGCTTTTAATGCTAACATGACTTTATTCGTTAATATATACGTATTTTATGTGAGAAACCTCCCCCTGCCCCATCTTGTCCCCACTATAGCCAATTCTGTTGGGAAACCTGGACTTAGGCTTTAGCCTTAGCTTATAGTGGATACCTTATCACTAGGCTATATATAGGAAATCCTATTGGCTATTTTGTACACGTCAAAGATAAAACAATAAATAAAGAACATGAGTTCTCTATCTTTGTGTTTCAATCTACTATTTGCATTACTCTGTGATTGACCCATCTATTTGCATAGGAGAGGAATCGATCGGATTAGACTCGCCAGCGACGGTTCCTCAACACATTATCAACACGAACCGCTCTGTGGATCGCAAGGTAATAATTCGCAGATTAAAATTGCATATATCTAGATCGCTTTAAATTCCGCGGATTTTGCTTTCTAGATTAATTTCTACGGTGCAAATCCACTCTAATATACCGCGAGTACACTTGAAGTTGTCAACACAATGTCGATCGGTAGATTACATGAAAGAGTAGATGTTGATTGCACTATAGATTGAAAAAGGGAAAAAAAAGAGAAAAATCACCGCCGCATTCTTGCATGCGCCGCTCGCGCCGCCGCTGCGCGCCGCGCGCCGCCTCGGCCGTCGGCTTGGAGCCGCGCCATTGCTCGGCCGTCGCCCGCATGCGGCATGAGCGCCGCCGGCCTGGACGACCGTTCCAAATGACGAATGCCGCTGGATAGCATGAGCTGCTGGCCACCCGCCGTCGGCCTGAACATCATGTTGGCCGCTTGGCCTTGTAAGGACGCTGGCCTAAGCGCTGTCGGCCACGCCTCGTCCGCACACTCTCCACCACCGCATGGAGTGACGTCGACCTCGGACGCAGTCGCCGCCTCCTGCACGAGGCACCACCACCACTCTGGGGGGCTGAATCCCGCCGGCGCTCGGGGAGCGGCGCCCGACGCCGTCATCGCACAACGGCCGCTCAAGGCAGCCACTGCATCTCACTGGGCGCCGTCGCCGGCCCCGCACGGCTACTAGCTCGGATCGCCACTAGTATTCTTGAGCATGACAACACCTAATTGAGTTTTCGAATAATCGACAAAGGGTAGGTAACTTTACTGAAAAGTAAGTAAAGGAAGGCGTCATATATTGCTACAATGCTAGGGATTCACCTCCAGAATATATCAATTGGGAAGAGGAGATTTAATTTAATCAAGGCAAAAGAAAAAGAATAGACTATTACCATTCTAATAAAAAATATGTGGTAAGATAAAAGTACTTGGATAATGGGCATTGTTAACCTTGCACTTATAATTTTCCATATACGCAACATGGGAATAAAAATAGAAAGTTCAATCCTGAATGGTTTGATGAGTTTGGGAGTTGGCTTGAATATATCGAGTCCAAATATAGCGCATATTGCTTTTGTATTTCTTCTTTAGGGATCACAATAAAAAGGAAGTTGGATATGATGCATTTGTTTTAAATGGTTGCTCTGATTGGAATAGAAAAGTCAGACTAAAAGAGCATATAGGTCATGTCAATAGCGTCCACAACCAAGAACTAAAAAATTGTGATGCTTTGTTCAAAAGGAACAACAATTGATGTTGCTATCCATGCATGAAGTGAAGCTTCTAAAATTGCTTATTTTACTTGATTAAATGCCACAATTGATGTTGCTAGAGTGTTATTGAAGAAGGGATTGCCTTTTCGAATCCATGAAGGAGTCCTACAACAAAGAGAACTTCTTGAAAATTCATAAGTTATTAGCAGAGCATGATCCAGCAGTAGGCAAGACGGTGGGTAAAAATTCTACAGGTAATTGTCTTATGGTGTCTTCTCCCACCCAGAAGGAACTGCTCATTGTTCTGCAAAGGAAATATTGCACTTTATTCTCAAAAAAATGGAAGTGATGTGTTTTGCTTGTTGGTTGATGAGTCCAAAGATATCTTTTGCAAAGAACAAATGGCAGTGATCCTACAATATGTGATAATCACGGAATTGTGAAAGAGAGATTTGTTATTTTTGCCCATATAAAACAGAACTTCTTCCAACCTAATGCGGGAGTGATGCTGCGAACCCTTGGGATTGGCCCAATCTTGTGGTGATGATGATCACATGAAGATAACTCGAAGAAGCAACGTGATTTGAGAAAGGAGGCAAGTTTGTGTCAAGCACAAGAATACCACCACCACAATCACCTCACCAACTTCACATGAAGAGGTTGATCTCAATCGATCAATTCTTGTAAATTAACACAACTCACAAGAAGACAAAAGAGTAGGAACTCTCAAATTTTCATGTTCCAAGGCACCACAAGAAACCACACTATGGTTTTCTATTAACTCAAAGTACCATCCACCCCTCTTTATATAGAATATTAAGTTGGTGCTATAGTAACTGACTGCTACAGTGTGTCAGTTGCTACAGTACCAACATTTAAGAAACTTGCTTGGTTTTCTTGTGGAACAAGATAGAAATGTCAAATCCAAAATTGATTTATTTGTGTGCTGTGAAAGGAATGCAAACTGGTTTTCTCTTTTGGGATGTCCTCACATCTTCTCTCCCTTGATACGAAGGCATTCTCGGCTTTGACTTGTTGCCAAGTTTCTTCCCTGTTGCATACGGCGATGATAGAGAAAGTTGTTGTGTCTCCTTTCGTATATTGGCCTGCATATTATCATAGACAACATTGGAAATAAGTTGAGAAGTATTAATTTTCTCACACCTAGCATTTACTTCACTCTTTTTTTGCAAACTCTTCAATAGGATATGTTTGGCGGTGGGGTTCTCTCTCACATTTTTGTGTCTCACTCTATTTTTCCTTTTCTTTTTATCACTCTCACTACATGAATGTGTTACAAGTACATCTTTTAGAGATGTTGGAATCAAAGTGTAGCACTTGCCCTGAAGAGTGCATATGTATTGATTGGTTTTGCCATGATGGATTGAGCCTCTATTATATTTCCATAGATGTCTCAATAGTATGTGACATGTCTTCATCGGGATCACATCACATGGTCTTTCTATTCACGATGGAGAATGGAACCTTAACGCCATGAGTCACCTTGGGAATTTCACACTCATTCAACCATTCGACTTGATATGCCTTAGGTTTCCTAAATGTAGGCAATCCCAACTTCTTTCCATATCAAGGCTAGCAAGGTTATGACTACTTCCACCATCGATCAGAATATCGCTTTCCTTGCCTTTTATGTTACCTTAGGTATGGAAGATGCTGTGCCACTGATTTGTGCCCAAGTATTCTTCTCCATCTTTATGCACCTTTCTAATAGAAAGTGCTTGTTCTGTCTCAAAGAAATATGTATCATAATCTTCTTTGTTTTCATGGTTAGAAGCACCATCTTTTTCTTTCTCACTTTCCGAATGATACACTTCCGAGTCATCAACAATCATAGCATATTTATTTGGGCATTCACTTATCTTGTGACCCTTTCCTTGGCATTTAAAGCATGTAATATGTCTAGTTCAAGCAGTTGAAATAGCACTACTATCAACTTTACTTACTGAATTAGTTGCCTTATATGCTTCTTTTTGAAGGGGTTATGCTGATTTGTATCACTAGATTAGATGATGAGTCAGCACCACCATCTTGTTGATTGAACCGTCTCCAAATAGGGGGAGATGAATAAGTGCGGCTAAACTTTGTTTTTCATTTCACTTGTTGCGTAGCCCTGAAGGCTTGATGCACTAGCTCTTGATGTTGGCATATGGGTGCATCTTGACAAGGTCTTGTATATCCTCACGTAGACCTTCCATGAACCGTGCCATGCTAGCCTCCTCCAGCTCATGCATTTCTGCATGGATTATAAGCATTTTCATTTCTTTCCAATAATCATCAATGGAAAGATTACCTCACCTTAGCTGCTACAACTTGGTATGGATGGTTCTCATAATAAGGTGGCACAAACTTCTCTCTCATGATTTTGTTCATTTGAGCCCAAGTGGTTGGTCTTTTCCTATCTCTATTTAATTGATTCCGCCAAACTAAAGCATATTCAGCGAATTTAATTGAAGCAACATAAATCTTCTTTTCTTCAGTGAAATTTTGGCCATCATATATCTGATCAACATGCATCACCCATTCAAAATATTCTTGGGATTAGCTCGACCTGTGAAAGACGGTATGAAAATTTTGATTTATCCCAAACTATCATCCTCTCGATGACATCCTCCATCATGATGTCACCCAAATAAACCACACCCAAGAGGACCTACATCATGGTTTTGGTGATAACCACATCGAGGACCACAATGGTGGTAGTTTCCATCAAAGGTTTCATTGGATGTAGTTTCAAGTTCACGATCATCAAGATCATCACCAAGAACAGGGGTTGCAATAGCTCTAGCTTCATTTTGTAGCTCTTGGTTCCTCTCCAACCGCCGAAGACAATCCACAATGGCATCAAAACATATATCAATAGCCCATTCATACCTTGTGAAGCAAGCATTCAAATTATCCTCCACTAAAACAATACAATCTCACAATTCAATGTAGAGATCTTGGATGTAATGATCCAAAGCATTGCACCTTGCACCTCCCTCCTTATAAAGTGTTGATTTGTCATGATCAAGTGATCATGAGTAGCTTGGGGAAGGTCACAACCATAGTGTTGTTCGTCTTCACCAGCATGGTGCGAACCATGATGCGATGCACCTAACATACTTAGTGCAACCAACAAAAATGACAATATATGTGGAGCTTGGTAGGTTTAGTCAAATGAGTGTAATCTAAATTCTAGACTATTGTCAAGTAGTAGTCCAAACTAGAAAACAATTGCGTAGTTGTAGATCACAGAATATGAGTAGAAAATATAGCAATTCAATAATAGATGTGGTTAACAAAAGTGTATAAGCGAAGAGCAAGTTAACCAGTTCTGGAAAAGCACTAGCAGTCAGACTGGATCTAGGTTTTTCAGATGAAGAACAGAAAGTGGGTAGATCTGTAAATTGGACGATATAGCTTAAGGTAAAAAATAAACAAGGTAATTTTTGGGATCAACAAGCTAGCCAAGGTTGTAGTGGATTAAAACCTAACCTAACTCACCAAACTTTTTAGACTAAAATCAAAAGGCTAAATTGAAAGCAAACTAAAGGATGTCACCATGCAACTGAAATTTTTCACTGTTCAATCTTGATCTCTGATACCAGATGATGTGGGGGTGATCCCATGAACTCTTGGTGTTGGTCCGATCTTATGGTGATGATGATCACATGATTGATGAAGGTAACGTTGAAGATAACTCGAAGAAGCAATGTGATTTCCTAAGAGGAGGCAAGCTTGTGCCAAGCATACAAATAACACCACCACAATCACCTCACCAACCTCACAAAGTACCAATTCGCACAACTAGCTTGATAGCAAGCGCATGAAGAGGTTGATCTCAACTGATCAATTCTTGCAAATTAACATAACTCACAAGAACATAAAAGAGTAGAAACTCTCAAATTTTCATGTGCTAAAGCACCACAAGAAACCACTCTAGGGTTTTATATTAACTCAAAAGCATCATCCACCTTACATGCACACTTATTACAAGAGGGACTACCCCTTCTTACATAGGATTTTAAGTCAATGGTACAATAACCACAGTTCGTTGGTTTGCTACAGTACTAGCATTTAAGAAAATTACTTGGTTTTCTTGTGGAACAAGATAGAAATGTCAAATTCAAATTATATTTTGTTGTGTGCTAGGAAAGGAATGCAAATTGGTTTTCTCTTCTAGGATGTCCTTATCACAAGCTCTAGTCTTCTATTAATTTTCTATTTGCAGAATATAAGCTAAGATTAAAGCAACTTAGGGCTCAAGGATATCATGATGCAAGCAATATGAAGGTGAGTTTAATGGTTTGTAATCATTGATCACAAGAGAAAGTAGTACAACATATCATGTCTATTGTTTTGGTCACCAACTTCAATTGGTTATTGTGGCTATTGTAAGAAAGCATAAATGTATTAGTAATTTCTTTAGTATGATTTCTGTCTAGGTAAATATGGTGGGTGGATCTTTGAAGAGAAGAAACATGGTTCATGATATCAATTATGAACAAGTGTGTAAGGTAGGGTGGTGAGCTACTTCAAACTGGGATAGCGTTAAATAAGAGCAATGTCTTCATAGACCCAATGATACTTGTTGGAGTTCTCATTACAAAACATTTTAGGTGTTTGGTTGACTTATTGCCCATATTGTCAAAGTGTTCGAATTTTTGGAGGAAGTGTAACATCTCAATTTTAGCATCAATTTAAAAGTGCATGATTCTCATGAGTTTCAGAAACTTTTTTGCATTTCAAAAATTTCCAAAAGCATTTGCCTTTTAATTAAAATTAAAAATAATTTCCTTGACTTCAAAATTGGATTTTCATGTCACATTCCAAATTCTAGGGTATGCAAAAATGAGGAAAATTTTAAACTTTTTCAATGCATTTTGTTTCCTTGGCCCTTTATTAGAGTTTCTTTGAAAAGTTTGAATTTCAAGAACAAAGTTCTTAGAATTCAATTCAAATTAGAACTCAAAAATCATACTAAAAAGAGAATCATCTTACGGTGGAAGCCATCTTAAAAGCCCACGAGTATAATCTGGGCACTAAAAATAAATATTGAAGCAAATTCTAAAATTATCTAAATCAAGTAAGTATATTTAAATTCAACCAGGAGTTTTCTCATATTTTTCTAGAAAGATCAAGAGAAGATAAACTCTAAAAAATTTACACAATCATCAACACTATGTCAGGAGCCTCCACAAAAACTTGCTAGCAAGGGTTGGGCCCCTTTGGGTAGACAGGGAACGTGTTTACTCCTTAGTGTATTAGATAGCCAACTAATAGTCCTAGAGTCATATGGGGTAGATGAGAGTCAGTCTGAGCGATGATATTCTCTGTATCTTGTCTATGCTTTAAGGACTTCCATTTCTTCTTTCTATCCTAGCTTCCTTCCTCTTGTTTATTATTTTGATTCAGGGGAGTTCATTTGAGATTTGCTAGAATTTAAATATGACTTAACTCAACTTGAACTAAAATTGCTTCACATGCTGAGGGGGAGTTGGATTTTCTTGCATCTCATGGCATTCAATTTCAGTATTATGCATTGTAATATAATTACATGGAGCCCTGATTATTATCCCTATGACGTGATAAAATTGCATTATATCTTGCCATGATTTGTGCTAGGGTGTTAGATTTATCATGACTTTCTATGTGTGGTCTAGTATTTGCCATGATAGCTTAAGTCAATGTGCACAACTTGAATTAAATCATGTCCTATAAGATCTTGTGACTAGTCTTGGTCTAGTTATCCTCTTATGATTCTTAGGTTGAGTTGAATCTTGAATCTACATTGAGTTTTAGATTGAGCTATGCTAGTTCTTTAGTGAAGCATGAGTTAGTATTAACTCTCTGTTCTTGAACTAAATCCAGAAAATGCAAAAAGATCTCTTTTGTGCGAAAAAACCGATCTCACCAATTCTTCCTCATAAGACGGTTTACCATTACACTAGGTATGAACTCAGGGGGAGTTTTGGATGACCAAGATCATTTCTTTAAGCTTCTTGCTTGGAGTGATCGCATAAGACTTCAGATCTAGCACGTGGCTAAGAAAATGAAGTCTTGTGAAAAATGGTTGAAACCAACCATGAATTTCTAAAATTACTAAATGTGCTAAATTTGCTCAGTTATAAGTAATATCAAGAACTTGATCAAATGTCTCTGTTGTGACTACAGACCAAACAGAGAGAGTATGGTAGTGGAGAGTTAGGTGAGCAAGTGCTTAGGGTTTCCCCATGGCCTGTATTGTGTGTGTGTGTGTATATATATGTATCCACATGGGGAGTGCTTTTACAATAATACCCTTACAACTGAACATCCCCTCAGGGGCACTTATGTCACTATACATGTCCCATTTTGGGCCTTATAATCCCCTAACAGGCCTGCTGGGCTAAGGTGGGGGGCCATCCCTACAACAGGAGCCTCTCATGGTGAAGGGCTTCACGGGCCGAAGCCATGTTGCCGAGCCCTTTGGCCCCCTCCGTCCTTGCGGTCTGTGAGCTTCTTTAACGTTTGGGGGAGCCTTATTGCTTGGTGTAGTGCTAGGCCCGCCGCGAGGGTACCGCGCTGGGCGGGTTGGCGAAATCATCCTCGCCCGCGGGGCCCTTCAGTGGCGGGGTCGAAGTCGGAGTCGAAGTTGGAGCGGAGGCAAACCTCGCGACACGGGTTTCCCTCGGGCGGTCTCGTGGGGCGGGGGTCTCCGCCTGGTCTGGTGCCGACATGGTCGGATGGCTCCGCGGCCCGGTAGAGCACCTTAATGGCACATGAAATCGCACCGACCCTTGAGTTGTCAGGAGCAGGCTGTTGCAGCCGTACGCGCTGCCCCACCAGGGGGGATATGCGGCGGACCGCGAGTGGCGCGTCGTGGGCCGTCAACAGTTGCGCGACTGCAGCTGCTTGGGGTGATCTGCCAGCCGAGCCCGGGGTGATGTCCGATGCCATCTGCTTCACCCAACCAGCCACACAGACTTTCTATAATCGAATCTGGGGCTATGTCGAGGAGGACGCGGCCAAGGTCGCATTGCGGTGAACGCTGCATCAAGGGGGGGACCTCCGGTGGCTCTGACATGCGTCATTTTTGCATATATTTACATGCCATTTTACCCTCATATTCTTCGCATTTAGAGATCATTTATCGTCATTTACACGCTTTCTATAATTAATTGCTCAATTTGCATCATTTTACATTTTTTTGCAATTTTCCACAGGCCGGCGCGATCGAGGCATATAAACGACAAATTTGGCATTTTGGGACTGCTCCATACAGATGTACGCATCAACATGAATGCGTAGGATCTTTCCGCGATGAAATCGGAGCTCAGAAGGGCTGGAATGGAAGAAATTACATTGGAAAAGGACCTTATTGCAAACCCTAGGAACCTGGAGGACTAAATTGTAAAACTACCAACTCCCCCCCATTCGGCCACAAGACCCAGCCGCCGCCTCCATTCTGTTCGAGCCTGGCACTTCTTCCCTAACCCCGTTTGCTACCCTCCTCCCTTCAATAGCTCCGGTCGGTGGCGAGGCCAGGCCGGCTCGCCACCGCACCACCAAGCGTCCCACTGCCACCAGCTCCCCCCCCCCGTGCCTCCTCTCGCCGCCTATCTTCCCCGCGCCTCCTCCATTCTCCTTCTCCGGTCGCCGCTCCTCCACCACGCCGCCCCTCTGCTCTCCCTCCGCCTAGCCTCTCCTCTCCATCCACACCCACTCCTCCGTGCCTCCCTTCTCAGCCACGCGTCCGCATCCACCACCGCCTCTTCCTTCCCGCTCCAAATCCGGTGAGCCACCAGCCGATCTCCTCCTCTCCGCCGCCTTCCACTTCAACGCCGGCGACCACCTCAACTTCCTCTTCACCGAGCGCTGCCCCAGCCGATCTCCATTATCAGATCTTCTTCAACCCCGGTCGGCCGCCGCTGTCTCCGACCACCTCTGCAGCACCGACATCATCGGCAGTTCTTCCACCGACCGCCCTGCTTCCTCTTCACCAACCTGGACGGCACCGACAGCGTCTACAGATCCACGGCCGCCACCGACACCCTCATCTACTCTGCATCCTCTCTGCTCTACTCTTCGGTTCATCCCAAATTCTTCTCCCTTTATCTTTTTGCTGCTCATTATTACTGTTATCAATTAATTGTTAATTGTGCACTTTGATTTTGAGATGTTTGATCTGGAATGCACTGTGAATGTTAACTTGTTAATCTGTGATTGTGGATGTGAACTGTGATTTTGATTTGTGGATCATGATGGATTTTGATACTGGTTCAGCTCATGTAATTTTGCAATCTCTGTGTTAGTCATTTAGTGGTTGTTAGTCATCTGTGTTAGTACTTGTCGATTGTGATTTTGTTTAGCTTAGTTAAGAGGTTATATGTGTTAGACTGTTCAGCATTATGTGATGTTAGGTTAGTGACTGTGTGTGTCTGTGATCAGTTCTCGTGTAGGCTTGCTCTGTGTTAGTGTAGTTGTTTTTGTTAATTTGTATTAGTGTTGGTTGTGTTGCACGAACTAGCTAGCCGGCGACCGTTTCCTCCCCTCGTGCTGTCTCAACCCCCCTTTGCTTCTAGACTCTCTCTTATCTTCTCTTCGTGGTCCGTCGATAGTTAGGTCAAGCATTAGTAGTTATGTGTTTGTTGTGGTGTCGTGTGCCGTCGTCGTCTAGTTAGCCATCGACCGTCTTCTCCCTCTTTCTCTCTCGACTCCCTCTATGCTTCTCGACTTCCTCCTGCTGTCTCAGGTCGATAGTTAGTTAGATCGTCGATCGGTAGCCATGTCGTTCGTGTAGTCATCGTAGTCTTTTGTGTAGTCAGTCCGTTCTGTAGTTTGTTCGTTCGGTCGATTTAGTAGTTGTTTTAGGTTTAGTTTGCTCCCCCGTTTTGCTTGACCTGGCTTTAGCTGAGCATCGGTAGCCTCAGTCTAGTCCCTATGGAGAACATGACACTCACCGCTATCTCAGTGGCAACCCGTGCACTTGCGGGTGTGCTATTTTTGCACGATCAGGCTCGAGGAAGTTCCTCGGCGCAACGAAGACGGCGCGGATCCATAGGTGTGATGTCGGGGTTGGGCGTGTGTTGCGTCATGTACACCTATTTGTATGGTCGTATTACAACCTACTCTTTTATATGAATGAAGCAACGCCTGCCCAATATCTTCTTGTCATTGCATACGACCCTGTTCTAGGCGGTTGTCACGTAGGGTTCGGATTTTTACGCCCGGTCGAGGTAGACGCGCGAGCACTCCGTCCCCTACCTTTCGAAGGGGTGGCAGCAGAGCTGGTGCCCAGTTGACGTAGACGTGCGAGCGCTCCGTCCCCTACATTTTGAAAGGGTGGCAGCGGAGCTGGCGCCTAGTCGAAGTAGATGCGCGAGCGCTCCGTCCCCAACCTTTCGAAGGGGTGGCAGCAGAGCTGGTGCCTAGGCGAAGGTAGACGCGCGAGCGCTCCGTCCCCTACCTTTCGAAGCGGTGGCAGCGGAGCTGAAGGCTAGTCGAATTAGACGCGCGAGCGCTTCGTCACCTTCCTTTCGAAGGGGTGGCAGCGGAGCTGGCGCCTAGTTGACGTGGACGCGCGAGCGCTCCGTCCCCTACCTTTTGAAAGGGTGGCAACGGAGCTGGCGCCTAGTCGAAGTAGATGCGTGAGCGCTCCGTCCCCTACCTTTCGAAGGGGTGGTAGCGGAGCTGGCACCTAGTCGAAGATAGATGCGCGAACGCTCCGTCCCCTTCCTTTTGAAGGGGTGGCAGCGGGGAAGGCTCGCATACCCGTCCATCCTTGCTTGAGGACGTTCTCGGCTTCGGGTCGCCTCTACGCCCGCGCGACGGACCTCGTCTCCGGCCTCCGCGTAGACAATGACTGTGCCTCGGACTTTGCTCTGACTCCGCGATGCCGGGACTCCCGAAGACTGCGTCCGCCGCGTCGTACTCCATGTCTACGTCACAGTAGCCAGGAGCGTCAACACTTAGTCCCCCGCATGCGTGCACATGCAGCGTCACTGCCGCGCACAGTGCAAGATCGCATAAAATGACGCTATGCGCTAGTATATGCTTGCATGCATTTCCAATATATGTAGTCATGCGCGCTGCTGCGTGGGTGCTAACCATTGGCATGCAGGGGCATCACGTAACCATTTGACATTGCAGCCCCTAGTCCTTCTGCAAGAAAGAATAAGTGCTCCGCCCGAGCAGCGCAAGTCCCCCGTCCAAGCGGCCTCCAAGTCTGAGTCGGCATACTTCGCTGAATCCGACTCCGGGCTCGCCGTGCCGGCAGGAACAGCGGCAACCGCCGTACTAGGCGTGGTCGCAGTGCTCCAGGTCCTCTTGCGGGATGACGCCTTCGTCTTCACGGCACAATCATCCTCATGTTGCTGGTCCAGAGGGGTGCGATCCGGCACAGGAAGCCCTAAGGCCTCACACCGGTAGAATCATCCTCTATAGCTTCCACTGGAAACCGTAGCAGATGAAAGTTTCACACCGGCTCGGACGGATTCCAAATTCATGCCAAACCGAGCTAGCGTGTATATGAAATCCATACGCATTATTTCGCACTCAGTTTTATTTCGTGTCTCGATTTCATACGCATGCAATTTAAAGTACGCAGCGGACCCCGTACTGGATGAAAGTCTCGCTCTAACTTGTAAGGATTCAAAATGCACCACGCTGAGCTAGGGCATATGTGCAGTGCATTCAAAATGCACCAAGCACAGCTCGGACAACTTTCAAATGCACACCAAAAAGAGCTAGGCTTATATGAACTCCATTCGGATTGTGTTGCACTCAGTGTCATTTCCTGCCTTGATTTCGTATGCATGGAATTTATACCTCGTAGTGGAACTTGTAGTGCATGAAAGTTTCACACCGACTCGGACGGATTCTCAATGCACGCCAAATTGGGCTTGGGCGTGTCCGGAGTCCATTCATGTTCTTTTGGCAACCAGTTTTATTTTATGCCTCGATTTTATACGCACGGAGTCTATTGTACCCGTCGGAACACATTGCGCGGGAAAGTTTCATACCGACCCGGATGGAATCAAGATTCAAGCCGAAGTGACCTATAGCATATATGAAGTCCATTCGGGTTGTTCGGCACTCAGTTTTAACTAATGCCTCGATTTCGTACGCACGTAGTTTACAGCTCACAGTGGAAACAGCGGTGGATGAAGTTTCACTCTGACTTGGATGGATTCGAAACGCTCACCAATGTGAGCTAAGGCGTATGTGAATCCATTCGAAATGTTTATCACTTAGTTTTATTCCATGCATCGATTTCATACGCATGGAGTTTGCAGCTCCCGGTGGAACTTGTAGTGGATGAAAGTTTCACACCGACTCAGACGGATTCACAGTGCTTGCCAAACCGGGCTAGGGCGTATATGAAATCCTTTCGGGTTGTTTAGTTCGTGCCTCAATTTCGCACGCGTGCAGTTTGTAGTACCCAGCCGACCCGTGGTGGATGAAAGTTTCATACGGACTTGAATCGATTCTAAATGTGCCAGACTGAGCTAGGGTGTATGTGAAGTCCATTCAGGTTGTTTGGCATTCAGTTTTATTTTGCGCATCGATTTCCTACGCGTGGAGTTTGTAATACCTGTCGGAACCCGTTGTGCGGGAAACATTCACACTACCTCGGGCGGAACAGAAATGCAAGCCAAAGTGAAGTACGATTTATATGAAGTCCATTCTGGTTGTTTGGCACTCATTTTTACTTCGTGCCGCGATATCATGGGCTCAGAGTCTATAGCTTCCACTGGAAACCGTAGCAGATGAAAGTTTCACACCGGCTCGGACGGATTCCAAATTCATGCCAAACCGAGCTAGGGTGTATATGAAATCCATTCGCATTATTTCGCACTCAATTTTATTTCGTGCCTCGATTTCATACGCATGCAATTTAAAGTACGCAGTGGACCCCGTACTGGATGAGAATCTCGCTCTAACTTGTAAGGATTCAAAATGCACCACGCTAAGCTAGGGCATATGTGCAGTGCATTCGAAATGCACCAAGCTCAGCTCGGACAACTTTCAAATGCACACCAAAAGTGCTAGGATTATATGAACTCCATTCGGATTGTGTTGCACTTAGTGTCATTTCCTGCCTTGATTTCGTACGCATGGAATTTATACCTCCAAGTGGAACTTGTAGTGGATGAAGTTTCACTCTGACTTGGATGGATTCGAAACGCTCACCAATGTGAGCTAAGGCGTATGTGAATCCATTCGAATTGTTTATCACTTAGTTTTATTCCATGCATCGATTTCGTACGCATGGAGTTTGCAGCTCCCGGTGGAACTTGTAGTGGATGAAAGTTTTTGATGGGGACGGGGTCCCAATCTTCCAACAGGTTCTGGATATGTTCGTTTGATGGAGGCGCGACACAAATCGATCCGGCTTCCGAACGACACGTTCCGAACCCCGCAATCGCAGCACCACATCTCCTCAGGTTATCAACCGTGCGCGGCCCGGTTGACCTTGCCAAGAAGGCTAATCCTCGCCTGCGACTCGAAGAACACAAGCAAGAACAAGGAAGAACACAACTGAATTGCGGATATATTGATGTAGCACTCGAATTTGGGGTCTCACAAACCGATGAACGGCGAAACTGTTCAAAGATAGAATTAATCTAAGCAAAACTCCAAACCCTAATGGTGGGGGTGGCAGCTGGATATAAAGGAGTGAGGGGCTTGCAAAACCCCTGGACGTGCCCCTAATGGGCTCCAACACGATACAAAGCCGATCGGCCCAAAAGACGGTGACGCAGCACCCTGACAGATTCTGAACGCCCACTTGTTTCGACGATTTCCGTTGACTCAGAAGGAATTTTGACATGGGACCAGAGCCATTGGAAAGGTAGTCTTTTCAGCTTTCCATACATATGTATAATGTCCAAAACGGAGTCCGGATGCGATCTGGGCGTCCGTTTTAGTGCGGCCTGGTCCTGGACTCCGAATTGGATTCGAAGTCGGTTTGAGTTGGGCCTCCAACATGATTCGACCGCCCTTGCTGGACTTGTACGCCTCGTAGTCCTTCTCCAAGTACTTCTAGGTCCTCTCCATGGTTCCTAATCATAATTAAAACATTAGGTAGCAATCGATTGTCAAGTGAACAAAAAGAAGTACTTAGGAACGAGCTCACCTGTAAATTTAATTGTCGGGCGCGAGCTCTAGTGATTGGTCCTTGAATGTCAAGTGGAGGAGTGTTGTGTGTATCCGAAGAAGTGATGTCCTCATCATCCCCCCTCTTGAAGCGGAGTTGTCCTCAACTCAGCCTCATCTTCTTCTCCCAAGTATGGCTTCAAATCTGAAATGTTAAAGGTGGGACTAACCCCAAACTCGGGAGGCAACTCAAGTTTATATGCATTATCATTTATCTTCTCAACTATCTTAAAAGGACCAGCAGCTCTAGGCATCAATTTTGATTTTCTTAACTCAGCAAATCTATCCTTTCTCAAGTGCAACCAAACCAAATCACCCGGTACAAGTTTAACTTCCCTTCTACCTTCACTACCAGCAATTCTATACTTTTCATTCATCTTTTCAATATTTGCCTTAGTGGTTTCATGCAATTTGAGAATAAATTCAGCACACTTTTTAGCATCATTATGTGTTCTCTCAGTGGTAGGTAAAGGCAAAAGATCAATAGGAGCACGGGGTTAAATCCATACACTACCGGAAGGACTTACCTTGGTGGTGGAGTGTACCGCCTTATTATATGCAAACTCCACATGCGGCAAACACTCTTCCCACATCTTCAAATTGCGCTTCAAGATCGCTCTCAACATGGTGGACAATGTTCGATTCACTACCTCTGTTTGTCCATCGGTTTGGGGATGACAAGTTGTAGAAAATGAAGCTTTGTCCCCAATTTATTCCACAAAGAGCGCCAAAAGTGACTCAAGAATTTTGCATCGCGATCTGAAACAATAGT
The DNA here is from genome assembly GCA_036346575.1 of Dendrocalamus sinicus. Taxonomy (NCBI): domain Eukaryota; kingdom Viridiplantae; phylum Streptophyta; class Magnoliopsida; order Poales; family Poaceae; genus Dendrocalamus; species Dendrocalamus sinicus. The sequence goes on from CM070649.1 coordinate 3,793,748, forward strand.
AGAAGGCATACCATGCAAGCGAACGATTTCTTGAAAGAAAAGGTCAGCAATATGAACAGCATTGTCGCTTTTATGACAAGGAATAAAATGTGCCATCTTAGAAAAACGATCAACCACCACAAAAATACTATCCCTCCCCCTCTTAGTCCTTGGCAATCCCAAAACAAAGTCCATAGATATATTAGCCCAAGGAATAGAAGGACCGGGAAGAGGCATATACAAACCATGTGGGTTCAACCGCGACTTAGCTTTTTGACATGTGGTGCACCGAGCCACGAACCGCTCTACATCTCGTCTCATCCTTGGCCAAAAGAAATGTGTGGCCAGCACCTCCTCCGTCTTCTTGGCACCAAAATGTCCCATCAATCCTCCTCCATGCGCCTCCTGCAACAACAAAAGACGAACGGAACCAACTGGAATGCATAGGCGGTTAGCTCTAAACAAAAACCCATCATTGATCACGCATTTATTCCATGCTTGTCCCTCTTTACAATGCAACAACACATCCTTAAAATCAGCATCAAGAGCATATTGTAATTTAATGGTTTCAAGACCAAAAATGCGACAATCAAGTTGAGACAACATGGTATAGCGTCGAGACAAAGCATCAGCAATCACATTATCCTTCCCTTTCTTGTGTTTAATGACATAAGGAAAAGATTCAATAAATTCAACCCACTTAGCATGTCTACGATTCAAATTGGTTTGACTACGAATATGCTTAAGTGATTCATGATCAGAATGAATGACAAATTCTTTAGGCCATAAATAGTGTTGCCACGTCTCTAAAGAACGAACAAGAGCATACAATTCTTTATCATACGTGGAATGATTAAGAGCAGGAACATTCAATTTTTCACTAAAGTAGGCAACAGGTTTGCCTTCTTGCATTAAAACACCACCAATACCAATTCCGCTAGCATCACATTCCAGCTCAAAAGTCTTACCAAAATCCGGAAGTTGGAGCAATGGTGCGTGTGTAAGCTTGTCCTTCAAAAGATTAAAGGACTCTTCCTGTGATGGCCCCCAATGGAACACGACGGCCTTCTTTGTCAACTCAATCAACGGTGTCGCAATGGTGCTAAATTCCTTGACAAAGCGGCGATAAAATCCTGCAAGGCCAAGAAAACTCTGCACTTGGGAGACTATCGTGGGTGTGGGCCAACTCCATATCACCTCCACCTTGGCTCTATCAACCTCAAATCCCTGTGGAGTCACAACATAGCCAAGAAAAGAGACTCGATCCGTGCAAAAGGTGCACTTATCAAGGTTACCAAACAAACGTGCATCTCTCAAAGCATTAAAAACAGCACGTAAGTGAGTCAAATGTTCATCCATGGACTTGCTGTAAATCAAGATATCATCAAAATAAACAACCACAAATTTGCCAATGAAAGGACGTAAAACCTCGTTCATTAATCTCACGAAAGTGCTAGGTGCATTAGTTAAACCAAAAGGCATGACTAACCACTCATACAAGCCGAACTTAGTTTTAAAAGCAGTTTTCCATTCATCGCCAAGTTTCATTCTTATTTGGTCGTATCTACTACGCAAGTCAATCTTTGTGAAAATTATAGCACCACACAACTCATCAAGCATGTCGTCTAGCCTAGGAATAGGATGACGATATCGTATAGTAATGTTGTTAATGGCTCTACAATCTACACACATACGCCAAGAACCATCTTTTTTGGGAACCAAAAGAACAGGAACAACACAAGGACTAAGGCTCTCACGTACATACCCACGGTCCAAAAGGTTTTGGACTTGTCGCTGAATCTCCTTAGTCTCTTCAGGATTGGTCCTGTATGCCGCACGGTTTGGCAAACTCGCTCCAGAATCAAGTCAATCTGGTGCTCAATCCCTCGAATGGGTGGAAGTCCCGGAGGTATCTCATCGGGAAAACATCTCTAAACTCCTGCAAAGGTTAGTGACAGAGCGAGGCAAAGTGCAAGGCATATTATCAAGAGAAAATAAAGCATCTTTGCACACATAAGCATAGCATGTATCATTAACATCATCAATTTCAGCAAGGTCTGATTTTGTGGCAAGCATAACAGAATTTTTCAAATGAATTACTTGCTGTTTTTCAGATTTATCATGTTCCTTTTGATCATTAGCAGCAGCAGCTCTCGCCCTGTTGGCCTCTATAATCTCAGTTGGGGTCAAAGGCAGTAAAGTAACTTTCTTTCCCTTATGCATAAAAGTGTATTTGTTACTACTACCATGGTGTAAAGCATCATTATCAAATTCCCAAGGTCGACCCAATAAAAGAGAGCATGCTTGCATGGGAACCACATCACAATCAAAATGATCAGCATAACCACCAATGGAAAAATGGACTCGGCATGTTTGCGTTACCTTAGCTTTTCGAGAATCATTTAACCACTGAATATGGTATGGATGTGGATGCGGTCGCGTGGTCAAGCCAAGCTTCTTGACCAAATCAGAACTCACCAAGTTGTTGCAGCTTCCTAAATCAATGATGACACGTGCGCGCCGGTTCTTGATTGCGAAGAAAGTCTGAAATAAATTATGGCGTTGAAGCTTATCGGGTTGTTGTACCTGTGTGCCGAGGACTCGCTGCACAATGATGCTCCGTAGCGTCGCTGTGGACGCCTTGACAAGGACCAAGTCGTCATCACCACCGCCATTGTCGTCCGAGGTAGCAGCAACATCATCATCCTCCTCGACATCTTAAGTGCTGATGTAGCCTTTATCTTCTGTGGCGATGTATGCCCGTTGGCTAGGGAAATTCTTCTGCACATGACCAAGCCCATGGCAGCGGTGCACCGAATGTCGGAGGAGCGGCCCGTTGAAGCCACGAAAGAAGAACTCTTGGCTGGAACCTGCAAAGAATTTTTTGTAGCATCTGCAAAGCGTGTCGTGGAAGGTGGCTTCGGTGGCGCTGCTGCAATCTTGTTCACAGGTGGTGGAGGAGAACGAAAACTCGAAGAAGACTTGGGTCGTCCAGTGCTTGCCTTCGCTGATTCCTTGCATCCCTGCAATTATTTTTCTGCAAGCATAGCAAGCTGGAACAACTGGTTGACAGTAGTAGATTCTTTATAATCAACAATGTCCTGAATTTCACGCTGTAACCCCCCATAGAAACGACAAATCTTATCCTCCGTGTCCTCAACAACCCCACAACGCATCATACCCTTTTGAAGCTCAGCATAATAGTCCTGAACAGAATGATCACCTTGTTCTAAGCGCTGCAATTTTTTTTCTCAAATCAAGTTTATATGTGGGAGGAACAAAACGATTACGCATATCTTCTTTTAACCGCTCCCATGTATCAGGTTGTAGCGCATGTTATTAGTTCATTCCACGGATAATAGCAAAGTCCTTAAACTCACTAGTAGCTTGTCTAACTCGTGTTGTTCAGAACCAAGTGAGAATTAAATTTCGCTCTACCGTCATCTCCCATCAAGATATATATCAGCATCATAAAGACCAGAAAAGATGGAATGGTAAACTTGACTTTAGCAAAGGGTCATCGTTACCATGACGGTTCTAGTTATTACCTCCCATACCCCGTCGGTTTCTTTGAAGACGCCGACATAGTCGTGCATCTTGAGTCGCCGCCGATCAATGTTGCCATCCGCATCATACATCGTGTCATCATCGGGACGATGGCCATCATTGGCAGTGGCGGCGTGCCTCAATGTGTCCATCCGACCGCTGAGGTCGACCAACCGCCGCTCCACCCGCTCAATGCCTTCCGTGGTGTTCAACTTGGCAATGGCGGCGACGATGGTGTCCATTCTCGCGCCGAGATCGATGATTGAAGCATTTTGTTTGTCGAGCGCAGCTTGTAGATGGCGCGACTAACACACTCGTTGAAATCGGCCGGTGTCTCGTCTCCTTTGTCTTCGCCATGGTTAGTGGAAACACGGGGAAAACAAAAGGATTATCCCTATCAACTACAAATGAAGGGCGGGGAACTCGCAAAGGAAGTGGCTTACCAAGCTCTTACAAGTGTTCTTACCAAAGCGGCAGTGGTACAACCGGTGGTGGTTCGTGATACCATGTCGGCGTGGGTACGATTGCAAGGGTCAAAAAGCGTGCTATCCAGTAGATATATGGAGCTTGGAAGGCCAAATATATCGGTGGAACACAAATCAATAACAGATAGTAATGCTGAATAAATGTCCAAAGCCTTTGGTCCTAGTTGCTGGCCTAAATGTGTCCTATATCGGTGTTAGGATATGATGAACAAGGAATCATGGCGAGAAAGTAGCGAAGACAGCAACAAAGATGGCCAGGGAATGAGAAACTTAATTCAGCATAAACACAAAACAAATGAAGCTCTGTCACCTAAAACTGTGCTCTGTCCGGTTTTTCTCTCTTTTTTTTTCCTTTTTTCCTTTTTTTTTGGCCACGGATAACACTTTTCTCTCTCTTCTCTACTAAGCCGAAATTTTTCTTTTTTTTGTGTCTTTTTAATTTTATTTTTTTCACAGAGCAGAGCACAGAAATAGGAACCACACAAAGTTTCAACTCAATCTGATGTAAGGTGTGGCCTACAGAAAATAATGAATGTGCTGGAAATTCGGTGATTCAATTTCGGAGCTCGAGTACTGCACTTTCCAGGCCGAATTTGGGGAAAATAAATCGCCGAACCCGACAAAGTTGGGGAGTATCAGATGTAAAATTTAATTTCACCCAATTTCAAAAAAATCGCTGATTTCGAGTCCGTATGCGAAAGTTATGGCCGTTTGAAGAAGGGGCTCCGAGTTATGGTTTCTGTGGAGGCCGAAACGAAATCGGGTGGAGGAAATTGGTGGAAATTGGTTGCAGAAGCTCGGGAAAAGGTGGGGGATGGTGCTGTGTGATCACGAGACGCGAAGGATGACTCAAACAGAGGGTGGGATATGGGTGGGAAAAACAAAAACAGAGGGTGGAATACGCGATGGATGACAGCTAGGGTTTGTATGAGAGGTAGCGGAAGCAAGATAACCCGAAACAAAACACGATCTAAGCCAGCAACACAACTCGACTAAGGACACAAACTTCACACTTGATGGGGACGGGGTCCCGATCTTCCAACAGGTTCTGGATATGTTCGATTTGGTGGAGGCGCGACACAAATCGATCCGGCTTCCGAACGACACGTTCTGAACCCCGCAATCGCAGCACCACGTCTCCTCAGGTTATCAACCGTGCGCGGCCCAGTTGACCTCACCAAGAAGGCTAATCCTCGCCTGCGAATCGAAGAACACAAGCAAGAACAAGGAAGAACACAACTGAATTGCGGATGTATTGATGTAGCACTCGAATTTGGGGTCTCACAAACCAATGAACGGCGAAACTGTTCAAAGATAGAATTAATCTAAGCAAAACTCCAAACCCTAATGGTGGGGTGGTGGCTGGATATAAAGGAGTGAGGGGCTTGCAAAACCCCTGGACGCGCCCCTAATGGGCTCCAACACGATACAAAGCCGATCGGCCCAAAAGACGGTGACGTAGCACCCTGACAGATTCTGAACCCCCACTTGTTTCGATGATTCCCGTTGACTTAGAAGGAATTTTGATATGGGACCAGAGCCATTGGAAAAGTAGCCTTCTCGGCTTTCCATACATATGTAGAACGTCCAAAACGGAGTCCGGATGCGATCTGGGCGTCAGTTTTAGTGCGGCCTGGTCTTGGACTCCGAATTGGATTCGAAGTCGGTTTGAGTTGGGCCTCCAATATGATTCGACCGCCCTTGCTGGACTTGTGCGCCTCGTAGTCCTTCTCCAAGTACTTCTAGGTCCTCTCCATGGTTCCTAATCATAATTAAATCATTAGGTAGCAATCGATTCTCAAGTGAACAAAAAGAAGTACTTAGGAACGAGCTCACCTGTAAATTCAATTGTCGGGCGCGAGCTCTATTGATTGGTCCTTGAATGTCAAGTGGAGGAGTGTTGTGTGTATCTGAAGAAGTGATGTCCTCATCAGTTTCACACCGACTCGGACGGATTCACACTGCTTGCCAAACCGGGCTAGGGCGTATATGAAATCCTTTCGGGTTGTTTTGCACTCTGTTTTAGTTCGTGCCTCAATTTCGCACGCGTGTAGTTTGTAGTACCCAGCGGACCCCGTGGTGGATGAAAGTTTCATACTGACTTGAATCTATTCAAAATACGCCAGACTGAGCTGGGGTGTATGTGAAGTCCATTCAGGTTGTTTGGCTTTCAGTTTTATTTCGCGTATTTATTTCCTACGTGTGGAGTTTGTAGCACCCGTCAGAACCCGTTGTGCGGGAAACATTCGGATTGTGTTGCACTCAGTGTCATTTCCTGCCTTGATTTCATATGCATGGAATTTATACCTCCCAGTGGAACTTGTAGTGGATGAAAGTTTCACACCGACTCGGACGGATTCTCAATGCACGCCAAATTGGGCTTCGGCATGTACGGAGTCCATTCGTGTTCTTTTGGCACCCAGTTTTATTTTATATGCACGGAGTCTATTGTACCCGTCGGAACACATTGCGCGGGAAAGTTTCATACCGACCCGGATGGAATCAAGATGCAAGCCGAAGTGAGCTATAGCATATATGAAGTCCATTCGGGTTGTTTGGCACTCAGTTTTAACTAATGCCTCGATTTTGTACGCACGTAGTTTACAGCTCATAGTGGAAACTGCAGTGGATGAAGTTTCACTCTGACTTGGATGGATTCGAAATGCTCACCAATGTGAGCTAAGGTGTATGTGAATCCATTCGAATTGTTTATCACTTAGTTTTATTTCATGCATCAATTTCGTACGCATGGAGTTTTGATGGAGACGAGGTGCCCGATCTTTCGATGAGATTGATAACTATCGATTTTGGTGGAGGCAACTCTCACGATCCGACTACAACCGTACGACGACGCTTGCGCCTTAGCAATCGCTGAACCAACTCCAAAGTGTTATTGACCACGCTGGAGGCACGATCAACCTGAACACGAAGTTCAATCCCTGCGAGCAATCAAAGAACTAGCAAGAATAAGACGAAGGCAATCTGATATTGCAAATATGAATGAAGCATAAATTGTATTGCGAATAACAAAGATGGGATCTCGAAGCTGTTTTGACAGGTGGTCGTCCGACATAACTGAAGAACAAAGTTTGCACAATGGCTAAACCTAAACTCAACGAAATCCAACTCTTAGCAACGGAGGCGGTGGCTCCTTTATTGGGAGAACGACCAGGGGGGCGTCCAAGGGCACGCCCTAGGGTTACAAGGCCCATGTGCCCAAGTAGTGGTGGCACAGCACCCTTTTTGACTCGGACTCAGAAACCAACATGGAGTCTTTTGATGATTGCGGCCGACTTAGATGAAATTTGAAGATGAGATTGGATCCATTGGAAAATAGACTTCATAAGCTTTCCATGAAGTACAAGAACGTCCCACACGGAGTCCGTATACGAAAGTTATGTCCATTTGAACTTGGTTCCATCGCAGCTGTCCGAATCTGATTCCAGAACGTGTCCAACTCGAATTCTCGTTTGGCTTGGCCCCAAAGTGACGTGATGAACTCCATTATTCCTTCCATGCATGTCCATGCCTCCACGTCCCTCTCCTTCATCCTTTCCCATGTTCCTAAGCACAATTAAATCACATGTATTAGGTAGCGGTCTATTCTCAGTAATATATGAACCTAGGAATGAATTCACCTGGTAATTAAGTTGACGAGCACGAGCTCGAGTAAGTGGTCCTTGTAACACTTGCTGTGGATGAGTTGTATCCATGGAAGGGATGTCCTCATCATCCTCCCCTTCTTGCATTTGAGTCGTCCTCGACTCAAACTCGTCCTCTTCTCCCAAGTAGGGCTTTAAATCTGCAATGTTAAAAGGGGGACTCACAGCAAAATCTGCAGGCAGTTCAAGCTTGTATGCATTATCATTAATCTTTTCTAACACCTTGAAAGGACCATCAGCTATTGGCATCAATTTCGATTTTCTCAATTCAGGGAACCTATCTTTTCTTAAATGCAGCCAAACAAGATCCCTTGGTTCAAAACTTAAATGTTTCCTCCCCTGACTACCAGCAAGTTTATATTTAGCATTCATGCGCTCTATGTCCTCTTTAGTTGTCTAATGCATTTTTAAAATCAATTCAGCACGTTGTTTAGCATCAGGGTTCAATTTCTCCGAAGATGGAATGAGCATTAAATCAATAGGAGCACGAGGCACAAAACCATAAACAACTTCAAAAGGGCACATCTTTGTAGTAGAATGCAATGAACGATTGTAAGCAAACTCAACATGAGGCAAGCATTCTTCCCACATTTTTAAATTGTTTTTCAACACAGCCCTAAGCATGGTAGACAAAGTTCTATTCACAACCTCAGTTTGTCCATCAGTTTGGGGATGACAAGTAGTAGAAAATAACAGCTTAGTCCCCAATTTAGCCCATAAAGTTCTCCAAAAAATGGCTAAGGAATTTAGTATCACGATCTGAAACTATAGTATTGGGCACACCATGCAAGCGAATAACTTCACGAAAGAATAAATCAGCAATATGGGTAGCATCATCGCTTTTATGACATGGTATAAAATGGGCCATCTTAGAAAATCTATCAACAACCACAAATATACTATCCCTCCCCTTCTTTGTCCTAGGCAATCCTAAAACAAAGTCCATCGAAATATCTTCCCACGGAACGCTAGGAACGGGTAAAGGCATATATAAACCATGAGGATTAAGTCGTGACTTAGCTCTTTGACATGTAGTGCAGCGAGCAACGTAGCGCTCGACGTCCCGTCTCATCTTTGGCCAAAAGAAATGATCGGCAAGTATGTCCTCCGTTTTCTTCACACCAAAATGTCCCATCAATCCGCCTCCATGTGCCTTCAGAACAACAATGATTTAACGGAACTAGCAGGAATGCACAACTTGTTGGCTCTAAACACAAACCCATCATTAATGATAAATTTATTCCACATTTTCCCTTCTTTACAATTCAACAGTATGTCCGCAAAATCAGCATCGTGCACATATTGCTCTTTAATAGTCTCTAATCCAAAAATTTTGAAGTCAAGTTGTGATAGCATGGAATATCTTCTAGACAAAGCATCAGCAATAACATTCTCCTTTCCCTTCTTGTGTTTTATGACATAGGGAAAAGACTCAATAAATTCAACCCACTTTGCATGTCTACGGTTCAGATTACCTTGACTTCGAATATGCTTTAAAGATTCATGATCAGAATATATAACAAATTCTTTGGGCCATAAATAATGTTGCCAAGTTTCTAAGGTTCGAAAGAGGGCATATAACTCCTTATCATAAGTAGAATAGTTCAAACTAGGCCCACTCAATTTCTCACTGAAGTATGCTATAGGTTTGCCTTCTTGTAACAACACACCACCTAAACCAATTCCGCTTGTATCACATTCTAGTTCGAAAGTATTATTGAAATCAGGTAGTTGGAGTAAAGGTGCATGTGTTAACTTATTTTTCAATGTGGTGAAGGCGTTCTCCTGTGCGGCACCCCAAACAAATGGCACGCCCTTCTTGGCAAGCTCATTCAATGGTGCGGCGATGGTGCTGAAATCCTTCACAAAGCGGCGGTAGAACCCGGCAAGTCCTAAAAAGCTCCGCACTCGTGTGACCGTGTTAGGAGTCGGCCAACTCTGTATTGCTTCAACCTTGGCTTGATCAACTTCAATTCCCTGTGGAGTAACAACATAGCCAAGAAATGCGACTCGATCGGTGCAAAAGGTGCACTTCTCAAGGTTACCAAATAGGCGTGCATCACGTAAAGCATTAAAAACAGCACGTAAATAGTCAAGATGTTCTTCAAATGATTTGCTATATATCAATATATCATCAAAATAAACCACCACAAATCTACCAATGAAAGCACGCAAAACCTCGTTCATTAATCTCATGAAGGTACTAGGTGCATTAGTTAAACCAAAAGGCATTACTAACCACTCATATAACCCAAACTTAGTTTTAAATGCCGTTTTCCATTCATCGCCTAATTTCATGCGGATTTGATGATAGCCACTACGCAAATCAACCTTGGAAAAGACAACAGAGCCACTCAATTCATCAAGCATATCATCTAACCTAGGAATAGGATGACGATACCTTATGGTGAGATTATTGATTGCTCTACAATCCACACACATGCACCATGACCCATCTTTCTTTGGTACCAAAATGACCGGAACAGCACAAGAGCTAAGGGATTCGCGCACATACCCTTTATCAAGCAACTCTTGAACTTGGCGCTGAATTTCTTTAGTTTCTTCTGGATTGGTCCTGTATGGTGCGCGGTTGGGCAAAGATGCACCGGGAATTAAATCAATTTGATGCTCAATCCCACGAAGTGGTGGCAGCCCCGGTGGTATGTCCTTTGAAAAGACATCTTGGTACTCCTGCAAAATGTTAGTGACAGAAGGTGGCAAAGAAGGAGGGATATCCTCAAAGGAAAACAAAGCTTCTTTGCAAACTAATGCATAGCAAACAGAATCACTAGCATTCACTCGGTCATGTCGATTTGGTAGCAAGGAAACAAGCACCTTTCAATTTAATTTCTTTATTCTTCGCATGAACAGATTTAGGTTCTTTCTTTTATGTTGCTCAAGCTCTTTTGCTACAATCTGATTTTCGCTCAAAGCATTCTCTCGGCTTTTCTCTCTACTAGCTCTAGCAAGATCATCTTTAACAATTTGTTCATAAGTCATAGGATGCAGCACAATTTTCTTTTCCATTAAACATGAGAGAATATTGATTATTCCTACCATGATGCACACAATCGATGATCGTATTGCCAAGGTCTTCCTAATAACAATGAACAAGCTTGCATAGGAACAACGTCGCAATCAACATAATCATGGTATGAACCCATAGAAAAGTGTACTCTCACCATCCGTGTTACCTTTAACTTACCACCGTTGTTGAACCACCGAATATGGTATGGGTGGGTATGAGGTTTGGTTGGCAAAGCAAGCTTCTCCACCATATCCATACTCGCCAAGTTGTTGCAACTTCCACCATCAATAATTATTCGTATCGAGCGTTCCTTGACAACACCCTTGATTTGGAACAAATTATGGCGTTGATTTTGCTCTAAGCACGAGACACTTGAGCACTTAGTACGCGTTGCACTATAATGCTCAAATACTTGTCGGCATCTTCGGCGCCAACATGTTCCTCCTCATGGTCGACTCATCATCATGTCCTGCAGGTCATTTGCAAGCATAGCATATGTTTCATCATCAAGATCACTAGCGAAGAATACCCACCATCATCGCGTATAATCAATACACGCTTGCTTGGACAGTCCGCATCATGTGTCCAAAGCCTTTGCATCGATGGCATTGAACATCCTCGTCCGTCTGTCGAAGCAACCAAGAGGAAGTTTTTGCGAAAGTTGTGGTGCCGACTTGGGTGCTTGAAACTCGTGGCGCTGGATTTGACGTAGTAGGGCGCCGCTTGCTGTTGGAGGGTAATGGTGGGGCGCCAAAGTGGATGAGGAAGAAGGTGTACACGGCGTCCATGAATTTGTGCGACCTGCAGAAAAGTTAGATCGCGTTCTCGTCTGGCGTCCCTGCAATTCTCGTTCAGCTTTGCAAGCAGGATGAAACAATCTAGTCATGGAGTTGTAATCTTGTAATCAAGAATGTCCTGAATTTCACGATTCAACCCTCCCAAAAACCTAGCCATTGATGCCTCATTCTCATCTAACCCACAGCGCAACATACCAATTTGTAATTCCTGATAGTATTCTTCCACAGACTTTGCACCTTGTCGTAAACGTTGCAGTTTATTTAACAAATCACGAGCATAATATGAGGGAACAAATCGATGGCGCATAAGCAATTTTAAAGCCTCCCAAGTGTTTGGTATGTTATTGGGATGTTGACGGCAATGTTCTTTCCACCAAATAGAAGCAAAATCGGTAAATTCACTAGTAGCATTTCTAACTCGTCTATTCTCGTGAAAATGATGGCAAGTAAATTTTTGATCAACAGCTAGTTCCCAATCAAGATAACCATCGGATCATATTTACCATTAAAAGAGGGCATAGTGAATTTAACCTTAGCAAAAGCATCATCGTGGTCACGCACCTCACGTCGTGGGGATCTCTTCGCATACCTTGTCGGTTTAAATGCACATTGCCAACTTCATCTTGTCCTCTACCGTCACAAACAGGGGAACAACACCAAAGCTTGAGCAATCTCCTCAAGCGCGCCATAATATCGCCAAAGATTTGTTAGTGATACTTTGTGCTTTCTCCATCGCAGCAAGCGTTGCGCTTGTCTCAATCTGGCGCCCTCGAGTTGAGCAAGTCGCTCATTTGTGACTCGACATCCTCCTCAAGACCCTCCGCACGACGATTCATTTCGCGTGTGAAATGTTGTATGATTCCCTTCAGACGAGGACTATGAGATGAGTTCGATCCAAAACTCTCGAACCCGCCATTGTTAGCAAAAACACAAGAATATGTCCCTAACATGTACTAGGGTATGGTGCTCGCACTCAAACCTTCTATCGAATTCTTACCAATTCTTACCAAGCACACAGGGCGATCGGCAACTAGCGATGATAATATATCTGCGAAGATTGGATGGAGCGATTGCCATGTGAAGCTCAGCCTGTACGGTGTAGAAAAGGTGTAGCTGGTGTAACATCCCAAAATTTGGCTTTCTGGAAAAAATTAAATTCAAATTAACTATTTTAAAGTAATTGGATTTTACTTGGCTTTTATTTGATTTTCTGGATTTTATTTCAACATTTAAAGCAAGAAAAGGTATTTTAAAATTTTTATTAAAGCCAAAAAGAGTTTATTTTATTTTTCCTAGCCTTCCCTAAATTATTAATTAATTTTTGAGAATTTTCTAGAATTTAAAATCAATTTTCAAAGTTAAAAAGTATTTTATAAAATTATTATTTGCAAATCTAAATTAAAAATATTTTTGCTAAGTCTAAAATGCTTCCAGGAATATTTTATGATTTTTCTGGAATTTTTAGACATTAAATATTATTTTTCCAAGTGTTTATAAAGTTTCTAGTATTTGCTGAAATTTATTCCGAAAATAAAAATCAAATAAATCCTAGCCCGCCATGTGTCGCTCTTAGATTAAATCAACCTCTCTCCACGTTTTAATCCTAGCCACACATGATCACTTACCCCTTCATAAAATCCAAAGGCCCTTATCCACTCACTTGCCACGTGTCGCGAATCCGACGGCCCGTACCCCTTCACTTCCTCCCTCTCTCTATTACACATGGACCCCACATGTCATATGTTTCTTCAACCTCTTCTTCTTCCTCCTCCCACCCTCTCTCTCCTCCTCCATTAAAACCGAAAATGAGCTTTTAAATCCCGCTGTTTCTCCCTCTTAACTCCCGATTAAAACATGGAAACGGACGCCCTAATCACCCTCATCAATCTCCCGGCCGTTTCCCATCCTTTAACCCTCTCAAAACCGAAATCTCTTCCCCTTCCTTCTCTTTCTATAAATTGGCCTCCTCACCATTCCTTCCCTTTCCTCCTCATTTTCGCCGGCTTCCGCCTCCACCTCTCCCGCCGCGGCGCCATCTTCCACCGGCCGCCGCCACCCGCCACCTTCCTCCGGCCGCCCCATCTCCAACCGCCGCCACTAACGCCCCGCCCGGCCATTCCGCCGCCGCCGGTGAGTAGCGCGCCGCCGCCACTCGCCGCCGTTCGCGCGCCCGCCTCCGCCGCCGGCCGCCGGCGAGGTCGCCTCCCGTGCGCACCCCCGTGTACCTCCATGATTCTTTATCTAGTCATATTCATCCATGTTTATTTGGTTTTATTGTTGTTCTTTTGTCAAGAAAGAACACATGCTCACTTGGCTAGTGGGTGCATGTTAGTGCATCCATGAGGTTGTGAGTTCAATTCCAGGGCAAGGTAATTTTCGGTTTGGGCTTGGCAAAAATTTTTGTTAGCCAATGACAACCGGGCCCCACGTGTCATACACTCCAAAATATCCCAAAAATCAGCCAAAATAAGATTCCAGAGAATATTCCCTCGTTTTGCATTTTCTGGAATTTCCAAACCGATCAAACTTCCAATCGCTCATTCTCCCTCGTCCGATCTCCGAATCCAGTGATTCAAATTTTTAAATTTGTCTAAAAGCATAATCTAAGTTGCAGTATATATTTTATATTTTTGTGATTTTATTTGCATTTATTTATTTGTTTGTTTTGTTGTTTCGCGCGTAGAAACCGACGTTGCCGAAGTGTTTGTCGAGTCGCAGCCAGAAGAACCAAACCACGCTCAAGAAGGAAAGTCTCCTTTGACCATCTTGAACCTATGATTTTGAAATTTTTTAATTATTTTAAATTATGTGCATTGCTATTTATATAAAATATTAGTTCAAATCTTAAGGCATTAGTTATATCCAACCTTGTTATGCCCTCATTTGAATTTGAATGCCATGTACCTTTGCGACCCTAGAAATTCCCTTGACTCATTAATGAGAGTAATATATTTAATTGTTAGTATTAGAATGGTAGAAAAATGCTTAGCCATGCTATTGAATACCTCATAAATCTTGCAATTGGGAAAATTATGAATTGTGGTAACACCCTTGTTTTTATAAATTTAGTGGTAATTGGAATTGCCACTGTTCTTTCAAAATAAAAATAAAATGTGGAAATTGGTTTAGATTAGGGTGGATGGTTGGTTTGGATTGGTGCAGGAAGCACGAGATCTTGTAAAGTGTATGTTCCACCCTAGTCAATTAAGGACCGACGCTTGTATTTGTCCGATCGAGCATTAACCGTACAACCACAAGTCTATATGGGTGCGACCTAGCCGACTAACTTACGATAGTCTAGTTTAGGTGCCACCGATGGAAAGTGGGTGCCGAGGATGGATGGTTATTCACAAGTGAGGGACAGGATTTCTTGTACTCATGTGGTGCAAGAGGGGCTTGGTTGGGCGATTAGCCTACCGTGGCGAAACCTCACGGTGGTATCTAGCTAGATTAGAGTAAGGTAAAGGCTTTGTGATATTTTATCCGGGTCTCATGCCAAAGGAAGCGTGTTGACTTTTAGGATAATTTATCTCTTGTGGGTAAAGTTGTACAACCTCTGCAGAGTGTAAAACTATTCGAATAACCGTGCCCACGGTCAAGAGCGGGCAACGAATGCATTCACATGGTAGATTTCTGGTTTGGTTTTAAAATCAAAAGTTTTGTATTCCGAGAGTGGAGGGAACTCTCGGAAGGGTATCCTGGCAGTTGGAGCCAGAGAGGGTGGATGTAACCCGCAGTATTAAACTTGTTCAAGTTGTTTAAGCTAGTGTTGGTAGATGGAACCTTCACTATAGAATTATTGATAGTTTCTGTTAAAACATTTACTTTATTAAATGGATGCCTTCAAAAATAATTAGTAGTAATTGAAATTTTAAAATATTGCTTTGTGCAAAAGAACCATATAGCCTTCCTTTGTCAAGCCTTGCATCTATGCATTTTTCCCAAGACTTGCAGAGTACTTTATGTACTCACATGATGCACTTAAAAAAAACAATACTCAGAAGAACATGAAGATCAAGAAGGTGATTACGACTTCTTCGCGGGTGGATTCGACGAAGGATTCCAGGAGTTCTAGGTTGCGCTTCCCTAGTCAATTGCATGTGGCGTATTCATGGGTCTTCACCGAGTTTATCTTTTGCTTCCGCTGTGTTTCGTGTGTGCGAGGTCTTGAAACCTCAATTGTAATAATGAGACCTTTCGGTCTGTACTCTTTAATATTGTAATAAAGCGTTGCTGGTTTTGTATTCATTTCTGTTCAACTGTATGCACTAGGTTTGATCTGGGACTAGTGCAGTAATACACAGAGGGTCCGGGTTCGGAAATCCGGGGTCCCGACAGCTGGGAAGGCTTAAGTTTGGTAGCAAGGAGTAGCAATAATCAATTCAGAAAATGCAAGCTGAAAAATCGTTCAACGCCAGTTGGTGCTGGCCCTAGGCTAGACCGTACTAGAGACGCAAGCCTAGAACACAAACGAGTACACCGCGCAGAAAGACAACTAGATGACACTGCACACGGAGTTCCGGAGCTCAAAAAAGGATGCCGTCTGCACGGGGAACCTTAGAATCACTTGTACAATGGCTCTGTCAATTTTGAGCGAATTCTGAGAAACTTGAATTTTTCTCGGTTTGCGGGCCCGTTTTGAGGGCCTAAACGATGTTTTTTGGGGTTGAAGCTGCCGCGTATGTGCCTGGTGGCTTACGCGGATCTAAAATCTCCAGTTTTTCCAGTTCTCGGTTCGCTCTATCTCCGCGTATGTGCCGTTTCTCGGTTCGCTCTATCTTCTGATTTCCTTTCCAACGGTTCAAGAATCGCCTCAATCGGAGGTCGTATGCAAAAGTTAGGTGTTTCTCTCTCCTCTTTTTTTGTTCTTTTTTTAATGCCACGGCTCTTTTAAATGCGGCTACCTGTTCCTTCTTTTCTTTTTTTTCTTTTTTTCACACACGACGCGGTTGAAACCTACTCCGAAACCAACTCCGACATCGTGTCCTACTCCAAAACCAACTAGGGCAAAGCCTCCCTAGAAACCGAGTCCTCCTCCTTTCCTTCCCTCACCGTGGCAGTTCGGATCTAACTACAGCGGTGAGACCAAAACGTGAACAGAATTCGAAACTCTAGAGGAACTAGACACTAAGACCAGCAAAGGACACGACGATGCAACCGAAAGTTTAACAATGCAATGTACTGAAGAGAAAAATTGCGAGGCTAAGACTGGTTTGGACAGATTGATCTACTGCTAGTTTTTTTGTTTTTTTTTTGTGTACTCTAGGTAAGGAATAGCAATCTAATCTATGGTAAACTAGAAATTCTCACCGAGCAACCTGCCGCTCTGATACCACTTGATGGAGACGAGGTGCCCGATCTTTCGATGAGATTGATAACTATCGATTTTGGTGGAGGCGACCCTCATGATCCGACTACAACCGTACGACGACGCTTGCGCCTTAGCAATCGCTGAACCAACTCCAAAGTGTTATTGACCACGCTGGAGGCACGATCAACCTAAACACGAAGTTCAATCCCTGCGAGCAATCGAAGAACTAGTACGAATAAGACGAAGGCAATCTGATATTGCAAATATGAATGAAGAATAAACTGTATTGCGAATAACAAAGATGGGATCTCGAAGCTGTCTTGACAGGTGGTCGTCCGACACAACTGAAGAACAAAGTTTGCACAATGGCTAAACCTAAACTCAACAAAATCCAAGTCTTAGCAACGGAGGCGGCGGCTCCTTTATAGGGAGAATGACCAGGGGGCATCCAAGGGCACGCCTAGGGTTACAAGGCCCATGGGCCCAAGTAGTGGTGGCGCAGCACCCTTTTTGACTCGGACTCACAAATCAACGTGGAGTCTTTTGATGATTGCGGCTGGCTCAGATGGAATTTGAAGATGAGGTTGGATCCGTTGCAAAATATACTTCATAAGCTTTCCATGAAGTACAAGAACATCCCAAACGGAGTCCGTATACGAAAGTTATGCCCATTTGAACTTGGTTCCATTGCAGCAGTCCGAATCTGATTCCAGAACGTGTCCAACTCGAATTCTCGTTTGGCTTGGCCCCAAAGTGACGTGATGAACTCCATTATTCCTTCCATGCATGTCCATGCCTCCACGTCCCTCTCCTTCATCCTTTCCCAGGTTCCTAAGCACAATTAAATCACTTGCATTAGGTAGCGGTCTATTCTCAGTAATATATGAACCTAGGAATGAATTCACCTGGTAATTAAGTTGACGAGCACGAGCTCGAGTAAGTGGTCCTTGTAACACTTGCAGTGGATGAGTTGTATCCATGGAAGGGATGTCCTCATAAAGTTTGCAGCTCCCGGTGGAACTTGTAGTGGATGAAAGTTTCACACCGACTCGGACGGATTCACAGTGCTTGCCAAACCGGGCTAGGGCATATATGAAATCCTTTCGGGTTGTTTTGCACTCTGTTTTAGTTCGTGCCTCAATTTCGCACGCGTGCAGTTTGTAGTACCCAACAGACCCCGTGGTGGATGAAAGTTTCATACTGACTTGAATCGATTCGAAATGCGCTAGACTGAGATGGAACTTGTAGTGGATGAAAGTTTCACGCCGACTCGGACGGATTCTCAACGCACGCCAAATTGGGCTTGGGCGTGTACGGAGTCCATTCGTGTTCTTTTGGCACCCGGTTTTATTTTATGCCTCGATTTTATACGCACGGAGTCTATTGTACCCGTCGGAACACATTGTGCGGGAAAGTTCCATACCGACTCGGATGGAATCAAGATGCAAGCCGAAGTGAGCTATAGCATACATGAAGTCCATTCGGTTGTTTGGCACTCGCTTTACCTAATGCCTCGATTTCGTACGCACGTAGTTTACAGCTCCCAGTGGAAACTGCTGTGGATGAAGTTTCGCTCTGACTTGGGTGGAGTCGAAATGCTCACCAAAGTGAGCTAAGGCGTATGTGAATCCATTCGAATTGTTTATCACTTAGTTTTGCTCCTTGCATCGATTTCGTACACATGGAGTTCGCAGCTCCCGGTGGAACCTGTAGTGGATGAAAGTTTCACACCGACTCGGACGGATTCACAGTGCTTGCCAAACCGGGCTAGGGCGTATATGAAATCCTTTCGGGTTGTTTTGCACTCTGTTTTAGTTCATGCCTCAATTTCGCACGCATGCTGTTTGTAGTACCCAGCGGACCCCGTGGTGGATGAAAGTTTCATACTGACTTGAATCGATTCGAAATGCGCCAGACTGAGCTGGGGTGTATGTGAAGTCCATTCAGGTTGTTTCACATTCAATTTTATTTCGCGTATTGATTTCCTACGCGTGGAGTTTGTAACACCCGTCGGAACCCGTCGTGCCAAAGTGAAGTACGTTTTATATGAAGTCCATTCAGGTTGTTTGGCACCCATTTTTACTTCGTGCCGCGATATCATGCGCTCAGAGTCTATAGCTTACACTGGAAAACCGTAGCAGACGAAAGTTTCACACCGGCTTGGACGGATTCCAAATTCATGCCAAACCGGGCTAGGGTGTATATGAAATCCATTCGCATTATTTCGCACTCAGTTTTATTTCGTGCCTCGATTTCATACGCATGCAATTTAAAGTACGCAGCGGACCCCGTGCTGGACGAAAGCCTCGCTTTAACTTGTAAGGATTCAAAATGCACCACGCTGAGCTAGGGCATATGTGCAGTGCATTCGAAATGCACCAAGCTCATCTCGGACAACTTTCAAATGCACACCAAAAAGAGCTAGGCTTATATGAACTCCATTCGGATTGTGTTGCACTCAGTGTCATTTCCTGCCTTGATTTCGTATGCATGGAATTTATACCTCCCAGTGGAACTTGCAGTGGATGAAAGTTTCACCCCGACTTGGACGAATTCTCAATGCACGCCAATTTGGCTTGGGCGTGTACGGAGTCCATTCATGTTCTTTTGGCACCCAGTTTTATTTTATACCTCGATTTTATACGCACGGAGTCTATTGTACCCGTCGGAACACATTGCGCGGGAAAGTTTCATACCGACCCGGATGGAATCAAGATGCAAGCCGAAGTGAGCCATAGCACATATGAAGTCCATTCGAGTTGTTTGGCACTCAGTTTTACCTAATGCCTCGATTTTGTACGCACGTAGTTTACAGCTCACAGTGGAAACTGAAGTGGATGAAGTTTCACTCTGACTTGGATGGATTCGAAACGCTCACCAATGTGAGCTAAGGCGTATGTGAATCCATTCGAATTGTTTATCACTTAGTTTTATTCCATGCATCGATTTCGTACGCATGGAGTTTGCAGCTCCCGGTGGAACCTGTAGTGGATGAACGTTTCACACCGACTCGGACGGATTCACAGTGCTTGCCAAACTGGGATAGGGCGTATATGAAATCCTTTCGGGTTGTGTTTGCACTCTGTTTTAGTTCGTGCCTCAATTTCGCACGCGTGCAGTTTGTAGTACCCAGCGGACCCCGTGGTGGATGAAAGTTTCATACTGACTTGAATGGATTCGAAATGCGCCAGACTGAGCTGGGGTGTATGTGAAGTCCATTTAGGTTGTTTGGCATTCAGTTTTATTTCGTGTATTGATTTCCTACCCGTGGATGGATTCGAAACGCTCACCAATGTGAGCTAAGGCATATGTGAATCCATTCGAATTGTTTATCTCTTAGTTTTATTCCATACATCGATTTCGTACGCATGGAGTTTGTAGCTCCCGGTGGAACTTGTAGTGGATGAAAGTTTCACACCGACTCGGACGGATTCATAGTGCTTGCCAAACCGGGCTAGGGCGTATATGAAATCCTTTCGGGTTGTTTTGCACTCTGTTTTAGTTCGTGCCTCAATTTCGCACGCGTGCAGTTTGTAGTACCCAGCGGACCCCGTGGTGGATGAAAGTTTCATACTGACTTGAATTGATTCGAAATGAGCCAGACTGAGCTGGGGTGTATGTGAAGTCCATTCAGGTTGTCTGGCATTCAGTTTTATTTCACGTATTGATTTCCTACGCGTGGAGTTTGTAGCACCTGTTGGAACCCGTTGTGCGGGAAACATTCACACTACCTCGGGCGGAACCGAAATGCAAGCCAAAGTGAAGTACGGTTTATATGAAATCCATTCAGGTTGTATGGCACTCATTTTTACTTCGTGCCGCGATATCATGCGCTCAGAGTCTATAGCTTCCACTGGAAACCGTAGCAGATGTAAGTTTCACACCGGCTCGGACGGATTCCAAATTCGTGCCAAACCGAGCTAGGGCGTAAATTAAATCCATTCGCATTATTTCGCACTCAGTTTTATTTATTGCCTCGATTTCATACGCATGCAATTTAAAGCACGCAACAGACCCCGTACTGGACGAAAGTCTCGCTCTAAATTGCAAGGATTCAAAATGCACCACGCTGAGCTAGGGCATATGTCCAGTGCATTCCAAATGCACCAAGCTCAGCTCGGACAACTTTCAAATCCACACCAAATAGAGCTAGGCTTATATGAACTCCATTCGGATTGTGTTGCACTCAGTGTCATTTCCAGCCTTGATTTCGTATGCATCGAATTTATACCTCCCAGTGGAACTTGTAGTGGATGAAAGTTTCACCCCGACTCGGACGGATTCACAATGCACGCCAAATTTTGCTTGGACGTGTACGGAGTCCATGCATATTCTTTTGGCACCCAGTTTTATTTTATGGCTCGATTTTATATGCACGGAGACTATTGTACCCGTCGGAACACATTGCGCGGGAAAGTTTCATACCAACCCGGATGGAATCAAGATGCAAGCCGAAGTGAGCCATAGCATATATGAAGTCCATTCGAGTTGTTTGGCACTCAGTTTTACCTAATGCCTCGATTTTGTACGCACGTAGTTTACACTGACTCACGTGGGGCGAAGTGGATGAAGTTTCACTCTGACTTGGATGGATTCGGAATGCTCACCAATGTGAGCTAAGGCGTATGTGAATCCGTTTGAATTGTTTATCTCTTAGTTTTATTCCATGCATCGATTTCGTACGCATGAAGTTTGCAGCTCCCGGTGGAACCTGTAGTGGATGAAGGTTTCATACCGACTCGGACGGATTCACAGTGCTTGCCAAACCGGGCTAGGGCGTATATGAAATCCTTTCGGGTTGTTTTGCACTCTGTTTTACTTCGTGCCTCAATTTCGGACGCGTGCAGTTTGTAGTACCTAGCGGACCTCGTGGTGGATGAAAGTTTCATACTGACTTGAATCGATTCGAAATGCGCCAGACTGAGCTGGGGTGTATGTGAAGTCCATTCAGGTTGTTTGGCATTTAGTTTTATTTCACGTATTGATTTCCTACACGTGGAGTTTGTAACACCCGTCGGAACCCGTTGTGCGGGAAACATTCACACTACCTCGGGCGGAACAGAAATGCAAGCCAAAGTGAAGTACGGTTTATATGAAGTCTATTCAGGTTGTTTGGCACTCATTATTACTTCGTGCCGCGATATCATGCGCTCAGAGTCTATAGCTTCCATTGGAAACCGTAGCAGATGAAAGTTTCACACCGGCTCGGACGTATTCCAATTCATGCCAAACCAAGCTAGGGTGTGTATGAAATCCATTCGCATTATTTCGCACCCAGTTTTATTTCGTGCCTCGATTTCATACGCATGCAATTTAAAGTACGCAGCGGACCCCGTACTGGAAGAAAGTCTCGCTCTAACTTGTAAGGATTCAAAATTCCCCACGCTGAGCTAGGGCGTATGTGCAGTGCATTCGAAATGCACCAAGCTCATCTCGGACAACTTTCAAATGCACACCAAAAAGAGCTAGGCTTATATGAACTCCATTCGGATTGTGTTGCACTCAGTGTCATTTCCTGCGTTGATTTCGTATGCATGGAATTTATACCTCCCAGTGGAACTTGTAGTGGATGAAAGTTTCACCCCGACTCGGACGGAATCTCAATGCACGCCAAATTGGGCTTAGGCGTGTAAGGAGTCCATGCATGTCCTTTTGGCACCCAGTTTTATTTTATGCCTCGATTTTATACGCACGGAGTCTATTGTACCCATCGGAACACATTGCGTGGGAAAGTTTCATACTGACCCGGATGGAATCAAGATGCAAGCCCAAGTGAGCTATAGCGTATATGAAGTCCATTCGGGTTGTTTGGCACTCCGTTTTATCTAATGCCTCGATTTTCGTACGCACGTAGTTTACAGCTCACAGTGGAAACTGCAGTGGATGAAGTTTCACTCTAACTTGGATGGATTCGAAATGCTCACCAATGTGAGCTAAGGCATATGTGAATCCACTCGAATTGTTTATCTCTTAGTTTTATTCCATGCATCGATTTTGTACGCATGGAGTTTGCAGCTTCCAGTGGAACCTGTAGTGGATGAAAGTTTCATACCGACTCGGACGGGTTCACAGTGCTTGCCAAACCGGGCTAGGGCGTATATGAAATCCTTTTGGCTTGTTTTGCACTCTGTTTTAGTTCGTGCCTCAATTTCGCAAGCGTGCAGTTTGTAGTACCCAGCGGACCCCGTGGTGTATGAAAGTTTCATACTGACTTGAATCAATTTGAAATGCGCCAGACTGAGCTGGGGTGTATGTGAAGTCCATTCAGGTTGTTTGGCATTCAGTTTTATTTCGTGTATTGATTTCCTACGCGTGGAGTTTGTAGCACCCGTCGGAACCCGTTGTGCGGGAAACATTCACACTACCTCGGGCGGAACAGATATGCAAGCCAAAGTGAAGTATGGTTTATATAAAGTCCATTCAAGTTGATTGGCACTCATTTTTACTTCGTGCCGCGATATCATGCGCTCAGAGTCTATAGCTTCCACTGGAAACCGTAGCAGATGAATGTTTCACACCGGCTTGGATGGATTCCAATTCAAGCCAAACCGAGCTAGGGTGTGTATGAAATCCATTCGCATTATTTCGCACTCAGTTTTATTTCGTGCCTCGATTTCATACGCATGAAATTTAAAGTACGCAGCGGACCCCGTACTGGAAGA
This sequence comes from Dendrocalamus sinicus, assembly GCA_036346575.1. Lineage (NCBI taxonomy): Eukaryota > Viridiplantae > Streptophyta > Magnoliopsida > Poales > Poaceae > Dendrocalamus > Dendrocalamus sinicus. The sequence goes on from CM070649.1 coordinate 3,817,218, forward strand.
AAGTCTCGCTCTAACTTGTAAGGATTCAAAATGCACCACGCTTAGCTAGGGCGTATGTGCAGTGCATTCGAAATGCACCAAGCTCATCTCGGACAACTTTCAAATGCACACCAAAAAGAGCCAAGCTTATATGAACTCCATTCGGATTGTGTTGCACTCAGTGTAATTTCCTGCGTTGATTTCGTATGCATGGAATTAATACCTCCCAGTGGAACTTGTAGTGGATGAAAGTTTCACCCCGACTCAGACGGAATCTCAATGCACACCAAATTGGGCTTGGGCGTGTAAGGAGTCCATGCATGTCCTTTTGGCACCCAGTTTTATTTTATGCCTCGATTTTATACGCACGAAGTCTATTGTACCATCGGAACACATTGCGCGGGAAAGTTTCATACCGACCCGGATGGAATCAAGATGCAAGCCGAAGTGAGCTATAGCATATATGAAGTCCATTCGGGTTGTTTGGCACTCAGTTTTACCTAATGCCTCGATTTCGTATGCACATAGTTCACAGCTCACAGTGGAAACTGCAGTGGATGAAGTTTCACTCGGATTAGGATGGATTCGAAATGCTCACCAATGTGAGCTAAGGCGCATGTGAATCCATTCGAATTGTTTATCTCTTAGTTTTATTCCATGCATCGATTTCGTACACATGGAGTTTGCAGCTCCCGGTGGAACTTGTAGTGGATGAAAGTTTCACACCGATTCGGACGGATTCACAGTGCTTGCCAAACCGGGCTAGGGCGTATATGAAATCGTTTCAGGTTGTTTTGCACTCTGTTTTAGTTCGTGCCTCAATTTCGCACGCGTGCAGTTTATAGTACCCAGCGGTCCCCGTGGTGGATGAAAGTTTCATCTCGATCGAATCGATTCAAATGCGCCAGATCGAGTGGGTGTATGTGATGTCCATTTAGTTGTTTGGCATTCAGTTTTATTTCGCGTATTGATTTCCTATGCGTGGAGTTTGTAGCACCCGTCGGAACCCGTTGTGCGGGAAACATTCACACTACCTCGGGCGGAACCGAAATGCAAGCCAAAGTGAAGTACGGTTTATATGAAGTCCATTCAGGTTGTTTGGCACACATTTTTACTTCGCGCCGCGATATCATACGCTCAGAGTCTATAGCTTCCACTGGAACCGTAGTAGATGTATGTTTCACGCCGGCTCGGACGGATTCCAAAATCATGCCAAACCGAGCTAGGGCGTATATGAAATCCATTTGCATTATTTTGGACTCAGTTTTATTTCATGCCTCGATTTCATACGCATGCAATTTAAAGTACGCAGCGGACCCCGTACTGGACGAAAGTCTCGCTCTAACTTGTAAGGATTCAAAATGAACCACGCTGAGCTAGGGCATATGTGCAGTGCATTCAAAATGCACCAAGCTCAGCTCGGACAACTTTCATATGCACACCAAATCGAGCTAGGCTAATATGAACTCCATTCGGATTGTGTTGCACTCATTGTCATTTCCTGCCTTGATTTCGTTTGCATGGAATTTATACCTTCCAGTGGAACTTGTAGTGGATGAAAGTTTCACCCCGACTCGGACGGATTCTCAATGCACGCCAAATTGGGCTTTGGCGTGTACGGAGTTCATGCTTGTTCTTTTGGCACCCAGTTTTATTATATGCCTCGATTTTATACGCACGGAGTCTATTGTACCCGTCGGAACACATTGCGCGGGAAAGTTTCATACCGACCTGGATGGAATCAAGATGCAAGCCGAAGTGAGCTATAGCATATATGAAGTCCATTCGGGTTGTTTGGCACTCAGTTTCACCTAATGCCTCGATTTCGTATGCACGTAGTTTACAGCTCACAGTGGAAACTGCAGTGGATGAAGTTTCACTCTGACTTGGATGGATTCGAAATGCTCACCGATGTGAGCTAAGGCGCATGTGAATCCATTCGAATTGTTTATCACTTAGTTTTATTCCATGCATCGATTTTGTACGCATGGAGTTTGCAGCTCCCGGTGGAACTTGTAGTGGACGAAAGTTTCACATCGACTCGGACGGATTCTCAGTGCACGCCAAATTGGGCTTGGACGTGTACGGAGTCCATTCATGTTCTTTTGGCACCCAGTTTTATTTTATGCCTCGATTTTATACGCACGGAGTCTATTGTACCCGTCGGAACACATTGCGCGGGAAAGTTTCATACCGACCCGGATGGAATCATGTAACAGCCCAGCTGTTTATTTCAAAATTTCTCAGTAAAAAACAAATTAATTTAATAAAATCAAGTTTTATTTGGTTGCTTGAATTTTCATGATTTCATTTGCCTGTTTTTCAGTTTTCAAAAAGGCTTTTCTTTTGAAAACTAGTTTAAGTAAAAGATGAAACTATTTTTTTAATAAATAGTATTTTGAATTTCTATAAAAATTCTATTTTGAATTAATTGTTGTAAAAGCATTTGGCTTTTATCTAGATTTTCTGTGTTTTTCAGGATTTTAAAAAAATCAATTTCAAAGCTAAAAAGTATTTTTTGTAAAAATTAAAAGACTAACTTTAAGTTGAAAATATTTTTCCTAAGTCTAAAGCGTTCCCAGGAATTTCTGTAAATTTTTCTGGAATCTTTAGAATTTATTCCTATTTTTAAGTATTTTTTTGAACCTTCCTAATGTTTCTGAAAATCTAAATCAAATTTAATCCTTAACCTCTCTCCTCGGCCAACACGTGTCGCTCCCTGATTCAATCCATCCTCGCCCAGTTTAATCTCAACCCAACCCCGCCTCTCAGCTTCTTCTTTCTCCTTGCCTTCTTCAACCTTCCACCGCTGCCATTGATGCCCCGCCCGAGCTCTTAAATTTGACAGTTTCTTCTCATTAGCCCAAGCATTTGCTACAATAGAAAGCCTAATCACTCCCGCATTCAACCTCCACTATTTCCCCACTTTAAACCCCGCTTACCTCCCTTTTTACTCGCCTTTGTGCCGACCTTAACTTTGGTGTAACTGACAGCTGTCCATCGCCTCCACCTTCGCCAGGCCCGTGCGCGCATCGCCCGCCCCTCCACCGAGCGAATCCACCGCCGAAGAACCCCGCCGCCAACGCCCTCACTCCGCCGCCCCTGCATCCTCGTCGTCGGCCACCACCGAGCATTTCCGAGCATCATGCCAAGATGCACTGAACTCCCTGTGTCCTCCTCCCTCTCGCGCACCCGTCGCCGACCCCAGCAGCACCGCCATCCCCCGATGCCCTCAGTTCCCATGCGCCACCTCAACAGCTTAGAGCCACGCAAGCGCTACTCCAGCCAAGTGTGCCACCTTAGCTTTCTCTTTGGTCGATGGACCCAGTCCACAAAAGCTAGTTCCACCTGTTAGTGAATAAAACCCTTTTTCTGTTAAAAAATAATTCGGCCAGAAAATCAAAATCTTTCCTAATGTCACCCTAACATCATAAATTCCTTTTTCCCAGGAAAAAAATAATTCCTCTGAAAATAATTTCCCTTGATGACATCATAATCTGATTTTTCAGTTCAAAAATAATTCCTGAAAATCGATTTATTCTTTTTCTCTCCTTTCGAACTTCCAAAAGCTAGTATTTCTTCTTTTTAAGTCCGATTAAGCCCATTCAAATTTCTAAATTCATCTAAAATCTCAATTTATCCATTTCTATAATATTTTTAAATTTTTGGAATTTTTGAATTTATTTGGATTAAATTAAAGCTTAGAAAGTAGAAATATTTTAAATGGTTAAACTATATTTTAATTAAATCCGAAATTATTTTATTTGGTATTTTCGTTTTCCAAGGATTTTTTAGAATTTTCTTGAAATTTTTTTTCGAGTTATTTTATTTTATTTTTTTGGGAGAAAAATATATTATTTTAATTCCTGTTTTCTCTCTCCTCCCATTCATCTTCTCCCGCGTGCGTTTCTTGTCCAGAGCAATGGCGTCGCCATGAACGCAACTTTGAAGCTTCCATTCCTCATGAATTTCTCAACGGTTTTTCGTGCAATCAAGTGCATTCACTTGCTCTCTTCAAGACTCCTCCATTCCGAACCGTTTCCCTCCACCTTTATGCTGATTTACACGAAAATGAAACCGTTGCTCTAAAAGACATCGTCGTTCGATCTCCCTCTCCCGTTCACCTCCGCCCCTATAAAAGGGAGCACCGGATGCCCCTCCTCATCCTGAGTCATCCCCAAAAGTTTCAAGTCCTCTCTCCCTTCCTTCTCCCCACAATCACCATTTTTCTTTTGTCAACCGAGCGTCGTTCCTCGGCCTTTTGCGTCGCCTATGGTGGAGTTCTGCGACTTTTGACCGCACCATCGGCTTTGTCTCCACGGGTTCTACGCAGTGCTTCCCTCGCCTTCGCCGGAACTTCGCCGGAGCATCGCCGGACCACCATGGCCAAACCGCGCCGTCGTTTCTCTCCTCGCTGCGGGACGACCATGCTTATTCCACCACAACCGAGGTGAGCATTGCGTTTACTATGTTCTCTTCTTCGTTTCGCCACAAACCTCACCTGCTAACTCCTCTCCGTTTGCCCGGAATGCCGATGTCAACCCGTCGGTCGTTGAATATCTTCTCCGCCATGTTCCGTCACCATCCGATATCTTTTGGTCGAGCCGTTTGCACCTTTGAGTTCGCCTCGACGCGTTCTACATCGTGCTTCTATCGCCATCAACTAAAGATTCCCCGAGTCCTCATCGACCTTGTCAGGCCCAGACACTAAAACTGTACTTTCGCGCGTACACCCCTTTTCGGTGAGCACTTTGATTTTTGTTCGTGTCATATTTTGTCCTAGCCTCTAAGAAATTTTTCTACCATTTTGTTAAATTTTTTGTGAAGCCAATTGTCAGGAATTGAGCTTTCCGCGAAAATGGCCGTTTTTGACTCCCGACATCGATTCGTCGCCTCCGGTAAGCCTTAGCCCATGCCGTAATTTTTTTTAGACTTGCCTCGCCGCGTTCTACGCCATGCTTTCTTCATTTTCCCCAAAAAGCCTTCACAAATTTTTGCCTCCGACACCTCGCCATAGCCACCAATGGCATCTCGTGTCCCCATCTATCCGGTGGTGTTTTCCCCAATCCGTTCGCATCATATCATGCCAAACCATCCCAGGTAGCTACCTTTCAAATGGTTTTGGATTCGCTTCACCGAGCATGAAGATATAAGTTTTTCCTTTTGCTCTACTGTCATTGTTCAAACGTCAATTGTATCGTGTTCGACGAACTTTCAGCTAAGCCAATAATTTTCCTAGCTTCAACATGCCATGTTCTACCCCGTGCTCACACTATATCTCCACGTTCCATACCCGGTACTACCTCTCTCCAACCTGTCGCTGTCGCTACCATGCCGTCACCGTCGTTTTTCTCTCACCGCCGATGATCGTCTCCGTTCCTCGTCGCCGTACCCATGTCACCACCTTCGCCTCATCACAAGGATTCCATTTTGCTCATTCGCCAGCCACCTCGCAGCCTACCGACATAATATTTTTCAAAAAGTCATTCTCGGATGTTGTTATCATTTCATGTGATGTCCAAACTTCCAGACACTCGTTCTCCGTCGTCTAAACTCCGAATCCGTTGATTCTTTCTCCTAAATTCATCTAAAATCATAATCTATCTCCCAATATATATTTTATAATTTTTGGATTTTATTTGAGTTTATTTTGTTTGGTTCTTCGCGTGTAGACTACGACAAATCCGGAGAGTTCGATTTCGACGATTCGTAGCATCAAGTCTTCGAGCAAGGAAAGTTACACCTTTGATCATGTTTCTTCCACTAATTTAAATTATTTATGTTGTTTTCAAAATTATTATGCATGCGTACTTTTATTCAATCTAATTTAAGTTCGATTTGAATTCTAGTTATACCCAATTCCTTTGTTTATGGCCAAATTTGACATTGAACTTCCTATGCCTTGTCACCCTAGATGAAAATCTAGTTAGTACATTAGTATTAACTAGGAATTTTATGGACTTCCTTAGCCATGCTTAGAATAATTCGGGTGGGAAGAATTGTTCCACATAAAATGATAAAGTTTTCGAATGTATTCTTGACTTTGGTGAGTCAAGAATGCTTATGAAATGTTTTCCAACAAAATATGAAAACTTGGTTTAGACTTAGGCAAATGGTTAGGTGGTGGGTGCTTGCTGGCATGCATTGTTGTTTGGTGACACAATGTTGATTGCCAGGCACAAGGGGCATGTGGTTGGTGCCTAAGTCAAGTTAAGGACCGGTCTGTGAGCTACTATTGCAAAGCCCTAACGTACTACCACAAGTCTAGTATGGGACAGACCTGGCCGAATAATTTGTGAAGTTCCAACTTAATCTCGCTATAGGCTGAATGTGAGCGCGGCGTAGGCCGTGAGAAGTCTCACATGGCACAAGAGGGGGCTCCAACATGTGGATTCATGTTGTGGTGAAACCATAGTGGCGGTGTGATTATGTTGACAACGTATCATTGTAAAAGCCTTGTCATGATCTCCTGGCCGCACACCTAAGGAAGTGTGTTAATCCGGTGGCAAAAAGGGATGATCATGTCTTGTGGGTAAAGCTGTACAATCTCTGCAGAGTGTATAATCTATCCTGGATAGCCGTGCCCACGGTCATGGGCAAGCTGAGTAAAGTTTTTCATGGATTAGACTTTGTTTTTCAAAATGGTTTTATAAACTGCTTATGGATGGATGGAATCCATATGAGATCTTTTTGGAAAAGATGGTCCGGGTGGGATGCCCGTGGATAGGTTGGTGTTTGGTGGGAGCCTACACTAACGATATTATTTTGTTAAAATCTTGTTTCTATCTATTATATCAAATTCAGCTTTTGAATCTACTTACATTATTTACTTCAATTTCGCTTTATGCTCAACTAACCTTATTATGCCTTCCTTTGTCAATCCATATGCATGCATTAACTCTGTTAAACCTCCGGGTGTAACTTGTGGAGTACTTTATGTACTCATGTTGCTCAATTCATCATTTTTTTCAGAGGATAGGTTCGACTTCGGTGAGGATCAGATGTATAGGCCGCGTCTTACTGTCGTTTGCCTGTGGGCAGGCTCAGTGGGCTTCTTCCGCTTTGGTTTATTTCTTCCGCTGCTTGTATTTAATTTTGGTTTATGAACCACTGATGTAAACTTTGGCCATCAGGCCCATATTCAGTTAAATAAAGTTTGTCATTGTGCTTGATATGTATCCCTGTTGATTACTGTGTGCACTAGCTGATCCTGGACTAGTGCGATTTACACAGAGGGTTTCGGAGTTGTTGCTCCGGGTCACGACAAATCAAGATGCAATACGAAGTGAGCCATAGCATATATGAAGTCCATTCGGGTTGTTTGGCACTCAGTTTTACCTAATGCCTCGATTTCGTACGCACGTAGTTTACAGCTCACAGTGGAAACTGCAGTGGATGAAGTTTCACTCTGACTTGGATGGATTCGAAATGCTCACCAATGTGAGCTAAGGCGTATGTGAATCCAGTCGAATTGTTTATCTCTTAGTTTTATTCCATGCATCGATTTCGTACGCATGGAGTTTGCAGCTCCCGTTGGAACCTGTAGTGGATGAAAGTTTCACACCGACTCGGACGGATTCACAGTGCTTGCCAAACCGTGCTAGGGCATATATGAAATCCTTTCGGGTTGTTTTGCACTCTGTTTTAGTTCGTGCCTCAATTTCGCACGTGTGCAGTTTGTAGTACCCAGCGGACCTCGTGGTGGTTGAAAATTTCATACCGACTTGAATCAATTCGAAATGCGCCAGACTGAGCTGGGGTGTATGTGAAGTCCATTCAGGTTGTTTGGCATTCAGTTTTATTTCGCGTATTGATTTCCAATGCGTGGAGTTTGTAGAACCTGTCGGAACCCGTTGTGCGGGAAACATTCACACTACCTCGGGTGGAACCGAAATGCAAGCCAAAGTGAAGTACGGTTTATATGAAGTCCATTCAGTTTGTTTGGCACTCATTTTTACTTCGTGCCACGATATCATGATCTCAGAGTCTATAGCTTCCACTGGAAACCGTAGCAGATGAAAGTTTCACACCGGCTCGGACGGATTCCAAATTCATGCCAAACCGAGCTAGGGTGCATATGAAATCCATTCGCATTGTTTTGCACTCAGTTTTATTTCATACCTCGATTTTATACGCATGCAATTTAAAGTATGCAGCGGACCCCGTACTGGACGAAAGTCTCACTCTAACTTGTAAGGATTCAAAATGCACCACGTTGAGCTAGGACATATGTGCAGTGCATTCAAAATGCACCAAGCTCAGCTCGGACAACTTTCAAATGCACACCAAATCGAGCTAGGCTTATGTGAACTCCAATCGGATTGTGTTGCACTCAGTGTCATTTCCTGCCTTGATTTCGTATGCATGGAATTTATACCTCCCAGTGGAACTTGTAGTGGATAAAAGTTTTACCCCGACTCAGACGGATTCTCAATGCACGCCAAATTGGGCTTGGGCGTGTACGGAGTCCATGCATGTTCTTTTGGCACCAAGTTGTATTTTATGCCTCGATTTTATACGCACGGGGTCTATTGTACCCGTCGGAACAAATTGCGCGGGAAAGTTTCAAACCGACCCGGATGGAATCAAGATGCAAGCCGAGGTGAGCTATAGCATATATGAAGTCCATTCGGGTTGTTTGGCACTCAGTTTTACCTAATGCCTCGATTTCGTACGCACATAGTTTACAGCTCACAGTGCAAACTGCAGTGGATGAAGTTTCACTCTGACTTGGATGGATTCGAAATGCTCACCAATGTGAGCTAAGGCGTATGCGAATCCATTCGAATTGTTTATCTCTCAGTTTTATTCCATGCATGGATTTCGTACACGTGGAGTTTGCAGCTCCCGGTGGAACCTATAGTGGATGAAAGTTTCACACCGACTCGGACGGATTGACAGTGCTTGCCAAACCGTGCTAGGGCGTATATGAAATCCTTTCGGGTTGTTTTGCACTCTGTTTTAGTTCGTACCTCAATTACGCACGCGTGCAGTTTGTAGTACCCAGCGGACCCCGTGGTGGATGAAAGTTTCATACTGACTTGAATCGATTCGAAATGCACCAGACTGAGCTGGGGTGTATGTGAAGTCCATTCAGGTTGTTTGGCATTCAGTTTTATTTCGTGTATTGATTTCCTACGCGTGGAGTTTGTAGCACCCGTCGGAACCCGTTGTGCGGGAAACATTCACACTACCTCGGGCAGAATCGAAATGCAAGCCAAAGTGAAGTACAGTTTATATGAAGTCCATTCAGGTTGTTTGGCACTCATTTTTACTTCGTGCCACGATATCGTGCGCTCAGAGTCTATAGCTTCCACTGGAAACTGTAGCAGATGAAAGTTTCACACCGGCTCGGACGGATTCCAAATTCATGCCAAACCGAGCTAGGGCGTATATGAAATCCATTCGCATTATTTCGCACTCAGTTTTATTACATGCCTTGATTTCATACGCATTTAATTTAAAGTACGCAGCGGACCCCGTACTGGACGAAAGTCTCGCTCTAACTTGTAAGGATTCAAAATGCACCACGCTGAGCTAGGACATATGTGCAGTGCATTCAAAATGCACCAAGCTCAGCTCGAACAACTTTCAAATGCACACCAAATCGAGCTAGGCTTATATGAACTCCATTCGGATTGTGTTGCACTCAGTGTCATTTCCTGCCTTGATTTTGTATGCGTGGAATTTGTGATTGGAACGGGGTCCCGATCTTCCAACAGGTTCTGCATATGTTCGATTTGGTGGAGGCGCGACACAAATCGATCCGGCTTCCGAACGACACGTTCCGAACCCTGCAATCGCAGCACCACGTCTCCTCGGGTTATCAACCGCGGCGCGCCCGTTGACCTCGCCAAGAAGGCTAATCCTCGCCATAATCAAGAACACAAGCAAGCACAAGGAAGAACACAACTGAATTGCGGATTTATTGATGTTGCACTCGAAAGTTGCGGTCTCACAAACCGATGAACGGCGAAACTGTTCAAAGACAGAATTAATCTAAGCAAAACCCAACCCTAATGGTGGGGGTGGCGGCTGGATTTAAAGGATTAAGGGGCATGCAAAACCCCTGGATGCGCCCTAATGGGCTCCAACACGATACAAAGCCGAAAGGCCCAAAAGACGGTGGCGCAGCACCCTGACAGATTCTAAACGCCCATTTGTTCTGACGATTCCCGTTGACTCAGAAGGCATTTTGACATGGGACCAGAGCCATTGGAAATGTAGTCTTCTCAGCTTTCCATACATATGTAGATCGTCCAAAACGGAGTCTGGATACGATCTGGGCGTCCGTTTTAGTGCGGCCTGGTCCTGGACTCCGAATTGGATTCGAAGTCGGTTTGAGTTGGGCCTCCAACATGATTCGACCGCCCTTGCTGGACTTGTGCGCCTCGTAGTCCTTCCCCAAGTACTTCTAGGTCGTCTCCCTGGTTCCTAATCATAATTAAATCATTAGGTAGCAATCGATTCTCAAGTGAACAAAAAGAAGTATTTAGGAACGAGGTCACCTGTAAATTCAATTGTCGGGCGCGAGCTCTAGTGATTGGTCCTTGAATGTCAAGTGGAGGAGTGTTGTGTGTATCTGAGGAAGTGATGTCCTCATTATCCTCCCCCTCTTGAAGCGGAGTTGTCCTCAACTCAGCCTTATCTTCTTCTCCCAAGTATGGCTTCAAATCTAAAATGTTAAAGGTGGGACTAACCCCAAACTCGGGAGGCAACTCAAGTTTATATGCATTATCATTTATCTTCTCAACTATCTTAAAAGGACCAGTAGCTCTAGGCATCAATTTTGATTTTCTTAACTCAGGAAATCTATCCTTTCTCAAGTGCAACCAAACCAAATCACCCGGTACAAGTTTAACTTCCCTTCTACCTTCACTACCAGCAATTCTATACTTTTCATTCATCTTTTCAATATTTGCCTTAGTGGTTTCATGCAATTTAAGAATAAATTAAGCACGCGCTTTAGCATCATTATGTGTTCTCTCAGTGGTAGGTAAAGGCAAAAGATCAATAGGAGCACGGGGGTTATACCTGGAAGGGACTTACCTTGGTGGTGGAGTGTTCCGCCCTATTATATGCAAACTCCACATGCGGCAAACACTCTTCCCACATCTTCAAATTGCGCTTCAAGATCGCTCTCAACATGGTGGACAATGTTCGATTCACAACTCTGTTTGTCCATCAGTTTGGGGATGACAAATTGTAGAAAACAGCAGCTTTGTCCCCAATTTATTCCACAAAGTGCGCCAAAAGTGACTCAAGAATTTTGCATCGCGATCTGAAACAATAGTAGAAGGCATACCATACAAGCGAACGATTTCTTGAAAGAAAAGGTCAGCAATATGAACAACATCGTCGCTTTTATGACAAGGAGTAAAATGTGCCATCTTAGAAAAACGATCAACCACCACAAAAATACTATCCCTCCCCCTCTTAGTCCTTGGCAATCCCAAAACAAAGTCCACAGATATATCAGCCCAAGGAATAGAAGGAACGGGAAGAGGCATATACAAACCATGTGGGTTCAACCGCGACTTAGCTTTTTGACATGTGGCGCACCGTGCCACGAACCGCTCTACATCTCGTCTCATCCTTGGCCAAAGAAATGTGTGGCCAGCACCTCCTCCGTCTTCTTGGCACCAAAATGTCCCATCAATCCTCCTCCATGTGCCTCCTGCAACAACAAAAGACGAACGGATCCAACTGGAATTCATAGGCGGTTAGCTCTAAACAAAAACCCATCATTGATCACGAATTTATTCCATGCTTGTCCCTCTTTACAATGCAGCAACACATCCTTAAAATCAGCATCAAAAGCATATTGTGCTTTAATAGGTTCAAGACCAAAAATGCGACAATCAAGTTGAGACAACATGGTATAGCGTCGGGACAAAGCATCAGCAATCACATTATCCTTCCCTTTCTTGTGTTTAATGACATAAGGAAAAGATTCAATAAATTCAACCCACTTAGCATGTCTACGATTCAAATTGGTTTGACTACGAATATGCTTAAGTGATTCATGATCAGAATGAATGACAAATTTTTTAGGCCATAAATAGTGTTGCCACGTCTCTAAAGAACGAAAAAGAGCATACAATTCTTTATCATACGTGGAATAATTAAGAGCAGGACCATTCAATGTTTCACCAAAGTAGGCAACAGGTTTGCTTTCTTGCATCAAAACACCACCAATACCAATTCCTCAAGCATCACATTCCAGCTCAAAAGTCTTACCAAAATCCGGAAGTTGGAGCAATGGTGCGTGTGTAAGCTTGTCCTTCAAAAGATTAAAGGACTCCTCTTGTGATGGCCCCCAATAGAATACGACGCCCTTCTTTGTCAACTCAATGAATGGTGTCGCAATGGTGCTGAATTCCTTGACAAAGCGGCGATAAAATCCTGCAAGGCCAAGAAAACTCCGCACTTGGGAGACCGTCGTGGGCGTGGGCCAACTCCATATCGCCTCCACCTTGGCTCTATCAACCTCAATTCCCTGTGGAGTCACAACATAGCCAAGAAAAGAGACTCGATCCGTGCAAAAGGTGCACTTCCCAAGGTTACCAAATAAACATGCATCCCGCAAAGCATTAAAAACAGCACGCAAGTGATTCAAATGTTCATCCATGGACTTGCTATAAATCAAGATATCATCAAAGTAAACAACCACAAATTTGCCAATGAAAGGATGTAAAACCTTGTTCATTAATCTCATGAAAGTGCTAGGTGCATTAGTTAAACCAAAAGGCATGACTAACCACTCATACAAGCCGAACTTAGTTTTAAAAGTAGTTTTCCATTCATCGCCAAGTTTCATTCTTATTTGGTGGTATCCACTACGCAAGTCAATCTTTGTGAAAATTATAGCAGCACACAACTCATCAAGCATGTCGTCTAGCCTAGGAATAGGATGACGATACCTTATAGTAATGTTGTTAATGGCTCTACAATCTACACACATACGCCAAGAACTATCTTTTTTGGGAACCAAAAGAACAGGAACAGCACAAGGACTAAGACTCTCACATACGTACCCACGGTCCAAAAGGTCTTGGACTTGTCGCTGAATCTCCTTAGTCTCTTCAGGATTGGTCCTGTACGCCGCACGATTTGGCAAACTCGCTCCAGGGATCAAGTCAATCTGGTGCTCAATCCTCGAATGGGTGGAAGTCCCGAGGTATCTCATCATGGAAAACATCTCTAAACTCCTGCAAAAGGTTAGTGACAGGAGCAGGCAAAGTGCAAGGCATATTATCAAGAGAAAATAAAGCATCTTTGCACACAAAAGCATAGCATGTATCATTAACATCATCAATTTTAGCAAGGTCTGATTTTGTGGCAAGCATAACAGAATTTTTCAAATGGATTACTTGCTGTTTTTCAGATTTATCATGTTCCTTTGCATCATTAGCAGCAGCAACTCTCTCCCTATCGGCCTCTATAATCTCAATCGGGTCAAAGGCAGTAAAGTAACTTTCTTTCCTTATGCATAAAAGTATATTTGTTACTACTACCATGGTGTAAAGCATCATTATCAAATTCCCAAGGTCGACCCAATAAAAGAGAGCATGCTTGCATGGGAACCACATCACAATCAACATGATCAAGATAACCACCAATGGAAAAATAGACTCAGCATGTTTGTGTTACCTTAGCTTTTCCGAGTCATTTAACCACGAATATGGTATGGATGTGGATGCGGTCGCGTGGTCAAGCCAAGCTTCTTGACCAAATCAGAACTCACCAAGTTGTTGCAGCTTCCTCCATCAATGATGACACGTGCGCGCCATTCTTGATTGCGAAGAAAGTCTGAAACAAATTATGGCGTTGAAGCTTATCGGGTTGTTGTACTGTGTGCCGAGGACTCGCTGCACAATGATGCTCGTAGCGCCGCTGTGGACGCCCACCAAGGACCAGTCGTCATCACCACCGCCATTGTCATCCGAGGCAGCAGCAACATCATCATCCTCCTCGACATCCGAAGTGCTGATGTAGCCTCCATCTTCTCGTGGCGATGTATGCCCGCTGGCTAGGGCAATTCTTCCGCACATGACCAAGCCCATGGCAGCGGTGGCACTGAATGTTGGAGGAGCGGCCCGTTGAAGCCACGGAAGAAGAACTCTTGGCTGGAACCTGCAAAGAATTTTTTTGCAGAATCTGCAAAGCGTGTCGTGGAGGGTGGCTTTGGTGGCGCTGCTGCAGGTGGTGGAGGAGAACGAAAACTCGAAGAAGACTTGGGCAGTCCCGTCGATGTAGTCATTCACGGCGTGTAGAATGGTCGTTCGATGCTTGCCTTCGCTGATTCCTTGCGTCCCTGCAATTCTTTTTCTGCAAGCATAGCAAGCTGGAACAATTGGTTGACAGTAGTAAACTCTTTATAATCAACAATGTCCTGAATTTCACGCCGTAACCCCCCGTAGAAACGACAAATCTTATCCTCTATTTCCTCAACAACCCCACAACGCACCATACCCTTTTGAAGCTCAGCATAATAGTTCTGAACAGAACTATCACCTTGTTCTAAGCGCTGCAATTTTTTTTCTCAAATCACGTTTATATGAGGGAGGAACAAAACGATCACGCATAGCTTCTTTTAACCGCTCCCATGTATCAGGTTGTACACGCATGGTACCCATTCATTCCACCGGATAATAGCAAAGTCCTTAAACTCACTAGTAGCTTGTCTAACTCTATGTTGTTCAGAACCAAGTGAGAATTAAATTTCTGCTCTACCGTCATCTCCCAATCAAGATATATTTCAGCATCATAAAGACCAGAAAAAGATGGAATGGTAAACTTGACTTTAGCAAAAGGGTAGTCGTTACCATGACGGTTCTGGTTATTACCTTCCATACCACGTCGGTTTCGCTGAAGACGTCGACGTAGTCGTGCATCTTGTGTCGCCCGCTGATCAATGTTGCCATCCGCATCATACACTGTGTCCTCATCATGATGATGGCCATCATTGACAGGTGGCAGGCGTGCCTCCAATGTGTCCATCCGCCCAGTGAGGTCAGCCATCCGCCGCTCCACCCGCTCAATGCCTTCTGTGGTGTTCAACTGGGCAATGGCGGCGATGATGGTGTCCATTCTCACGCCGAGATCAGTGATTGAAGCAGTTTGTTTGTCGAGCGCAGCTTGTAGCTGGCCGCGACTAACACACTCATTGAAATCGCCCGGTGTCCCGTCCCCTTCGTCTCCTGCCATGGTTAGTGGAAACACAGGGAAAACAAAAGGATTATCCCTATCAACTACAAATGAAGGGCAGTGGGAACTCACAAAGGAAGTGGCTTACCAAGCTCTTACAAGTGTTCTTACCAAAGCAGCAGGTGGTACAACCGGTGGCTGGTTCGTGAAACCATGTCGAGCGTGGGTACGATTGCAAGGGTCAAAACTGTGCTATCCAGAAGTAGATATATGGAGCTTGGCAGGCCAAATATGTCAGTGGAACACAAATCAATAACAGATAGTAATGCTGAATAAATGTCCAAAGCACTGGTTCTAGTTGCTGGTCTAAATGTGTCCTATATCATGGTTAAGATATGATGAACAAGGAGTCAAGACCAGAATAGTAAGGCGAGACAAAGAACAAAGATGGCAGCATCGAGAGACTTAATTCAGAATAAGCACAAAACAAATGAATATCTGTCACCTAAAACTGTGCTCTGTCACGTTTTTTTTGGCCACAGATAGCACTCTCACTCTCTCTCTTCTCTACTAAGCCAAAAATTTTCCTTTTTTTGTCTTTTTATTTTATTTTTTTCACAGAGCAGAGCACAGAAATAGGAACCACAGTGAGCTATAGCATATATGAAGTCCATTCGGGTTGTTTGGCACTCAGTTTTACCTAATGCCTCGATTTCGTACGCACGTAGTTTATAGCTCACAGTGGAAACTGCAGTGGACGAAGTTTCACTCTGACTTGGATGGATTCGAAATGCTCACCAATGTGAGCTAAGGCGTATGTGAATCCATTCGAATTGTTTATCTCTTAGTTTTATTCCATGCATCAATTTCGTACGCGTGGAGTTTGCAGCTCCCGGTGGAACCTGTAGTGGATGAAAGTTTCACACCGACTCGGACGGATTCACAGTGCTTGCCAAACCGTGCTAGGGCGTATATGAAATCCTTTCGGGTTGTTTTGCACTCTGTTTTAGTTCGTGCCTCAATTTCGCATGCGTGCAGTTTGTAGTACCCAACGGACCCCGTGGTGGATGAAAGTTTCATACTGACTTGAATCGATTCAAATGCGCCAGATCGAATGGGTGTATGTGAAGTCCATTCAAGTTGTTTGGCATTCAGTTTTATTTCGCGTATTGATTTCCTACGCGTGGAGTTTGTAGCACCGCCGAACCCGCAGCGGGAAACATTCACACTACCTCGGGCGAAGTAAATGCAAGCCAAAGTGAAGTACGGTTTATATGAAGTCCATTCATATTGTTTGGCACTCTTTTTTACTTCGTGCCGCGATATCATGCGCTCAGAGTCTATAGCTTCCACTAGAAACCGTAGCAGATGAAAGTCTCACACCGGCTCGGACGGATTCTAAATTCATGCCAAACCGAGCTAGGGTGTATATGAAATCCATTTGCATTATTTCACACTCAGTTTTATTTCATGCCTCGATTTCATACGCATGCAATTTAAAGTACGCAGCGGACCCCGTACTGGATGAAAGTCTTGCTCTAACTTGTAAGGATTCAAAATGCACCATGCTAAGCTAGGGCATATGTGCAGTGCATTCGAAATGCACCAAGCTCAGCTCGGACAACTTTCAAACTCCATTCGGATTGTGTTGCACTCAGTGTCATTTCCTGCCTTGATTTCGTATGCACGGAATTTATACCTCCTAGTGGAACTTGTAGTGGATAAAAGTTTCACACTGACTCGGACGGATTCTCACTGCATGCCTAATTGGGCTTGGGCGTGTACGGAGTCCATTCATGTTCTTTTGGCACCCAATTTTATTTTATGCCTCGATTTTATACGCATGGAGTCTATTGTACCTGTCGGAACACATTGCGCGGGAAAGTTTCATACCGACCCGGATGGAATCAAGATGCAAGCCGAAGTGGGCTATAGCATATATGAAGTCCATTCGGGTTGTTTGGCACTCAGTTTTACCTAATGCCTCGATTTCGTACGCACGTAGTTTACAGCTCACAGTGGAAACTGCAGTGGATGATGTTTCACTCTGACTTGGATGGATTCAAAATGCTCACCAATGTGAGCTAAGGTGTTTGTGAATCCATTCAAATTGTTTATCTCTTAGTTTTATTCCATGCATCGATTTCGTACGCATGGAATTTGCAGCTCCCGGTGGAAGTTGTAGTGGATGACAGTTTCACACCGACTTGAACGGATTCACAGTGCTTGCCAAACCGGGCTAGGGCGTATATGAAATCCTTTCGGGTTGTTTTGCACTCATTTTAGTTCGTGCCTCAATTTCGCACGCGTGCAGTTTGTAGTACCCAGCGGACGCCGTGGTGAATGAAAGTTTCATACTGACTTGAATCGATTCGAAATGCGCCATACTGAGCTGGGGTGTATGTGAAGTCCATTCAGGTTGTTTGGCATTCAGTTTTATTTCGCGTATTGATTTCCTACGCGTGGAGTTTGTAGCACCCGTCGGAACCCGTTGTGCGGGAAACATTCACACTACCTCGGGCCGAACAGAAATGCAAGCCAAAGTGAAGTACGGTTTATATGAAGTCCATTCAGGTTGTTTGGCACTCATTTTTACTTCGTGCCGCGATATCGTGCGGTCAGAGTCTATAGCTTCCACTGGAATTCGTAGCAGATGAAAGTTTCACACCGGCTCGGACGGATTCTAAATTCATGCCAAACTGAGCTAGGGCGTATATGAAATCTGTTGTAGCTACGGGCTAAACAGGAATGGAGGGGACTAGTAGAAGGAGAAGAGGAGAGCTAGATCTGTGGGGTGCTGGTAAGAATGAGAGGATGTCCTCCTTTGCCCCTCCTGGGGGTTTTATATATATGAGTGGGGTAGAATGGGAAATCCCCATTCTACCCCTTAGTATTTACAAAAGATGAGGGTACATTGGTATATTTACATTGGTATATTCCTCTACACTATTGGGCGTATTACATGTTGGACCAGTTGCACGGCCCAGTCACGGGGGGTTGGGCCACCCCTACAACAAGATTCTCGACAAAGAAGCGCTGAGGTCCCGATGGGCGAGCTGACGCGATCAACCACCCCAGCCCCCCATTCCCTGACAGCAAGCGCGAGGGTGCCGATGCAACTTGGTAGCTCGCAGACCCTAGAGGCAATGCCTGCTGAGGTGATGCCTACAAGGCGGACGGCGGAGTCGAGCGCCGAAGACGTGTCGTCGAGCGCCAAAGACGTGCCGTCCCGCCGAGGCGATGCCTACGAGGCGGACGGCAGAGTCGAGCGTCGAAGACGTGTCGTCGAGCGCCGAAGATGCGCCGACACAGTCCAGCGCCGAAGGTGTGCCGCCCTGCCGAGGCGATGCCTACAAGGCGAGCGGCGAAGTCGAGCGTCGAAGATGTGTCGTCGAGCGCCGAAGATGTGCCGACACAGTCCAGCGCCGAAGGTGTCCCACCCTGCTGAGGCGATGCCTAGAAGGCGAGCGGCAAAGTCGAGCGTCGAAGACGTGCCGTCCCGCCGAGGCGATGCCTACGAGGCGGACGGCGGAGTCGAGAGTCGAAGATGTGTCGGAGAGCGCCGAAGATGTGCCGTCCCGCCGAGGCGATGCCTACGAGGCGGACGGTGGAGTCGAGCGTCGAAGATGTGTCAAAGAGCGGGCGCTTGCGGCGTAGGCCGAGGGCACTACGCACGCGGAGGCAAGGAGGCGAGACCGCCGTTCCCCTACCTTCAAAAGGAGTGCCCGCGGAGAGTGGGCGCTTGCGGCGTAGGCCGAGGGCACTACGCACGCGGAGGCAAGGAGGCGAGACCGCCGTTCCCCTACCTTCAAAAGGTGTGCCCGCGGAGAGCGGGTGCTTGCGGCGTAGGCCGAGGGCACTACGCACGCGGAGGCAAGGAGGCGAGACCGCCGTTCCCCTACCTTCAAAAGGAGTGCCCACGGAGGGCGGGCGCTTGCGGCGTAGGCCGAGTTCACTACGCGCGCGGAGGCAAGGAGGCGAGACCGCCGTTCCCTTACCTTCAAAAACAGTGCCCGCAGAGAGCGGGCGCTTGCGGCGTAGGCCGAGGGCGCTACGCACGCCGAGGTAGAGAGGCGAAAGCGTCGTTCCCCTACCTTCCAAAATAGTGCCCGCGGAGAGCGGGCGCTTGCGGCGTAGGCCGGGGGCACTACGCACGCCGAGGTTGAGAGGCGAAGGCGCCGTTCCCCTACCTTCAAAAACAGTGCCCGCGGAGAGCGGGCGCTTGCGGCGTAGGCCGAGGGCGCTACGCACGCCGAGGTAGAGAGGCGAAGGCGCCGTTCCCCTACCTTTAAAAGCAGTGCCCGCGGAGAGCGGGCACTTGCGGCGTAGGCCGAAGGCGCTACGCGCGCAGAGGCAGGGAGGAGGAGCCGCCGTTCCCCTACCTTCAAAAATTCGTGGTGCACCCCCTGGTGCAACGCGCGCGAGGGCGCGATATCCAAGTGCACTCCCTGGTGCAACGCGCGCGAAGGCGCGATATCCAAGTGGTGCGCCACCTAAAATGAGGCACTCCCTAGTGTCTCGGCCGTGTCGCGATTTACGACTTAATTTATAGTCCGTAGACTTGCACGTGCGGAGGCGGATCTCGACGCTACGTCTTATTTAAAGTCCGTAGACTGGTGCGTGCGGAGGCGTACCTCGACGCTACATCTTAATTTATAGTCCGTAGACTCGCGCGCGCGAGGCGACCTCGACGCCACGCCTTATTTAAAGTCCGTAGATCGGTGCGTGCGGAGGCGCACTCGACGCCACGCCGTAATTTATACCCGTGAGACTTGCGCGCGTGGAGGCGGACTCGACGCCACGCCTTATTTAAAGTCCGAGATCGTGCGCGCGGAGGCGCACTCGACGCTACGTCTTAATTTATACTCCGTAGAGTGCGCGCGGAGGCGTCCCCCCGTTGCGTCTTATTTAAAGTCCGTAGACTGGTGCGTGCGGAGGCAAGCTCAACACTACGTCTTATTTATACTCCGTAGAGTACGCCGAGGCGCAAGGCCGTCGTGTGATTTAAATAAAAAAACAAGGACCAAAACAGGGGCACGAAAGAAATGGGCGAAGACTTGCGGCGAGAAAACGCTCCAGGATGCAGCACTGGGAAAGCAATAGATGCGACGGCAATCCAGAACAGGCCAAAACTGGAGAAGCAAATACGGCCAAATCGAATGCTCCTGGAATGGAACTACGGTCGCAGTAAATGATATGATGCACAACCGTTTCTTACGGAGATAAGTTGGAGACATGGGCCGCGCAGTTCGACGCCGGATGCTCAACCTTGGCTCGACGTGGACTGCGGAGCTTAGGCTCGACGTCTCGCTGGGACTGGAGGCAACACGCCAGGTTGAAGACGTGGGTCGCGCAGTTCGACGCCGGATGCTCGACGTTGGCTCGACGTGGACTGCGGGGCTTAGGCTCGTTGTCGCGCTGGGACTGGAGGCGACACGCCAAGCCGAAGACGTGGGCTGCACAGTGCGACGTTGAGGGTGCTAAGCTGGCGCAAGGCCACGACCTCCGTCGTTGAGGCTGATGGCGCGCGGAGGCCGACGCGGATGAGTGCAGAGGCTTTGCGAAGTTGAGGCGCACGTCGTAGGGGCCGGGTGTAGACGAAGCCAACGGAGGCGTGGAGGCCGCTGGAGCAAGCTGCTGCGCGGCTGGATGTGTCATGCATGCACGTGATGTCGCTCGACGTGCGGAGATTTGCGCTCGACCTGTGGAGATTGGCGCGGAGCCAAAGTTGGGGAAGCCGACGCGGAGGCCTCGGACGACCGCCCATGACCGCTTGGCGAAGAGTGCGAATGCTGCGGCGAAGACCCCTCTGACCTCGGTGTAGACCGCGGGCGCCACGGTGGAGACTACTCCGATCATGGCAAAGACTCCGAAGACACTGGCAGAGACCCCCAAAGGCGCTGTCGCAGCCGCGGAGTCCCGGCGAGGTAGGCGCGGCCAGCTCGGACCTCGGTGAAGCGAAGGCCGAGGGCGAAGGTCGACGAAGCCCACATGTGCGAAGCCAACGTCAAGGCTTCCGGCGCGGAGTCTCACTTCGAAGACTGCGACTTGGCTATTCGACGCAGAGGCTTTGACAGAGCGGCCAGCTCGGACCTCGATGGGGTCGGTGAAGTTGGCGTGAAATCTGGCACGAAGATCTCCTGGCCGTGGAGACGGGCGCGGATGCCTGCGGGCGCCATGTGACGCTGCATGACGACGGGCCGAGCGGAGTTCCATGCCGAGGTGACGGTGCATGACCATGCGCGGAGGTGAGCATGGAGCCATCGGAGAGGCGGGACGCGGAGCCAGCGTGCATCGACGGAGGTCGGAGGCGAGTTCGACGCAGAGGCACCGAGGCCACGCGGAGCTCCATCAGGGGCAAGCGGGATGGCCTTCGTCGCCGACAGTCACGCAACGTGGAACCCGCAGACGTCACTCTGCTGAAGCTAGGCCTCGCTCTGCTGAATGTCATACCGTCAAGCCGTCCGAGTTCAACAGTGTAACTGGATCTGCGGAGCTTGTCCCCCACGTGCGACACGCCCCGCGTGTGCTGCACCGCCGTCGCCTTCCGTGGCAGCAGCGGCGTCATGCTCGAAGAGTGTCGGCTCGCCCCTCACATGAAATATCCATGGCGTACTTGGCGCGTGACGTCTTCCCCTGCATGCAACGTATGACAAATACAATGCATGTATGGATGGATACGGGAGAATGGATACGTATGCTTGGACGGAAACATGAGGTCCTCGGGGTGCGCGTGGAGACTGGGGCGCGGAGCCGGTGAGGTCGCCTCGAAGTCGAGCGGAGTCCGCCGAAGACGCGCGAGGGTCCGGACCTGAGGCACGATGCATGTATGGGAGTCGCGGTCTCGCCAAGACGCGCTGGCGCCCGAGCGCCTGCGCGGAGGCCGCCGAGCTCGCCAAGATGTGCGAAGGCCCAGATCGCCGCCACCGAGCGGAGTCCGCGTGCAAGACGGTAGAGTCGCTCGCTAGCGCCGCACATCGCGGGACGACAGCGACGCCGCGAGGTGGAGGCCATGGATACCGTAGTGTAGCGGGGTGGCATGGTTCTTCTAGGGCAGCTTCCCTGAGTTCTACCTGCACTTCCGCTGTTGCGCCAACGCGAAGACTCCCCGCGGAAGGCTATGACACGGAGGCTGGTGAGGTCGCCTCGAAGTTGAGCGGAGTCGACGAACGGGGTCGGAGCCAACCTCCGGCAGTGCGGGGACTAGCGGAGCCGGAGTAGGTCTTTGGCACCTTCGGAGAGGTCGCGGAGCTGGCGGCTGTGAATGCCCCGGGGCGGCCGTGTTGGGCGCCTGGAGGAAGCCCGGCCGCGTTGGCGAAGTCCTGGCGGGTGCTCCGAGCGGAGGCAGGGGCGGAGACAAGGGGGGCGGGCAGGGGCCTGGCCCCCCCTAATGGTCCACCAAATACATTAATAGGATCCCTTAATCATCCTTCAGCACAGTTAATTAGTCAATTAGGCCCCTGCATTTCTAACACAAAATCATTGCTTAGTGACTTGAGAAATGATGGCTGGGAACCACTTCTTGAGGAGGTGAAAGCCTTTTGTGACAAGCACGAGATTGAGATTTCGGATTTAAATCGCAAGTAAGTTATTATCTTACCTTCAGTTTTTAATATGAGCACAAATACATATTTTTTATTCTTATGGTACATATCTAACTTGTTTAACTACATGTCACAATTTGTAGGTGTGTGGATGTGACCAAATCTCGAACAAAAATGATAATACCACCACTCTTCACTATTATAAAATAGATGTGTTTAATGTTGCGGTCGACCAACAATTGATTGAGTTAGAAGATCGATTCAGTTCTCAAGCAACAGAGCTTCTATCACTTTGTGCCTCACTAGATCCAAGAAAAGATGGCTTTGACATTTCAAAGATAAGTACTCTGGTGGAAAAGTACTATCCCGCTGATTTTTCAAGTCAAGATCAAGCTCAATTGGAGTGTCAACTACCACATTTTCAACTTGATGTATGCAACCATCTAGAGTTAAGTACATTGCCATCACTTGCTGATCTAACAAAGAGACTAGTGAGATTAGGTAAAAATTCTATTTATCCAATGGTCGATAGATTGCTAAGTTTAATCGTAACTCTTCCAGTATCAACAGCGACCACTGAGAGAGTCTTTTCAGTATGCTAGACGTATGCTACATTATTTTGCCATATGTGTTATGATTGAATTTATATGACAATATATATGCGTATGTTTAATTATATATGTGTATGTCTAATTTTTGCCGACATACGACGCCCAGGACCTATGACGCCGGCGCCTTGGCGGGTCGGCCCCCCCTTTGTCTGGATCCTGGCTCCGCCCCTGAGCGGAGGCCTCGAAAGCGTTGGCGAAGCCCCGGCGGATGCTCCGAGCGGAGGCCTCGGGGCCATTCTTTCTTGAGAGGCGCGCCGCAGCACCATCGCCCGCGGTCGACGTCTCGAGTCACGCACATTTCCTGTACGCATGCCTTGCTGTGAACGTACGCATGCACGGGAGATATTTCTTGTATGCATGGATGGATAGGTGGGTTAGCACTCACGTATTTTCCTCCATGCAGCATATAACAAGTACAAACACTTTGCATGGATGGATGGGTGTACGTGAAACTTTGTATTTGCTACGTGAATGAGTGCATGCATATACCTTTAAGCTATCGAGGCATCAAGTAATGCACGCATACCTAAAGCTTGGCATTCTTTCACATGATGTTTGCAGCGCGAAGGTCGGAGCCGCCGAGTCGGAGGCCCACGGAGACCTGGCGTGGATGCCGAACACACGGAGACGAGGTCTTGAGGTGCGGAGATGAACACGGAGCCGTCGGAGGGGCGAGGTAGGCGTGGCCAGCTCAGACCTCGGCGAAGCCGCGGCGAGGTAGACGACGCGGGGGCTCCGTAGACGCTCGACAACGCAGAGGCTTCCAGACGACGAAGCGCCATGGACTTCGAGGACTTCGAGGCGAGGCGCCGTGGACTCGGCGACGCGAGGCTTCCGAGGCGAGGTCCGAGGCAGCGCGAGACATCGGAGAGGCGGGGCGCAGAGCCGGTGGGTGCCAGGCGGCGCCGCATGACTGCATGATGACGATGGCCGGGCGCATGCGTACATATGCACACGCGTGGATGGATGGATACTCTGTGCTACGCCGAGGCTGCAACTGCGGGAGACTTCGACGCCGGAGAGTCGCGACTCCGTCTTCACGGAGCCCGATAGACAAGCCGAAGGCACGCAGGCTAATCCACGCGGAAGCCGAGACATTATTTCCCCGGGCGAAGACGACCCATGCATGGAACCTGGAGAGAGAAGTTCCCTTTTGTTGAACGCTGGAGAAATCTCTTCCATACGCAACTTCTTGTCGTCCCCACGAACAACGCCATCTGTTGTAGCTACGGGCTAAACAGGAATGGAGGGGACTAGTAGAAGGAGAAGAGGAGAGCTAGATCTGTGGGGTGATGGTAAGAATGAGAGGATGTCCTCCTTTGCCCCTCCTGGGGGTTTTATATATATGAGTGGGGTAGAATGGGAAATCCCCATTCTACCCCTTAGTATTTACAAAGGATGAGGGTACATTGGTATATTTACACTGGTATATTCCTCTACACTATTGGGCCTATTACATGTTGGACCAGTTGCATGGCCCAGTCACGAGGGGTTGGGCCACCCCTACAACAAAATCCATTCGCATTATTTCGTACTCAGTTTTATTTCGTGCCTCGATTCATACGCACGCAATTTAAAGTACGCAGCGGACCCCGTACTGGATGAAAGTCTCGCTCTAACTTGTAAGGATTCAAAATGCACCACGCTGAGCGAGGGCATATATGCAGTGCATTCGAAATGCACCAATCTCAGCTCGGACAACTTTCAAATGCACACCAAATAGAGCTAGGCTTATTGAACTCCATTCGGATTGTGTTGCACTCAGTGTCATTTCCAGCCTTGATTTCGTATGCATGGAATTTATACCTCCCAGTGGAACCTGTAGTGGATGAAAGTTTCACCCCGACTCGGACAGATTCTCAATGCACGCCAAATTAGGTTTGGGCGTGTGCGTAGTCCATTCTTGTTCTTTTGGCACCCAGTTTTATTTTGTGCCTCGATTTTATACGCATGGAGTCTATTGTACCCGTCGGAACACATTGCGCGGGAAAGTTTCATACCGACCCGGATGGAATCAAGATGCAAGCCGAAGTGAGCTATAGCATATATGAAGTCCATTCGGGTTGTTTGGCACTCAGTTTTACCTAATGCCTCGCTTTCATACGCACGTAGTTTACAGCTCACAGTGGAAACTGCAGTGGATGAAGTTTCACACAGACTTGGATGGATTCGAAATGCTCAGCAATGTGAGCTAAGGCGTATGTGGATCCATTCGAATTGTTTATCACTTAGTTTTAATCCATGCATCGATTTCGTACGCATGGAGTTTGCAGCTCCCGGTGGAACTTGTAGTGGATGCAAGTTTCACACCGACTCGGACGGATTCACAGTGCTTCCAAACCGGGCTATGGCGTATATGAAATCCTTTCGGGTTGTTTTGCACTCTGTTTTAGTTCGTGCCTCAATTCCGCACGCATGCAGTTTGTAGTACCCAACGGACCCCGTGGTGGATGAAACTTTCATACTGACTTGCATCGATTCGAAATGCACCAGACTGAGCTGGGGTGTATGTGAAGTCCATTTAGGTTGTTTAGCATTCAGTTTTATTTTGCGCATTGATTTCCTACGCGCGGAGTTTGTAGCACCCGTCGGAACCCGTTGTGCGGGAAACATTCACACTACCTCGGGCGGAACAGAAATGCAAGCCAAAGTGAAGTACGGTTTATATAAAGTCCATTCAGGTTGTTTGGCACTCATTTTTACTTCGTGCCACGATATCATGCTCTCAGAGTCTATAGCTTCCACTGGAAACTGTAGCAGATGAAAGTTTCACACCGGCTCAGACGGATTCAAAATTCAAGCCAAACCGAGCTAGGGCGTATATGAAAACCATTCGCATTATTTCGCACTTAGTTTTGTTTCCTGCCTCGATTTCATACGCATGCAATTTAAAACACGCAGCGGACCCCGTACTGGATGAAAGTCTCGCTCTAACTTGTAAGGATTCAAAATGCACCACGCTGAGCTAGGGCATATGTACAGTGCATTCGAAATGCACCAAGCTCAGCTCGGACAACTTTCAAATGCACGCCAAATAGTGCTAGGCTTATATGAACTCCATTCGGATTGTGTTGCACTCAGTGTCATTTTCTGCCTTGATTTCGTATGCATGGAATTTATACCTCCTAGTGGAACTTGTAGTGGATGAAAGTTTCACCCCGACTCGGACGGATTCCAAATTCATGCCAAACTGAGCTAGGGCGTATATGAAATCCATTTGCATTATTTCGCACTCAGTTTTATTTCGTGCCTCGATTTCATATGCATGCAATTTAAAGTACGCAGCGAACACCGTACTAGATGAAAGTCTCGCTCTAACTTGTAAGGATTCAAAATGCACCATGCTGAGCTAGGGCATATGTGCAGTGCATTCGAAATGCACCAAGCTCAGCTCGGACAACTTTCAAATTCACACCAAATAGTGCTAGGCTTATGTGAACTCCATTCGGATTGTGTTGTACTCAGTGTCAATTCCTGCCTTGATTTCGTATGCATGGAATTTATACCTCCCAGTGGAACTTGTAGTGCATGAAAGTTTCACGCCGACTCGGACGGATTCTCAATGCACGCCAAATTGGGCTTGGGCGTGTACGGAGTCCATTCATGTTCTTTTGGCACCCAGTTTTATTTTATGCCTCGATTTTATACGCACGGAGTCTATTGTACCCATTGGAACACGTTGCACGGGAAAGTTTCATACCAACCCGGATTGATAGCACTAGCGGTCCCGATCTTTCGATGAGAGTGGTAGATTCGATTGGGGATGGTGATGACGTTGACGGGCCGACTACAACCATCCAAGGACGTTGATGAGGCGATGGGGTCCCAATCTTCCGATAGGATGATAACTATCGATTTCGGTGGAGATGACTCTTGCGATCCGACTACAACCGTATGAGACGTCACTTGCGCCTTAGCAATCGCTGAACCAACCCCAAGATGTGATCAACCGTGCCAAGAACACGGTTGACCTGACCACGAAGTTCTATTCCTGCATGCAACCGAAGAACACGCAAGAACAAGGATAGTGAGCAACCTGAAACTTGCTAGATATAAAAGTCGCACAAGGATAGTTGAGGTTCTGTAACACGAATCTGTTGGTCTAGCCGACACAAGAGAACGTGGAGTTTGCACAAGGGGCTAAACTGATCTAAACAAAACCTAAGTCCTAGAAACGGAGGCGGCGGCTCCTATATAGTGAAGACAACCAGGGGAGGTGTCCCAAAGGGTACACCCTAGGGTTACAAGGCCCATGGGCCCAAGTGGAGGTGGCGCAGCACCCTTTTGACTCGGACTCAGAAACCTACGTGGATTGTTTTAATGATTCCTGCCGGCTCGAATGGAATTTGAAGATGAGGTTGGATCCATTGGAAAGTAGCCTTGATAAGCTTTCCATGAAGTACAAGAACGTCCCAAACGGAGTCCGTATGAGGAAGTTATGTCCATTTAAACTTGCACCATTGCAGCAGTCCGAATCCGATTCCAGTACGTGACCAATGTGGACTCGTTTGACGATTGCGGCCGGCTCGGATAGAATTTTAAGATGAGGTTAGATCCGTTGGAAAGTAGACTTCATAAGATTTCCATAAAGTACAAGAACGTCCCAAACGGAGTCCGTATGAGGAAGTTATGCCTGTTTGACTTGGTACCATCGCAGCAGTCCGAGTCTGATTCCAAAACATGTCCAACTCGAATTCGTGCTTGACTTGGTCCCAAAGTGACGTGGTGACCTCCCTTATTCCTTCCATGCATGTCCAGGACTCCATGTCCCTTTCCTTCATCCTTTCCCAAGTTCCTAAGCACAATTAAATCACTTGCATTAGGTAGCGGTCTATTCTTAGTAACATATGAAGGCTGAAGAAACGAATTCACCTTTAGTTCAATCTTGATATTGGGCGCTATTGTCGTATGTGTTTGTGGCATGGTCACATCATCCTCTCCTTCTTGATAGAAAACCTTCCTCGGTTTTAGCATATGTGTAGCCTCACGTATTGCATGATCTTCATCATAAATGTCGGTACATAATAACAAACGCAACAAACTCTCATTATGTAATATCATAAGTTCTTTGTCAAACAAAGTGAAACCTGTTTGAAATGAACTCACCTGATAATTGAAGTAGTGCGTAGGAGCTCTTGTAATTCGAACAACAAGTATAGCAAATATGATTATATCCATAGGGTACATGTTCTTATCATTCTCCCCTTCTTGAAAGTAAAGCCGTCCTCGGCTGTTGATAAGATGAAAGTATGTTAACAGAGAAGCCAAGGTGTATGCATGGTATATGTATATGTCATCCATTTTAACAGTTCTTCGTTGTTGCACAATTAATGTTATAAAACAACAATGATCATAAAAGCTCATTATATTATTAACCCAAAAGTAATCATATATGTTAATGAGCAAATCAAAATTTCTCACACAGCAATTATTGCAACTTGTTTTGCAAATGTAAGTGAAGCATCTATGCAATTCAAATCTTTGAAGTTGTATACTTGTAGTGGTGGCACATATGGGTAAAGCTACAACTTTTGGAATCAAGCAAAGTTCTTTGATATAATCAGATTTCAATTGAGCAATAGCAAATTCATCTAGTAAGGGTGAAAAGATTTGCAAGTTCTTCCATACATCAATTTCATTATTCAGATTGTCAATGTTAGATGGTTCAAAAATAGATGAACACATAGGTATTGGATGAGTACTAAATTTTACTTTCTTCTCATATTGAACAAGATTCAACACACAAGAATTGTTGTCCAATACAGCAAGCTTCAATTCATCCATGTGATCATAAGTTATGCATATTCGATATACAAAAAATTGATTTTCTACACCATAATCTCCAATCAAATTAGACTTATACCCAAGGGTGTAGGCACTAAACAAGAATTTCGAACATGCAAGTTCAGAAACTTTCTCCATAGCACAATCCAAACTAACGGCCTCATTAAGCTTGATATAGCACAATGCATCAGCAGGGGATATTCTATCAAATACTTCCTTATGTGTAATTAATTCGACAAGTGCAAAATTGTGAGAATTCAGATCAGCATATGGTTCGTTCAAGTCAACACAAGGAATATCAAAAGATTGCACTACAGCAGGTATATACTCACAAGGTTGATCTATGTCTTGTTGTAGCACCAAATCAGTACCTTTGTCATTATCGTCCTCATTAGATATCGATTTACCTCAAACTTCTCCTCTAATGGCATAAGATGCACCAGATCATCCTTCACCTCTTCAAGTATCTCGGTGGTATCTGTAGATGGAGTAGAAACCAAAACAATATCAACATTTGCAATTACCTCAGATTCCACCTCGCTTGTGACCGTGATTGCTGGAGGTACAAAACGATGTCGCAATTTCTTTTTCATCTCCTCCCATGTGTATATATAGTGGAACTCGAGATTCGACCACCAATGTTGAACATCACCAATCAGCGCCGTCCTTGCCATGCTCATCTTCTCATAAGGATCAAGATCTTGTCTTTCAAAGTAGCTATCCATCATAGTAACCCACAAGTAGTCTGACGATGTACTCTCAGCGGTGAGTGGCAAGATATATACCGGTAATTGTTTCCCTTCAAGTTCAAATCTGCCCGCGATGACATCATAATCTACCAATTTTCTCAAGCCTGTCATTGTTAGTAGAAAACAAGGAAACAAATCACAAGTAAATGTTCCTATCAACTACTAGGATATGGAGGCTCAAATCAAGTCACGCATCTCTCAAGCTCTTACCAAATTCTTACAAGTTCTTACCAAAACAAACAAGTGGTGCAACCGGTGGCTGGTTCGTGATAAATCTGACTCAAGTGATGAGTAAAGCGATTGCAAGGTACAGCGAGACCTGTTCGGTTAGTAGAAAAGTGGAGCTTGGATAGGCTATGTATTTTGTAGCAAAGGAAAACAATCAATTAATTTCAGAAATTGCACATAATTGAATTATAGTTCGTATCTAGCACTTAACCTATGTTGCTGATCAACCAAAGATGGAAGAAGGCTAAAATAAGTGTATGGCAATGTATGGGAGTGGTAAATACAAGATAATTCAATTGAATGCAATCTAGAATTGAAGGGCACAAGGATTGACCAAAAACTTGGAAACTGAAGATTTCTGTCCACTGGACAGCAAGTAGGTATTTTGGCCATAACTTTTTTTCAGTTGCCTTTGTTTCAACGATTATTTTTTTCTCCATTTCCTGACGGCTTTTTCTACAACTTTTGTTTTGGGGCCAAGTTCTGGAAACCGACCGAAAAATTCGCACAAAATTCACAAGTGCCGGCTGTTGCAGATTCAATCTGGATTTTTAGGTGAACTTGCACCGCAGATATCTCTTAACGGCCTTTCTGGAATGATGTGAAATTTTACAGATAGATGGAAAATGAAGTTTTGAATCTAATGGTGGTGGTCTCACTCAAAAATAATCTCGGAATCAAAAGTTATGACGTTTTTGGTGGCGGCTGTAGAGAAAGGAAAAATCAGCCGAAATTGGAATTAGGGTTTGTGATAGGGGAATTTTTTTTTGTTTGGATTTTTTTATGGAATCAAGGATATGACCAGCAACTAGACAAAGCTAAAACGGACACAAATTCAATTTAGCAAACCAAAACTAACAGATTGAAAGGCACAACGGGGTTTGGACAGCGGAAATTAACTCTTTCTGTGGGGCAATTTTTCTGGACTATGGGAAATAAAAATCAATCTACTAACTAAGGATACAAAGAATTCCTATCGGTCAACTGAAGCTCTGATACCAACTGATGAGGCGATGGGGTCCCGATCTTCTGATAGGATGATAACTATCGATTTCGGTGGAGATGACTCTTGCGATCCGACTACAACTGTACGAGACGTCACTTGCGCCTTAGCAATCACTGAATCAACCCCAAGATGTTATCAACCGTGCCAAGAACACGGTTGACCTGACCACGAAGGTCTATTCCTGTATGCAACCGAAGAACACGCAAGAACAAGGATAGTGAGCAACCTGAAACTTGCTAGATATAAAAGTTGCACAAGGATAGTTGAGGTTCTGTAACACGAATCTGTTGGTCTAGCCGACAAAAGAGAACGTGGAGTTTGCACAAGGGGCTAAACTGATCTAAACAAAACCAAAGTCCTAGAAACGGAGACGGCGGCTCCTATATAGTGAAAACAACCAGGGGAGGCGTCCCAAAGTGTACACCCTAGGGTTACAAGGCCCATGGGCCCAAGTGGAGGTGGCGCAGCACCCTTTTGACTCGGACTCAGAATTGTTTTGATGATTCCGGCTGGCTCGGATGGAATTTGAAGATGAGGTTGGATCCATTGGAAAGTAGACTTGATAATATTTCCATGAAGTACAAGAACGTTCCAAACGGAGTCCGTATGAGAAAGTTATGTCCGTTTAAACTTGCACCATTGCAGCAGTCCGAATCCGATTCCAGTACGTGACCAACGTGGACTCTTTTGACGATTGCGGCCGTCTCGGATAGAATTTGAAGATGAGGTTGGATCCGTTGGAAAGTAGACTTTATAAGCTTTCCATGAAGTACAAGAACGTCCCAAACGGAGTCCGTATAAGGAAGTTATGCCCGTTTGACTTGGTACCATCGCAGCAGTCCAAGTCTGATTCCAAAACGTGTCCAACTGGAATTCGTGCTTGAGTTGGTCCCAAAGTGACGTGGTGACCTCCCTTATTCCTTCCATGCATGTCCAGGACTCCATGTCCCTTTCCTTCATCCTTTCCCAAGTTCCTAAGCACAATTAAATCACTTGCATTAGGTAGCGATCTATTCTTAGTAACATATGAAGGCTGAAGAAACGAATTCACCTTTAGTTCAATCTTGATATTGGGCGCTATTGTCGTATGTGTTTGTGGCGTGGTCACATCAGACGTTGCGCCTTAGCGATCGATACACCAACTCCAGAGGTTGTTCGTGACGTTGTCGGCGCACAATCAACCAAACCACGAGGGTAATTGTTCCTGCAAGCAATCGAAAAACAGGAAAGAACAAGATGAACAGCAACTCAATTGTAAATAAACGATGTAGGATTCAATCTGAAATAGAAAGATGGTGGGGTTCCGAAGACAAGTATTCGGGCGGTCTAGCCGACACGCGCGAGTACAAGGCGAAGTAGCAAAAGCTAACTTAGTCTATCAAAACCCAAACCCTAGAAGAGGGTGCGGCTGCCTATTTAAGGGACACGGAAGGTGGAGGGTCGGCCAAAACACAAGGAAGCCGAATAGGATTCGAATTACAAGGCCCATGGCCCACTTTGACTCAGACTGAAAAAGTGATGTGACTTGTTTTGCAGTTTCTGACCGACTCGGATGGAATTTAGAGGTGAGGCTAGATCCATCTAAAGTAGACTTCAAGAGTTTTCCAACGAGTACTCATGGGCCCCGAGAAACCTTCTGGATAAAAAGTTATGGCCGTTTGAAGTAGACGCTGTCAACAAGGCCGAATCCGAGTCAAACTCATGAACAGGACTTGGTTTGCGCTTGACGGTTCCACTTCTATACTTGAGCTCATGTGGTGCTTCCCCATGGTTCCTAAGGACAATTAAATCATCACAAGAATTAAGTAGTATTCCATTCTTTGAAATATTTGTATGCAAACTTAGGAACACATTCACCTGATGGTTAAGTTGATGTGCTCGCGCTCTAGTCATTGGTCCTTGTATGATAGTTTCAGTTTGATGTGGAGTCGGCATGGTTGTATGCATGGAAAGGATGTCCTCATCATCCTCCCCTTCTTGCATTTGAGTCGTCCGCAACTCAAGCTCATCTTCTTCTCCCAAGTATGGCTTCAAATCTGCAATGTTAAAGGTGGGACTAACCCCAAAATCTGCAGGCAACTCAAGTTTATATGCATTGTCATTAATCTTTTCCAACACTTTGAAAGGACCATCAGCTCTAGGCATCAACTTAGACCTCCTCAATTCAGGAAATCTTTCTTTTCTCAAATGCAGCCAAACTAAATCACCTGGTTGAAAAGTTAAATGCCTCCTTCCTTTACTACCAGCAAGTTTATATTTAGCATTCATGCGTTCAATATTTTCTTTGGTTGTCTCATGCATTTTCAACATCAAGTCAGCACGCTGTTTAGCATCAAAATTTAACTTCTCCGAAGATGGAAGTGGTAGCAAATCAATAGGAGCACGAGGCACAAAGCCATAGACAATCTCAAAAGGGCACAACTTTGTAGTAGAATGCAGCGAACGATTATAAGCAAATTCAATATGAGGCAAACATTCTTCCCACATTTTAATGTTCTTTTTCAAAATAGCCCTAAACATGGTAGATAAAGTTCTATTCACAACTTCAGTTTGCCCATCAGTTTGGGGATGACATGTAGTCGAAAATAACAGCTTAGTCCCCAATTTAGCCCATAAAGTTCTCCAAAAATGGCTAAGGAATTTAGTGTCACGATCGGAAACTATTGTATTTGGCACACCATGCAAACGAACAACTTCACGAAAGAACAAATCAGCAATGTTGGTAGCATCATCACTTTTATGACATGGTATGAAATGTGCCATCTTAGAAAATCTATCCACAACAACAAATATGCTATCCCTCCCCTTCTTTGTCCTAGGCAATCCTAAAACAAAGTCCATAGAAATATCTTCCCAAGGCACACTAGGAATAGGTAGAGGCATATACAAACCGTGAGGATTAAGTCGAGACTTAGCCTTTTGAAATGTAGTGCAGCGAGCAACAAAACGTTCCACATCACGTCTCACCTACACGTGGAGTTTGTAGCACCCGTCGGAACCCGTTGTGCAGGAAACATTCACACTACCTCGGGCGGAACCGAAATGCAAGCCAAAGTGAAGTACGGTTTATATGAAGTCCATTCAGATTGTTTGGCACTCATTTTTTACTTCGTGCCGCGATATCATGCGCTCAGAATCTATAGCTTCCACTGGAAACCGTAGCAGATGAAAGTTTCACACCGGCTCGGACGGATTCAAAATTCATGCCAAACCGAGCTAGGGCGTATATGAAATCCATTCGCATTATTTCGCACTCAGTTTTATTTCGTGCCTCGATTTCATACACATGCAATTTAAAGTACGCAGCGGACCCCGTACTGGATGAAAGTCTCGCTCTAACCTGTAAGGATTCAAAATGCACCACGCTGACCTAGGGCATATGTGCAGTCCATTCGAAATGCACCAAGCTCAGCCCGGACAACTTTCAAATGCACACCAAATAGTGCTAGGCTTATATGAACTCCATTCGGATTGTGTTGCACTCAGTGTCATTTCCTGCCTAGATTTCGTATGCATGGAATTTATACCTCCTAGTGGAACTTGTAGGGGATGAAAGTTTCACCCCGACTCGGACTGATTCCAAATTCATGCCAAACCGAACTAGGGCGTATATGAAATCCATTCGCATTATTTCGCACTCAGTTTTATTTCGTGCCTCGATTTCATACGCATGCAATTTAAAGAATGCAGCGGACCCCGTACTGGATGAAAGTCTCGCTCTAACTTGTAAGGATTCAAAATGCACCACGCTGAGCTAGGGCATATGTGCAGTGCATTCGAAATGCACCAAGCTCAGCTCGGACAACTTTCAAATGCACACCAAATAGTGCTAGGCTTATGTGAACTCCATTCGGATTGTGTTGCACTCAGTGTCATTTCCTGCCTTGATTTCGTATGCATGGAATTTATACCTCTCAGTGGAACTTGTAGTGGATGAATGTTTCACCCCGACTCGGACGGATTCTCAAAGCACGCCAAATTGGGATTGGGCGTGTACGGAGTCCATTCATGTTCTTTTGGCACCCATGTTTATTTTATGCCTCGATCTTATACGCACGGAGTCTATTGTACCCGTCGGAACACATTGCGCGGGAAAGTTTCATACCAACCCGGATGGAATCAAGATGCAAGCCGAAGTGAGCTACATCATATATGAAGTCCATTCGGGTTGTTTGGCACTCAGTTTTACCTAATGCCTCGATTTCGTACGCACGTAGTTTACAGCTCACAGGGGAAACTGCAGTGGATGAAGTTTCACTCTGACTTGGATGGATTCGAAATGCTCACCGATGTGAGCTAAAGTGTATGTGAATCCATTCGAATTATTTATCACTTAGTTTTATTCCATGCATCGATTTCGTACGCATGGAGTTTGCAACTCCCGGTGGAACCTGTAGTGGATGAAAGTTTCACACCGACTCGAACGGATTCACAGTGCTTGCCAAATCGGGCTAGGGCGTATATGAAATCCTTTCAGGTTGTTTTGCACTCTGTTTTAGTTCGTGCCTCAATTTCGCACGCGTGCAATTTGTAGTGCCCAGCGGACCCCGTTGTGGATGAAAGTTTCATACTGACTTGAATCGATTCGAAATGCGCCAGACCGAGCTGGGGTGTATGTGAAGTCCATTCAGGTTGTTTGCTATTCAGTTTTATTTCGCACATTGATTTCCTACGCGTGCAGTTTGTAGCACCCTCGGAACCCGTTGTGCGGGAAACATTCACACGACCTCGGGTGGAACCGAAATTAAAGCCAAAGTGAAGTACGGTTTATATGAAATCCATTCAGGTTGTTTGACACTCATTCTTACTTCGTGCCGCGATATCATGCGCTCAGAGTCTATAGCTTCCACTGGAAACCGTAGCAGATGAAAGTTTCACACCGGCTCGGACGGATTCCAAATTCATGCCAAACCGAGCTAGGGCGTATATGAAATCCATTCGCGTTATTTCGCACTCAGTTTTATTTTGTGCCTCGATTTCATACGCATGCAATTTAAAGTACGCAGCGGACCCCGTACTGGATGAAAGTCTCGCTCTAACTTGTAAGGATTCCAAATGCACCACGCTGAGGAAGGGCATATGTGCAGTGCATTCCAAATTCACCAAGCTCAGCTCGAACAACTTTCAAATCCACACCAAATAGAGCTAGGCTTATATGAACTCCATTCGGATTGTGTTGCACTCAGTGCATTTCCAGCCTTGATTTCGTATGCATGGAATTTATACCTCACAGTGGAACTTGTAGTGGATGAAGGTTTCACACCGACTCGGACGGATTATCACTGCACGCCAAATTGGGCTTGGGCGTGTACGGAGTCCATTCATGTTCTTTTGGCACCCAGTTTTATTTTATGCCTCGATCTTATACGCACGGAGTCTATTGTACCCGTCGGAACACATTGCGTGGGAAAGTTTCATACCGACCCGGATGGAATCAAGATGCAAGCCGAAGTGAGCTATAGCATATATGAAGTCCATTCGGGTTGTTTGGCACTCAGTTTCACCTAATGCCTCGATTTCGTACGCACGTAGTTTACAAGCTCACAGTGGAAACTGCAGTGGATGAAGTTTCACTCTGACTTGGATGGGTTCGAAATGCTCACGGATGTGAGCTAAGGCGTATGTGAATCCCTTCGAATTGTTTATCACTTAGTTTTATTCCATGCATCGATTTCGTACGCATGGAGTTTGCAGCTCCCGGTGGAACTTGTAGTGGATGACAGTTTCACACCGACTCGAACGGATTCACAGTGCTTGCCAAACTGGGCTAGGGCGTATATGAAATCTTTTTGGGTTGTTTTGCACTCTGTTTTGGTTCGTGCCTCAATTTCGCACGCGTGCAGTTTGTAGTACCCAGCGGACCCCGTTGTGGATGAAAGTTTCATACTGACTTCAATCGATTCGAAATGCGCCAGACCGAGCTGGGGTGTATGTGAAGTCCATTCAGGTTGTCTGGCATTCAGCTTTATTTCGCGCATTGATTTCCTACGCGTGGAGTTTGTAGCACCCGTCGGAACCCGTTGTGCGGGAAACATTCACACTAGCTCGGGCGGAACCGAAATGCAAGCCAAAGTGAAGTACGGTTTATATGAAGTCCATTCGGATTGTGTTGCGCTCAGTGTCATTTCCAGCCTTGATTTCGTGTGCATGGAATTTATACCTCACAGTGGAACTTGTAGTGGATGAAAGTTTCACGCCGACTCGGACGGATTCTCAGTGCACGCCAAATTGGGCTTGGGCGTGTACGAGTCCATTCATGTTCTTTTGGCACCCAGTTTTATTTTATGCCTCGATTTTATACGCACGGAATCTATTGTACCCGTCGGAACACATTGCGCGGGAAAGTTTCATACCGACCCGGATGGAATCAAGATGCAAGCCGAAGTGAGCTATAGCATATATGAAGTCCATTCGGGTTGTTTGGCACTCAGTTTTACCTAATGTCTCGATTTCGTACGCACTTAGTTTACAGCTCACAGTGGAAACTGTAGTGGATGAAGTTTCACTCTAACTTGGATGGATTCGAAATGCTCACCAATGCGAGCTAAGGCGTATGTGAATCCATTCGAATTGTTTATCACTTAGTTTTATTCCATGCATCGATTTCATACGAATGGAGTTTGCAGCTCCCGGTGGAACTTGTAGTGGATGACAGTTTCACACCGACTCGAACGGATTCACAGTGCTTGCCAAACTGGGCTAGGGCGTATATGAAATCCTTTTGGGTTGTTTTGCACTCCTGTTTTAGTTCGTGCCTCAATTTCGCACGCGTGCAGTTTGTAGTACCCAGCGGACCCCGTTGTGGATGAAAGTTTCATACTGACTTCAATCGATTCGAAATTCGCCAGACTGAGCTGGGGTGTATGTGAAGTCCATTTAGGTTGTCTGGCATTCAGTTTTATTTCGCGCATTGATTTCCTACGCGTGGAGTTTGTAGCACCCGTCGGAACCCGTTGTGCGGGAAACCTGTCACTAGCTTGGGCGGAACCGAAATGCAAGCCAAAGTGAAGTACGGTTTATATGAAGTCCATTCAGGTAGTTTGGCACTCATTCCTACTTCGTGCCGCGATATCATGCGCTCAGAGTCTATAGCTTCCACTGGAAAACGTAGCAGATGAACGTTTCACACCGGCTCGGACGGATTCCAAATTCTTGCCAAACCGAGCTAGGGCGTATATGAAATCCATTCGCATTATTTCGCACTCAATTTTATTTCGTGCCTCGATTTCATACGCATGCAATTTAAAGTACGCAACGGACCCCGTACTGGATGAAAGTCTCGCTCTAACTTGTAAGGTTTCAAAATGCACCACGCTGAGCAAGCGCATATGTGCAGTGCATTCCAAATTCACCAACCTCAGCTCGAACAACTTTCAAATCCACACCAAATAGAGCTAGGCTTATATGAACTCCATTCGGATTGTGTTGCACTCAGTGCATTTCCAGCCTTGATTTCGTATGCATGGAATTTATACCTCACAGTGGAACTTGTAGTGGATGAAAGTTTCACACCGAATTGGGTTTGGGCGTGTACGGAGTCCATTCATTTTCTTTTGGCACCCAGTTTTATTTTATGCCTCGATCTTATACGCACGGAGTCTATTGTACCCGTCGGAACACATTGCGCGGGAAAGTTTCATACCGAGCCGGATGGAATCAAGATGCAAGCCGAAGTGAGCTATAGCATATATGAAGTCCATTCGGGTTGTTTGACACTCAGTTTCACCTAATGCCTCGATTTCGTACGCACGTAGTTTACAAGCTCACACTGGAAACTGCAGTGGATCAAGTTTCACTCTGACTTGGATGGGTTCGAAATGCTCACCGATGTGAGCTAAGGCGTATGTGAATCCATTCGAATTGTTTATCACTTAGTTTTATTCCATGCTTCATTTTCCTTCATTGGACCATGTTAGATTCTTCAAACTCAAACTCAACTTTGCGCTTTTCGGGGTTTGTCAATATACTCATCAAGGGGGAGATTGATGAACCATGTGGAGGTGACCACATGTGCGTGATGAGTAATTGACATAGGTTTAGCTAAGTCGAGTTTGGTTTGGGTGGTTTGGACCTTGACGTTGCGTGGTGCAACGGGCTCGGTCGGACTTTTGGTCAAACTTGGTCGTATGGGATTAGGTTGCATATTCTGATGATTCGACAGGTTTGGACTTCGTTATGGTAAGTATGATGGTATTTATGCTTTGATGTATCGAGCGGTGCTATTTGACGTATTTCTTGTTTGTGTGACTGCAGGATGTCGAGACGGAGTCGTGGCGAGACACGGAGGACTGGACTAGGCGCAGGTGGCGCTGAGGTCAGAACAGTCAGGAGGTGTCGAAGACGACGTGGACTCAAGGTGGTTGCGAGGCGTGCGAGACAAGGAGTGTGGAAGCTTCCCGGAAGGTGCAGAGGGGCGAATCAGGAATTTCGCAAGACTGCACAAGCGGGAGCGGGCTCCGTTGGAAATAGCAGGCGTAACGGGGCGGAGACCCGTTAGCCATGGGCTATAAATAGGTGGAGAGGGCTGCATGTCCACTTGAGCACTTGAGGAGAATTAGGGTTTGCTAGAGTCAAAAGAGGCTTTGAGAGTTTGTTTTGGCTTTAGGCTTTAGTTGGTGAGGTTTGTTGGTGGAGGCAGTTTGTGCTCCTCGCCTGTCCCTTTGATGGTTTTCAGAGAGTCCGAGTGAGTTCATCCCCTTCTCAAGCATGTATGGGTGTGTTCTTGAGGATTGAGACTGGGAGAGGATGAGATGAGAGCTTGTAATCATTCCTCTTGTATCAATCATGTATCTCTCTTCCTCTAGATCAATATGAGATGGTGGATTTTGAGTCTTATTGCCTCTGTTGCTTATTTTCCTTCGATCCTCTTTTCTGGTGATTTGTGAGTTTTTCGATTTCTTGTTGTTTCTTGCTGGGGAGTGCCAAAATGGGTTGCTCTGAGATGGGATAGTGCTTCAAGATCATTTGATCGAACTCCCAAAGAGCTAACTTCGTTTAATCCTCAAATTTCATTTTTGAGCCTTCTCTGTTCGTCAGTTGAAATTTCTAGGGTTTGGATGCCATTCTTGATTTCCTTCGCGTGATGGCCTGAGACTTTGTCTGGAGGTTCCCGTGGCTATTGCTAATATACTCTCAAAGTTTCATGGCCAAAGGATCAACTGTTTGGGAGTAATTTGATTTTTGAGTTTCTCTCTTAAGCTTGCAGTCATTTCTAGGGTTTTGCCATATTTCTAGTTTCCCCTCTCAAGTTGGCATGATATTTGAGGTTTGAGCTCCTGAGTTGATTGCTAATATATCCTCAAAGTTTCATGTGCAAAGGATCAAGGGTTTAGGAGAAATTTTGGTTTTTGTCAAGTCTCTGTCATTTTCAGATTTGGTCTCATTTTCTGAAATTCTTGTTCATGGATTGGTTTTCCTTGGTCACTAGGTCCCTCTAGCTATTGTAGTTACTTCCTTGCCTTCCTTGTCCAAAAGAATAGTAGTATCTTATTAATTTTCTTGGTTTTGGCAAGTGAAAGGGGGAATACAATCTGCTGTCTAAAAATTCAGAGGTTCAGGAATTTTTGCCCGAGGGGCGGCCTAACTTCTACTTCCCAGGGGGTCTGACCGGATTTATAAGGGCGGTCTGACCGGCGTTATAAGAGAGGTCTGACCTCTCTTTGAACTATGTTCATCCCGGCCCTTCTGGAAAATGTTGTTTGAGCGGATTTACTTCATTGCTTCTTTCTTGTGTGTGTTTAGGAGTTCCAAAAGGCATAAGAATCCCTCTTCATAATTTTCATAAT
The DNA here is from genome assembly GCA_036346575.1 of Dendrocalamus sinicus. Taxonomy (NCBI): domain Eukaryota; kingdom Viridiplantae; phylum Streptophyta; class Magnoliopsida; order Poales; family Poaceae; genus Dendrocalamus; species Dendrocalamus sinicus. Next base: position 3,858,054 of record CM070649.1, read on the forward strand.
TATCGGAGAGGAGATTTGAGTCCGTGCTTTTGAGGGGTCGTTTTTAAAGAATCGACATTCACCCTCCCCCCCTCTGTCGCCATTTCGGTCCAACAATTGGTATCAGAGCCGGTTAGCTCTAATCCATAGATCTTAACCGGTCTCAAGAGCCATGGCGACGGACAAGTACTCGACCAAGCCGCCTGCTGATGGCATCGACACCCTTCGGAAGAGCCGAATGGAGACATACATCCAGCTGTGGGTACGCCATCTGGCGCAAGGTCAAGGTCCGGTTTGAAGTTTCTGCCGATGAGAACATCAATGCCGGGAACATGGCTGATGTTGAGGCAAATGCTAAGGCAAGGAACATCATTATCCAAGGCCTGAGTCATAGTGAGTTTGACCGCATCTCTCATCTCTCGCTCGCTCGATATCCGGGAGACCTCGATGCATACCATGAGGGCACCACCAGATTAAGACGGTGCGACAGACCAGATTCAAGCGGGAGTATAACAAGTTTGAGATGCTTGCTGGTGAGTCTTTAGATGAATGTTTTGCGTGTTTTCACAAGATCTTGAGCAACCTCCGGGCCGTCGGTCTCACATACTCCGACTCGGATAACGCTCGACAGATGCTCACTGCACTCGATCTGCGTGTTTGGGAGATGAAAGTGACCACCATCAAAGACACGACAGACCTCTCGACCTTGACTCTTGATGCGCTGTACACGACAATTTGCTTTCCGTTTCTCAGCTTACCGATGACGGTTTCGAGGTGAGCTTCAAGAAAAATGCTTGCAAAATTCTTGATTCTTCTGTAGTCCGGTTTATGGATTTCGTTATGGGAGGATCTTTCGTGCTGATTTTTCTGATTCTTCTGGTGATCCTCTCCGGTGTTTGGTTGCCTCAGAGTCCCGTGATTTGACCTTCTAGCATAGGAGACTTGGTCATATTGGATTTGACCATTTGACCCGAGTTAGCGGCCACGACCTCATTCGTGGTCTGCCGAAGCTCAAAATGGTCAAAGATCTTGTTTGCGCTCCATGCCGGCACGGCAAGATGGTTGCCGTTTCACATCCTCCGGTCACTGTGACCATGACTGATGCACCGGGACAGCTGCTCCACATGGACACTGTTGGACCAGCTCGAGTGCAGTCAGTAGGAGGAAAGTGGTATGTTCTTGTCATAGTCGATGACTTCTCGAGGTATTCTTGGGTGTTTTTCTTAGCCTCGAAGGATGAGACGTTTTCACATTTTTGAGGTCTTTTCAGTAGCCTTTCTATTGAGCTCCCAGGTGCCTTACGAGCGATCCGCAGTGACAATGGCGCAGAGTTTAAGAATTCCTACTTTGAGAGTTTCTGTGGTGAGACAGGTGTAGAGCACCAGTTCTCTTCTCCATACGTCCCTCAGCAGAATGGCATTGTGGAGAGGAAGAACCGTACCTTGGTCAAGATGGCCAAGACGATGCTTGATGAGTACTCTACACCGAGGAAGTTTTAGGCTGAGGCCATTGCGACCGCGTGCCATGTTTCGAATCGAGTTTTTCTTCAGGCACACTTGCACCGCACTTCTTATGAGCTGAGATATGGGCGAAAGCCCAGCGTCTCTCATTTTCGTGTGTTTGGTTGCAAGTGCTTCATTTTGAAGTCCGGGAACCTAGACAAGTTCGAGTCACACTCTTGTGATGGGATCTTTCTAGGTTACTCGCCTTCTTCGCGAGCTTATAGGGTCTGGAACTGCAAGTCTAGCAAGTTGGTAGAGACCTGCGAGGTGACCTTTGACGAGGCCAGTCCGGGGACTAGGCCAGACATCTCAGGTTCTTTAGAGCAGTCCGAGCCATCTTTGTGGATGATGAGGATGATGGAGACGATGGTTGTTTACCTGATCCAGCTCCTCATCCTCCCCTTGAGATGCCTTCTTCCACGGCACCTCGAGGTGATCAGCCCTTGCCTAACGCTTCCTCCGGAGCTAGTGGCTCTGTTCCTACCTCTTCTGCTCATGAGGTAGAGGCCACTTCTTCATCTCATCCAGGACCTCCTAGACACATTCAGAAAGCTCATCCTTCCGAGCAGATTATTGGAGACCTTTTTGAGCGTGTGACTCGCTCAAAATCTGGCTTATCTCAATTCTATCTCCATTCTGCTTTCATTGCCTCATTTGAGCCCAAAGATGTTTCTCATGCTCTTTCCGATGAGTCTTGGGTCAATGCCATGCATGAAGAGCTAGAAAACTTTGAGAGAAACAAGGTCTGGTCGCTTGTTGAGCCCCCGCGAGATCACAATATCATTGGAACCAAGTGGGTGTTCAAAAACAAGCAGAGTGAGGATGGGGTAGTCATTCGAAACAAGGCTAGACTGGTAGCTCAGGGGTTTTCCCAGGTTGAGGGTCTAGACTTCGAGGAGACCTTTGCCCCTATAGCTCGACTTGAAGCCATTAGAATCCTGCTTGCCTTTGCAGCTTCTAAGGGTTTCAAGCTTTACCAGATGGACGTGAAGAGTGCCTTTCTCAATGGCCTTATTGAGGAGGAAGTCTACGTCCGACAGCCTCCAGTTCTCGAGAACCCCAAATACCCTAACCATGTCTTCAAGCTTTCAAAAGCGCTGTATGGACTTAAGCAGGCTTCCAGAGCTTGGTATGAGAGGCTTAAGTCCTACTTGTTGAGTCATGGGTTTGAAATGGGTAAAGTAGATAAGACATTGTCTATCTGTAGGCTTGGTAATGACCTTCTGCTCGTCCAAATCTATGTCGATGACATCATCTTTGGTGGTTCTTCCCATGCTCTGGTTTCACAGTTCTCGGATGTCATGAGCACCGAGTTTGAGATGAGCATGATGGGCGAGTTAACCTTCTTCCTTGGCTTCCAAATCAAGCAGACTTGGGAGGGTACCTTCTTGCATCAAGGCAAGTACACTCGTGACCTCCTGAGACGCTTCGACATGAGTGATGGTAAGCCGGTGTCAACTCCGATGGCTTCTACAGCCTATCTTGACCCAGATGAGGATAGCGAGCCAGTTGATCAGAAAGAATACAGAAGTATGATCGGCTCCCTTCTTTACCTCATCGCCGAGACCGGACATACACTTCTCGGTGTGTGCGTGTGCTCGCCAGCTTCTCTCGCGATCTCACCGCCAGGCGGTGAAGCGCATCTTTTGGTACCTTCGAGCTACCATTGACTATGGTATCTGGTACTCTTCCTCATCCTGTCTTTCCTTGAGAGCCTTCTCAGATGCAGACTTTGCCGGCTATAGGATAGATAGGAAGAGCACCTCTGGCACCTGCCAATTCATTGGCACTTCTCTTGTTTCCTGGTCTTCGAGAAAGCAGTTCGGAGTTGCACAGTCCACCGCAGAGGTCGAGTACGTTGCTGCAGCCAGCTGCTGTAGCCAAGTACTTTGGATGGCTTCGACCCTGCGGGACTTTGGGTTGGTCATAGATAGTGTTCCACTCTTCTGTGATAACACTTTTGCGATTAACATTGCTAAAAACCCAGTGCAGCACTCTCGGACCAAGCACATTGATATTCGATACCACTTCCTAAGAGACCATGTAGAGAAGGGTGATATAGTGCTCCAGTTTGTGGAGAGTGACCACCAGTTGGCTGACATCTTCACCAAGCCTTTGGATAGTTCGAGGTTTTCAGCTCTGCGGGGAGAGCTTGGGGTGGTTTGTCCTTATGGATTGTATTGAGGGGGAGCTTTGGGCTTTACTGTATTGATTATGCTTCTGTCTCATTTCTGTTGCATTGCATTTAGGGTGCATTTGGGTTTAGTCCTGCAGCATAGGTTAGAGTGCTTTTCTTGCTGAGTTGCTTAGACTTCTTACTCTTATCTTGTGCCTCCAGGATTAGCTGCTTCTTATCTCACTAGGTCGAGCTCACTCACTTCTTGTAGGTTCTAGCGAGGGTTGGGCCACCCTCGGGTAGACAGGGTACGTGTTTTCTCTCTAGTGTGTGATTTACGGTCATCTGATAGTCCTGGAGTCATATGGGGTATATGAGAGTCAGTCTGAGCCATAGTTGTCTCTATATCTTATCTATGCTTTAAGGACTGTCTGTTTGGTTTTATTTGCCAGCTTCTCAATTTTATTGCTTTGGTTCAGGGGGAGTTCATTTGGGAGCTTCTGAAGCTTAAACTTGACATAACTTAACTTGAACTTAAAGCTGGAACACATGTTGAGGGGGAGTTGGATTTTCTGCATTTTCAGCTTTCAGCATTGTAATATAACTATATTGAGCCCTGATTATTATCCTGTTATGACATGTTTACAATGCTATACACCTTGCCATGATTCGTGCGTTATGTGCTAGATTGATCATGACTTCATATGTGTAGACTAGCTTCTACCATGATAAGCTAATTAAAATTGCTCAACTTGAATTAAAACTTGTCATGCTAGCATTTGAGATGATGAGGACATCACTTCTTTGGATACACACAACACTCCTCCACTTGACATTCAAGGACCAATCACTAGAGCTCGCGCCCGACAATTGAATTTACAGGTGAGCTCGTTCCAAAGTACTTCTTTTCGTTCATTTGAGAATAGATAGCGACCTAATGATTTAATTATGATTAGGAACCATGGAGAGGACATGGAAGTACTTGGAGAAGGGCTACGGGGCGCACAAGTCTAGCAAGGGCGGTCGAATCAAGTTCGAGGCCCAACTCAAGCCGACTTCGAATCCAATTCGGAGTCCAGAACCAGGCCGCACTAAAACGGACGCCCAGATCGTATACGGACTTCGTTTTGGACGTTCTACATATGTATGGAAAGATAAGAAGAAGACCTTTCCAATGTCTCTAGTCCCATGTCAAAATTCCTTCTGAGTCAACAGGAATCATCGAAACAAGTGGACATTCAGAATCTGTCAGGGTGCTGCGCCACTGTCTTTTGGGCCGTTCGGCTTTGTATCGTGTTGGAGCCCATTAGGGGCGCATCCAGGGGTTTTGCACGCCCCTCACTCCTTTATATCCAGCCGCCACCCCCACCATTAGGGTGGGGTTTTGCTTAGATTAATTCTGTCTTTGAACAGTTTCGCCGTTCATCGGTTTGTGAGACCCCAACTTTCGAGTGCTACATCAATCCATCCGCAATTCAGTTGTGTTCTTCCTTGTTCTTGCTTGTGTTCTTCAATTCGCAGGCGAGGATTAGCCTTCTTGGCGAGGTCAACCGGGCTGCGCACGGTTGATAACCCGAGGAGACGTGGTGCTGCGATTGCGGGTTCGAACGTGTCGCTCGAAGCCGGATCGATTTGTGTCGCGCTCCACCAAATCGAACATATCCAGAACCTGTTGGAAGATCGACCCCATCCCCATCAAGTGGTAATCGAGCTTGGTGTTCCTTCAGTTCGCGTTACCCTCCTTTGTTGTTTTCGGTTTCATCCTAGAGTCCACTAAAAGCCCTACAAAAAAATATTGTAGTCGAGGTTGTTTCCTATCCTACATCTCGTTTAGCCTTTTGCACAATTTGATTCCAGAGTCCGTAGTGTTGAGTTTGTGTCCTTAGTCGAGTTGTGTTGCTGGTTTAGATCGTGTTTTGTTTCGGGTTGTCTTGCTTCCGCTACCTCTCATACAAACCCTAGCTGTCATCCATCGCGTATTCCACCCTCTGTTTTTGTTTTTCCCACCCATATCCCGCCTCTCGCTTGAGTCTTCCTTCGCATCTCGTGATCACACAGCACCATCCCCACCTTTTCCCGAGCTTCCGCAACCAATTTCCACCAATTTCTCCACCCGATTTCGTTCGGCCTCCACAGAAACCATAACTCGGAGCCCTTCTTCAAACGGCCATAACTTTCGTGATACGGACTAAATCAGGCAATTTTTTGAAATTGGGTGAAATTAAATTTACATCCGATACTCCCCAACTTTGTCGGGTTCGCGATTTATTTTCCCCAAATTCGGCCCGAAAGTGCAGACTGAGCTCCTAAATTGAATCACCGAATTTCCAGACATTCATTATTTTCTCAGAGGCCACACCTTACATCGATTGAGTTGAAACTTTGTGTGGTTCCTATTTCGTGCTCGCTCTGTGAAAAAATAAAATTAAAAAAGGAAAAAGAGAGAAAACCGACAGAACACGCTTTAGGTGACAGAGCTTCATTTGTTTTGTGCTTATGCTGAATTAAGTTTCTCATTCCCTGCCATCTTTGTTGCTTGTCTTCGCTTTCTCGCCGTGATTCCTTGTTCATCATATCCTAACACCGATATAGGACACATTTAGGCCAAAGAACTAGACCAGTGCTTTGGACATTTATTCAGCATTACTATCTGTTATTGATTTGTGTTCCATCGATATATTTGGCCTTCCAAGCTTCATATATCTACTGGATATCACGCTTTGACCCTTGCAATCGCATCTACGCCGACATTGTATCACGAACCAGCCACCGGTTGTACCACCGCCGCTTTGGTAAGAACACTTGTAAGAGCTTGGTAAGCCACTTCCTTTGCGAGTTCCCCGCCTTCATTTGTAGTTGATAGGGATAATCCTTTTGTTTTCCTGCGCTTCCACTAACCATGGCAGGAGACAAAGGAGATGAGACACCGGCCGATTTCAACGAGTGTGTTAGTCGCGGCATCTACAAGCTGCGCCGACAAACAAAATGCTTCAATCATCGATCTCGCGCGAGAATGGACACCATCGCCACCGCCATTGCCAAGTTGAACACCACGGAAGGCATTAAGCGGGTGGAGCGGCGTTTGGTCGACCTCACCGGTCGATGGACACATTGAGGCACGCCGCCACTGCCTATGATGGCCATCGTCCCGATGATGACACGGTGTATGATGCGGATGGCAACATTGATCGGCGGGCGACACAAGATGCACGACTACGCCGGCGTCTTCAGCAAAACCGACAGGTATGGGAGGTAATAACCGAACCGCCATGGTAACGACGACCCTTTGCTAAAGTCAAGTTTACATTCCATCTTTTGCTGGTCTTTATGATGCTGATATATATCTTGATTGGGAGATGACGGTAGAGCAGTAAATTTAATTCTCACTTGGTTCCCGAACAACATAGAGTTAGACAAGCTACTAGTGAGAATAAGGACTTTGCTATTATCCGTGGAATGAACTAAGTAACATGCGCTACAACCAGATACATGGGAGCGGTTAAAAGAAGATATGCGTAATCGCTTTGTTCCTCCCACATATAAACTTGATTTGAGAAAAAAATTGCAGCGCTTAGAACAAGGTGATCGTTCTGTTCAGGACTATTATGCTGAGCTTCAAAAGGGTATGATGCGTTGTGGGGTTGTGTTCAGAACAGCCCAGGTTTTTATTAAAATAAAACAAACAAATAAATAATTAAAAATCAATTAAAATAAAATCCTAAATTCAAATAAGTGTTTTTGGTTGCCTAAAGTTTAAATTTGGTTTTGCCTGGATTTCTGTTTTGAAAAAGCTGGATTTGAAAAGCATATTCAGAAAAACCTAAAATTATTGTTAAATAAAATGATAGTTTGATTTTACATAAAAATCCTAGTTCAAATTAATTATTTGGAGTTATTTGGCTTTTATTTGGTTTCCTGGATTTTCTGGAGTTTAAAAATGTATTTTGGAAATTAAAAAGTATTTTAAGTATGAAAAATAAACACCAACATTTGTAGGAAGTATTTTTATTAAGTCCAAAATGTCACCAGGAGCTTCTGTGAATTTTCCTGGAATGTTTGGAAGTTATTTGGTATTTTTCTGAAGCCAAATGAATTTCTTGCCAATTTCTGAAAATCCTAAACCAAAAATAAAATAATAAATCCCTCTCCCCTCCGCTCCGGCCGCCACGTGGACGGCCGGGATCAAACCGCCGATCCCGCCTTCCCCCCTCCCGCGCTTGCCACCTGGCCGGCCTGGATCCCACCCGCGCTCCCGCCGGCCCATCTGGCCCGTTCGCTCCCCGCCTCCCTCGTGGCCGCCCGATCCGCCTCAGCCCATCTCGACCATCCCTCCCCTCCCGCTCCCACCGACAGCCCGGCCCCACCTGTCGGTGCCTCTCTTCTCCGTCCGCTCTCCTCGCCATCGCGGCCCGCTGCAAGCGCGTCTTCCCGCGCGGTCGTCTCCTCTCGCGCGCTTCGTTTTCCCCCGCGGCCATCCCGCGCCCCGCCGATTCCTTCCCTTTCTTCTCTCGCAAGACGCGCGCCCGCCTCCTCCCGCCATTCCTGCGCCATCTCTTTCCCCATCCCCGCGCCGCTTCCCCCTTTTTCCCCGCAATCACCGCCGGCCGCCGAGCTCCCTGGCGAGAAACCCGCGACGCCTCCGCCCTCCACCCCCTATAAATACCTCGCCCCCGGCCTCCCCTCACTTCGCACCACCTCCCCCTCCGCTCAATCTCCCCTCTCGGCCACTTCATCGCCGCCGTGCCGAAGCCCGTGCGCCTCCGGTAAGGCCCGCCCCACCACGCGACTCCCCGTGCGCCCCTCATCCTCTCCCACTCCTCGCCGCCGGCCGTCGCCGGAGCACCGGCGAGCCTCGCCCGAAGCGCCGCCGGCCGGCTCGCCACGCCACGCCGAGGCCGACGGCGCGCCACGCCCGCCACGCCAAAGACCACCTCATCCTCGAGCCCCGTCGGCGCCACCACACCCCGCCACTCAAAGACATTTCCGATCCGTGGACATGGTCCACATGGACCCGGGCCCGCATGTCGGCCCCTTCCCCTCATTTCCTGTACAAAAATAATTCGGCCGAAATAAAAAATCACGAGCTGACGCAAGGCTGACATCATAAATTCCTTTTTCGAAGAAAATAAATCCAAAAATCAGTCTTTTCCTTTTCCTCTTTTCAAACTTCCCAAGCCCGTTCTTCCTCGCCCTAACTCCGATTGAGCCCATTCAAATTTCTAAATTCATCAAAAATTCTCTATCCATTTCTGGCCTCAATTCAAATATTTGAAGTCAATTTGAATTTATTTTGAATTTATTTGAATTTGGTGGGTTATTTTGACGTGTTGACTTCAACGATTCGGGAAATTTCTTCGACGAAGATTCAAGCCAAGTTGAAGAGCAAGGAAAGTCACACTCCTTGACCATGTTGATCCCAGATTGCAAATAAGATTATGTTGATTTAAATTATATTGCATGCATAATTTTATTCAATGTATTTCAATTCAGTTTTAACTTTAGTTAATATTGCTTGTTAATACCTCCGCTGACATTGCAAATCCTTATACCTTGTCACCTTAGAATCAAACTCTAGTTAGTACACTAGTATTGGCTAGAGAATTTTAAATCAAATGCTTAGCCCTGCTTAAACATATAATTTTGTTTTGGGATGTTTTTCACATAAAATGATAAACCCTTTTCACATAAAATGATAAGCTTTTGATCTGTATTCTTGACTTCGTGAGTCAAGAAGGATCATGGAATATTCTCAAAACAAAATATAAAACCGGTTTAGACTTAGGCAATTGGTTAGAGTGGTGGGTGCGGGCATGCATCGTTGTTCAAGACACAGTGTTGATTGTCGTGCACAGGGATATGTGGTTGAGCCTCACCAATTAAGGACCGGTCTGTGAGCTATCGTTGCAAAGCCCTAACGCACGACCACAAGGTGGTATGGGACAGCCCGGCTGAATAATTTCCGGTCCTAACTCGAGCCATTTCAGAGGATGAAAGTGAGCGTGGCGAGGCCATGAGAAGTCTCACTGCCCAAGAGGGGTCCTGTCCGTGGATTACTTATCGGGTGAAACCTTAGAGTTGGCTTGGCCAGGTTGAAGGCTTTGCATTGTAAAGGCCTTGTCACGACTCCTCGCCGCACACCTAAGGAAGTGTGTAAACCGGTGGCAATATGGGATGATCGTGTCTTGTGGGTAAAGCTGTACAACCTCTGCAGAGTGTATAATCTATCCTGGATAGCCGTGCCCACGGTCATGGGCATGCTGAGTAAAAGTGTTTCATGGGTTAGACTTTGTTTTTCAAAAATGGTTTCGAAAACCTTGCGGATGGATGGAATCTGTGAGAGATTGAAATCTGGTGAATGGATGGAATTCATCAGAGTTGCGCAGTGAAAGCGTGTGGATGGATGGAATCCATACGTGATCTTTTGGAAAAGATGGTCCGGGTGGGATGCCCGTGGATAGGTTGGTGTTTGGTCGGAGCCTGCACTGACGGTAATATTTTCAATTACAAGTACTGTTTTACTTATTGTATCAAGTTCAGCAATTTCAATCTATTACTGTATTTCTTAAATGATGTTTTGTGCAAACTAACCCTATGAGCCTTCCATTGAAGCCTTTATCATTATATTGCATTTCTCCGTGTGACTTACGGAGTACAAGTTTGTACTCATTGTTGCTATCTCCGCACAGAGGAAGACGACTTCGACTACGGTGAAGACCAGAACGAGTAGGCCACGTCTTGCAGTTGTTTGCCTGTGGGCAGGATTGGGCTTCGCCTTTTCAGCTTCGCTTCCGCAGTTTCTTTTGCAGTTATTTTCTCCAATGTGCGCTGATGTAAACGCTGGCCATAAGGCCGTACTCTTTTAAATAAATGTCATTTTGCTTGGTATTTATCTTTGTTGTTCACTGTGTGCACTAGCTGATCCTGAACTAGTGCGATTTACACAGAGGATCCTGGAGTTGTCGCTCCGGGTTCCGACAGAGATGGTATCAGAGCCTTAATGACTCCAAGACGTGACCATAGGTAGAATAGATTTGTCAGACCATAAGGACTTATTTTTAATAATCAGTGGTTTCAAAATTTTTTGCTTAAACCTTACCTTTCAAATCTTTGCTCATCCTTATCTCTCAATTCTTCCTCATCTTTGTATTATCATTCCAAAAACTTATTCTTAACTTACCTCTCGTTCAAACAATTGTAGATGAACACTTATGATGATGCACCCAATGATGGATGGAGTATGGGTCTTTGTCGACTGCTTCGTCGTTTGGGATTTCAACGTCGAGCTATCTACATACATAAACAAGATCGCCATGGAGACCGGATAGTGGGACATCGCTTCACTTTACTCATTACCAAGAAAACTGGACAAGGAAGTCTACGTCTTCGCTTCAAGGGAAATGGATATTCGCTTAATGAGCCGCATAAGAAGCCGCCAGAAAGCGCCCTTCGTCTATGCCACCTCTTCAGTCTCCGCATTGAAGGAACTCGTGTTGTATCTCGACCGCCACGAAGGATGACTCCAAGACGACCCTTAGCCCTTTAGGATAAGTTGTTAGGCTAGCTAATAAAACGTCGTTATGAGCTGTCAAGCTTTCTCTTTTGTCGACAGCCATAACTATTACCTATTATGAGATTAATAAAAGGTTTTTGTTGAGTTTTGTTGGGTTGTGCCAAATATCCCCTATTCCCCCTTTGCCTTGAGTCTCCTCTCTCCTAATTCTTAAAGCACCCAGCAGATGGTTAACACAAGGAGCAACAACAACGACAATGTCCACGACAACAACCCTACTGGCAACCAGGCTACACAAATCCCTCCACCACCTCCTGTTAATGGACCAGATTGGGCTCAAATGATGGCCAATCAAAATCAGCTTATTCAACTACTAGTGCAGACCATCAACAATCCTGCACAACCTGCTCCACTAGTGCCAGCACAAGCTCCCCAACCAAGCCTGGCTGAATTTATGAGGTTGCGTCCCCCGACCTTCTCCAGCAGCGCTGACCCTATGGATGCAGATGACTGGCTTAGAGTCATAGGCAAAAAGCTGGACATCATCCAATGCAGTGACCGGGAAAAAGTCTTATTCGCTTCTCATCAGTTGAACGGACCAGCGTCAGAATGGTGGGACACCTACACCGCTGCTCATGCCAACGCACAAGCCATAACATGGGATGAGTTTGTGCAGAGTTTTCGCAAAGCTCATATTCCAACCGGCACCATCACCCTCAAGAAAAGGGAATTCCGAACTCTGCGCCAAGGAAGCTGCACCGTGAATGAGTATCTACGGAAGTTCAACCAATTGGCACGTTACGCACCAGAAGACGTCGCTACTGATGAGGCTAAGCAGGAAAGATTCCTTGAAGGACTCAATGATGACCTGTCGGTTCAACTTCTCTCCAATGACTACACTGACTTCCACCAACTCGTCAGCAAGGCGATTCGCCAAGAGTCCAAGCACCAAGAAATGGAGAATTGGAAGAGACGTATGAACACCCATCACCTGAACACTAGAAGTTTTCCGAAGATCAAAAGGGCTCCACCACAGGTCAACAGATTTCAGTCTTCATCTTCAGCCGAAGAACAAGTCCAGACCAACACTTTCCCCAACACCGAAGACAACAAAGCCCTGGCAATTGACTTCCCAAGGACTCAAACCTGCAGCAGAGTCACCTGTTTCAACTGCCATGAGACAGGGCATTATGCCAACAACTGCCCCAAGAAGCAACAGGTAGTGAAGAATGGAACACCGGGAGCACCAACTGCCAACCACCTTCAAGCAGGAAGAAAAAGGCCCCAGAAGTTCGTGAAAGGACGTTTGAATCAGATCTTGGCACAAACCATGCAGGGTAAGATCCAAACCCATTTCTTTGCTAGCCCGTGCGAATCTCGGGGACGAGATTCTTTTAAGGGGGGTAGATTGTAACAGCCCAGGTTTTTATTAAAATAAAACAAACAAATAAATAATTAAAAATCAATTAAAATAAAATCCTAAATTCAAATAAGTGTTTTTGGTTGCCTAAAGTTTAAATTTGGTTTTGCCTGGATTTCTGTTTTGAAAAAGCTGGATTTGAAAAGCATATTCAGAAAAACCTAAAATTATTGTTAAATAAAATGATAGTTTGAGTTTACATAAAAATCCTAGTTCAAATTAATTATTTGGAGTTATTTGGCTTTTATTTGGTTTCCTGGATTTTCTGGGGTTTAAAAATGTATTTTGGAAATTAAAAAGTATTTTAAGTATGAAAAATAAACACCAACATTTGTTGGAAGTATTTTTATTAAGTCCAAAATGTCACCAGGAGCTTCTGTGAATTTTCCTGGAATTTTTGGAAGTTATTTGGTATTTTTCTGAGGCCAAATGAATTTCTTGCCAATTTCTGAAAATCCTACACCAAAAATAAAATAATAAATCCCTCTCCCCTCCGCTCCGGCCGCCACGTGGACGGCCGGGATCAAACCGCCGATCCCGCCGTCCCCTCCCGCTTGCCACTGGCCGCCCGATCCCACCGCGCCCCGCCGCCCATCTCGCCCGCTCGCCTCGCCTCCTCGTGGCCGCCCGATCCGCCTCAGCCCATCTCGACCATCCCTCCCCTCCCGCTCCCACCGACAGCCCGGCCCCACCTGTCGGTGCCTCTCTTCTCTCCGTCCGCCTCTCCCTGCCATCGCGGGCCCGCCTGTCAAGCGCGTCTTCCCCGCGCGGTCGTCTCCCTCCTCGCGCCGCCCCCGTCTTCCCCGCCGGCCATCCCGCGCCCCGCCGATTCCTTCCCTTTCTTCTCTCGCAAGACGCACGCCCGCCTCCTCCCGCCATTCCTGCGCCATCTCTTCCCCCATCCCCGCGCCGCTTCCCCCCTTTTCCCCACAATCACCGCCGGCCGCCGAGCTCCCTGGCGAGAAACCCGCGACGCCCACCCTCCACCCCCTATAAATACCCCGCCCCCGGCCTCCCCTCACTTCGCACCACCTCCCCCTCCGCTCAATCTCCCCTCTCGGCCACTTCATCGCCGCCGTGCCGAAGCCCGTGCGCCTCCGCCGCCCCGCGCCACCGCCGCCATCCTCGTTCGTCGCCGTAAGGCCCGCCCCACCACGCGACTCCCGCGCGCCTCATCCTCTCCCACTCGCCGCCGCCGCCCCCGCTGGCACCGGCGAGCTCGCCCGCCCGAAGCGCCGCCGGCCGGCCGCCACGCGCGGCCGAGGCCGACGACGGCGCGCCACGCCGCCACGCCAAGACCACCTCATCCTCGAGCCCTCGCCGCCACACCACACCCCGCCACCTCAAAGACATTTCCGATCCGTGGACATGGTCCACATGGACCCGGGCCCGCATGTCGGCCCCTCCCCCTCATTTCCTGTACAAAAATAATTCGGCCGAAATAAAAAATCACGAGCTGACGCAAGGCTGACATCATAAATTCCTTTTTCAGAAGAAAAATAAATCCAAAAATCAGTCTTTTTCCTTTTCCCTCTTTTCAAACTTCCCGAAGCCCGTTCTTCCTCGTCCTAACTCCGATTGAGCCCATTCAAATTTCTAAATTCATCAAAAATTCCCCTCTATCCATTTCTGGCCTCAATTCAAATATTTGAAGTCAATTTGAATTTATTTTGAATTTATTTGAATTTGGTGGGTTATTTTGACGTGTTGACTTCAACGATTCAGGAAATTTCTTCGACGAAGATTCAAGCCAAGTTGAAGAGCAAGGAAAGTCACACTCCTTGACCATGTTGATCCCAGATTGCAAATAAGATTATGTTGATTTAAATTATATTGCATGCATAATTTTATTCAATGTATTTCAATTCAGTTTTAACTTTAGTTAATACCTGTTTGTTAATACCTCCGTTGACATTGCAAATCCTTATACCTTGTCACCTTAGAATCAAACTCTAGTTAGTACACTAGTATTGGCTAGAGAATTTTAAATCAAATGCTTAGCCCTGCTTAAACATATAATTTTGTTTTGGGATGTTTTTCACATAAAATGATAAACCCTTTTCACATAAAATGATAAGCTTTTGGATCTGTATTCTTGACTTCGGTGAGTCAAGAAGGATCATGGAATATTCTCAAAACAAAATATAAAACTGGTTTAGACTTAGGCAATTGGTTAGAGTGGTGGGTGCAGGCATGCACCGTTGTTCAAGACACAGTGTTGATTGTCGTGCAGGGGATATGTGGTTGAGCCTCACCAATTAAGGACCGGTCTGTGAGCTACTGTTGCAAAGCCCTAACGCACGACCACAAGGTGGTATGGGACAGCCCTGGCTGAATAATTTGGTCCTAACTCGAGCCATTTCGTAGGATGAAAGTGAGCGTGGCGTAGGCCATGAGAAGTCTCACTGCTCAAGAGGGGTCCTGGCCGTGGATTACTTATCGGGTGAAACCTTAGAGTTGGCTTGGCCAAAGTTGAAGGCTTTGCATTGTAAAGGCCTTGTCACGACTCGCCGCACACCTAAGGAAGTGTGTAAACCGTGGCAATATGGGATGATCGTGTCTTGTGGGTAAAGCTGTACAACCTCTGCAGAGTGTATAATCTATCCTGGATAGTCGTGCCCACGGTCATGGGCATGGTGAGTAAAAGTTTTTCATGGATTAGACTTTGTTTTTCAAAAATGGTTTCGAAATCCTTGTGGATGGATGGAATCCGTGAGAGATTGAAATCTGGTGAATGGATGGAATTCATCAGAGTTGCGCAGTGAAAGCGTGTGGATGGATGGAATCCATACGTGATCTTTTGGAAAAGATGGTCCGGGTGGGATGCCCGTGGATAGGTTGGTGTTTGGTCGGAGCCTGCACTGACGGTAATAATTTCAATTACAAGTACTGTTTTACTTATTGTATCAAGTTCAGCAATTTCAATCTATTACTGTATTTCTTAAATGATGTTTTGTGCAAACTAACCCTATGAGCCTTCCATTGAAGCCTTTATCATTATATTGCATTTCTCCGTGTGACTTGCGGAGTACAAGTCTGTACTCATTGTTGCTATCTCCACACAGAGGAAGACGACTTCGACTACGGTGAAGACCAGAACGAGTAGGCCACGTCTTGCAGTTGTTTGCCTGTGGGCAGGCTTGGGCTTCGCTTTTCACTTCACTCGATTTCTTTTGCAGTTATTTTCGCCAATGTGCGCTGATGTAAACGCTGGCCATAAGGCCGTACTCTTTTAAATAAATGTCATTTTGCTTGGTATTTATCTTTGTTGTTCACTGTGTGCACTAGCTGATCCTGGACTAGTGCGATTTACACAGAGGATCCTGGAGTTGTCGCTCCGGGTTCCGACAGTAACCTTGACAAGTGCACCTTTTGCACGAATTGAGTCTCTTTTCTTGGCTATGTTGTGACTCCACAGGGAATTGAGGTTGATAGAGCCAAGGTGGAGGCGATATGGAGTTGGCCCACACCCACGACAGTCTCCCAAGTGCGGAGTTTTCTTGGCCTTGCAGGATTTTATCGCCGCTTTGTCAAAGAATTCAGCACCATTGCGACACCGTTGATTGAGTTGACAAAGAAGGGCGTCGTGTTCCATTGGGGGCCATCACAAGAGGAGTCCTTTAATCTTTTGAAGGACAAGCTTACACACGCACCATTGCTCCAACTTCCAGATTTTGGTAAGACTTTTGAACTGGAATGTGATGCTAGCGGAATTGGTATTGGTGGTGTTTTGATGCAAGAAGGCAAACCTGTTGCCTACTTTAGTGAAAAATTGAATGGTCCTGCTCTTAATTATTCCACGTATGATAAAGAATTGTATGCTCTTGTTCGTTCTTTAGAGACGTCGCAACACTATTTATGGCCTAAAGAATTTGTCATTCATTCCGATCATGAATCACTTAAGCATATTCGTAGTCAAACCAATTTGAATCGTAGACATGCTAAGTGGGTTGAATTTATTGAATCTTTTCCTGATGTCATTAAACGCAAGAAAGGGAACGATGGGAAGGATAATGTGATTGCTGATGCTTTGTCACGACGCTATACCATGTTGTCTCAACTTGATTGTCGCATTTTTGGTCTTGAAACTATTAAAGGACAATATGCTTTTGATGCTGATTTTAAGGATGTGTTGTTGCATTGTAAAGAGGGACAAGCATGGAATAAATTCGTGATCAATGATGGGTACTTATTTAGAGCTAACTGCCTATGCATTCCAGTTGGATCCGTTCGTCTTTTGTTGTTGCAGGAGGCACATGGAGGCGGTTTGATGGGACATTTTGGTGCTAAGAAGATAGAGGACGTTCTGGCCACACACTTCTTATGGCCAAAGATGCGGCGAGATGTTGAGCGATTTGTTGCTCGCTGCACTACATGTCAAAAAGCTAAGTCTCACTTGAATCCACATGGTTTATATATGCCTCTTCCCGTTCCTTCTATTCCGTGGGCAGATATTTCTATGGACTTTGTTTTAGGCTTGCCTGTGACTAAGAGGGGAGGGATAGCATTTTTGTTGTTGTGGATCGCTTTTC
Organism: Dendrocalamus sinicus; assembly: GCA_036346575.1. NCBI lineage: Eukaryota > Viridiplantae > Streptophyta > Magnoliopsida > Poales > Poaceae > Dendrocalamus > Dendrocalamus sinicus. The sequence continues at coordinate 3,875,113 of CM070649.1, forward strand.
TAAGATGGCCCACTTTATACCATGTCATAAAACCGATGATGCCGTTCATATTGCTGACCTCTTTTTCAAAGAGATAGTTCGTTTGCATGGTATACCGTCTACTATTGTTTCAGATCGTGATGCCAAGTTCTTAAGTCACTTTTGGCGTACTCTATGGAACAAGTTGGGTAAAAAGTTGTTGTTCTCTACAACATGTCACCCACAAACTGATGGCCAAACCGAGGTGGTGAACCGCACATTGTCTACCATGTTGAGAGCTGTTTTGAAGAATAATTTGAAGCTGTGGGAAGAGTGTTTGCCGCATGATGAGTTTGCATACAATCGAGCGGAACACTCCACCACCAAGGTAAGTCCTTTTCAGGTAGTGTATGGATTCAATCCCCGTGCCCCTATTGATATTTTACCTTTGCCTACTAGTGAGAGAGTTCATAATGATAGTAAGAAGCGTGCTGATTTCATTGTCAAAATGCGTGAGACTACTAAGGCAAACATTGAAAAGATGAATGAAAAATATAGGATTACTGGTTGTAAAGGTAGAAAGGAAGTTAAACTTGAACCGGGTGATTTTGTTTGGTTGCACTTGAGAAAGGATAGATTTCCTGAGTTGAGAAAATCAAAATTGATGCCTAGAGCTCCTGGTCCTTTTAAGATAGTTGCGAAGATAAATGATAATGCATATAAACTTGAGTTGCCTCCCGAGTTTGGGGTTAGTCCCACCTTTAACATTTCAGATTTGAAGCCATACTTGGGAGATGAAGATGAGGCTGAGTTGAGGACAACTCCGCTTCAAGAGGGGGAGGATGATGAGGACATCACTTCTTTGGATACACACAACACTCCTCCACTTGACATTCAAGGACCAATCACTAGAGCTCGCGCTCGACAATTGAATTTACAGGTGTGCTCGTTCCTAAGTACTTCTTTTTGTTCATTTGAGAATAGATTGCTACCTAATGATTTAATTATGATTAGGAACCATGGAGAGGACCTGGAAGTACTTGGAGAAGGGCTACGGGGCACACAAGTCCAGCAAGGGCGGTCGAATCAAGTTGGAGGCCCAACTCAAGCCGACTTCGAATCCAATTCGGAGTCCAGAACCAGGCCGCACTAAAATGGACACCCAGATCGCATCCGGACTTCGTTTTGGACGTTCTACATATGTATGGAAAGCTAAGAAGAAGACCTTTCCAATGGCCCTGGTCCCATGTCAAAATGCCTTCTGAGTCAACGGGAATCGTCGAAACAAGGGACATTCAGAATCTGTCAGGGTGCTGCGCCACTGTCTTTTGGGCCGTTCGGCTTTGTATCGTGTTGGAGCCCATTAGGGGTGCGTCCAGGGGTTTTGCATGCCCCTCACTCCTTTATATCCAGCTGCCACCCCCACCATTAGGGTGGGGTTTTGCTTAGATTAATTCTGTCTTTGAACAGTTTCGCCGTTCATCGGTTTGTGAGACCCCAACTTTCGAGTGCTACATCGAGCCATCCGCAATTCAGTTGTGTTCTTCCTTGTTCTTTCTTGTGTTCTTCAATTCGCAGGCGAGGATTAGCCTTCTTGGCGAGGTCAACCGGGGTGCGCACGGTTGATAACCTGAGGAGACGTGGTGCTGCGACACGGGTTCGAACGTGTCGCTCGAAGCCGGATCGATTTGTATCGCGCCTCCACCAAATCGAACATATCCGAACTGTTGGAAGATCGACCCGTCCCCATCAAGTGGTAATCAGAGCTTCAGGTGTTCCTTCAGGTTCGCGTTACCCTCCTTTGTTGTTTTCGGTTTCATCCTAGAGTCCACGGAAAAGCCCTACAAAAAAAATATTGTAGTCGTAGGTTGTTTCTTGTCCTAGATCTCGTTTAGCCTTTTGCACAATTTGATTCCAGAGTCCGTAGTGTTGAGTTTGTGTCCTTAGTCGAGTTGTGTTGCTGGCTTAGATCGTGTTTTGTTTCGGGTTATCTTGCTTCCGCTACCTCTCATACAAACCCTAGCTGTCATCCATCGCGTATTCCACCCTCTGTTTTTGTTTTTCCCACCCATATCCCGCCCTCTGTTTGAGTCTTCCTTCGCATCTCGTGATCACACAGCACCATCCCCCACCTTTTCCCGAGCTTCTGCAACCAATTTCCACCAATTTCCTCCACCCGATTTCGTTTCGGCCTCCACGAAACCATAACTCGAGCCCTTCTTCAAACGGCCATACTTTCGTGATACGGACTCAAATCATGCGATTTTTTGAAATTGGGTGAAATTAAATTTTACATCTGATACTCCCAACTTTGTCGGGTTCGCGATTTATTTTCCCAAATTCGGCCCGAAAGTGCAAGACTGAGTTCAGAAATTGAATCACCGAATTTCCAGCACATTCATTATTTCTGTAGGCCACACCTTACATCGATTGAGTTGAAACTTGTGTGGTTCCTATTTCGTGCTCGCTCTGTGAAAAAATAAAATTAAAAAAGGAAAAAGAGAGAAAAACCGACAGAGTACGCTTTAGGTGATAGAGCTTCATTTGTTTTGTGCTTATGCTGAATTAAGTTTCTCATTCCTCGCCATCTTTGTTGTTGTCTTCGCTACTTTCTCGCCGTGATTCCTTGTTCATCATATCCTAACACCGATATAGGACACATTTAGGCCAGCAACTAGGACCAGTGCTTTGGACATTTATTCAGCATTACTATCTGTTATTGATTTGTGTTCCACCGATATATTTGGCCTTCCAAGCTCCATATATCTACTGATAGCACGCTTTGACCCTTGCAATCGTACCTACGCTCGACATTGTATCACGAACCAGCCACCGGTTGTACCACCTGCTGCTTTGGTAAGAACACTTGTTAGAGCTTGGTAAGCCACATTCTTTGCGAGTTCCCCCTGCCCTTCATTTGTAGTTGATAGGGATAATCCTTTTGTTTTCCCTGTGTTTCCACTAACCATGGCAGGAGACAAAGGAGATGAGACACCGGTCGATTTCAACGAGTGTGTTAGTCGTGGCCATTTACAAGCTGCGCTTGACAAACAAAATGCTTCAATCACTGATCTCGGCGCGAGAATGGACACCATCGTCGCCGCCATTGCCAAGTTGAACACCACGGAAGGCATTGAGCGGGTGGAGCGGCGTTTATCGACCTCACCGGTCGGATGGACACATTGAGGCACGCCGCCACTGCCAATGATGGCCATCGTCCCGATGATGACACGTGTATGATGCGGATGGCAACATTGATCGGCGGGCGACACAAGATGTACGACTACGCCGGCGTCTTCAACAAAACCGACGTGGTATGGGAGGTAATAACCAGAATCGTCATGGTAACGACGACCCTTTTGCTAAAGTCAAGTTTACCATTCCATCTTTTGCTGGTCTTTATGATGCTGATATATATCTTGATTGGGAGATGACGGTAGAGCAGAAATTTAATTCTCACTTGGTTCTGAACAACATAGAGTTAGACAAGCTACTAGTGAGAATAAGGACTTTGCTATTATCCGTGGAATGAACTAAGTAACATGCGCTACAACCTGATACATGGGAGCGGTTAAAAGAAGATTTGCGTAATCGCTTTGTTCCTCCCACATATAAACTTGATTTGAGAAAAAATTGCAGCGCTTAGAACAAGGTGATCGCCTGCTCAGACTATTATGCCGAGCTTCAAAAGGGTATGATGCGTTGTGGGGTTGTTGAGGACACGGAGGATAAGATTTGTCGTTTCTATGGGGGTTACGCGTGAAATTCAGGACATTGTTGATTATAAAGAATTTACTATCACAACCGCTTGTTCCAGCTTGCTATGCTTGCAGAAAAGAATTACAGGACGCAGGAATCAGCGAAGGCAAGCACCGGACGACCCTTCTACACGCCGCGCATGACTACATCGACGAGACCGCCCAAGTCTTCGAGTCTTCGTTCTCCTCTACCACCTGTGAACAAGATTGCAGCAGCGCCACCGGCCACCTTCCACGACACGCTTTGCGATGATACAAAAATTCTTTGCGTGTTCCAGCCAAGAGTTCTTCTTCCGTGGCTTCAACGGGCCGCTCCTCCGACATTCAGTGCCACCGCTGCCATGGGCTTGGTCATGTGCGGAAGAATTGCCCTAGCCAACGGGCATACATCGCCACGAAGATGGAGGCTACATCAGACTTCGATGTCGAGGAGGAGGATGATGTTGCCGCTGCCTCGGACGACAATGGCGGTGGTGATGACGACTTGGTCCTTGGTGGGGCGCCCTGGCGACGCTACGGAGCATCATTGTGCAGCGAGTCCTCAGCACACGGTACAACAACCCGATAAGCTTCAACGCCATAATTTGTTTCAGACTTTCTTCGCAATCAAGAACCGGCGCGCACGTGTCATCATTGATGGAGGAAGCTGCAACAACTTGGTGAGTTCTGATTTGGTCAAGAAGCTTGGCTTGACCACGCGACCGCATCCACATCCATACCAAATTCAGTGGTTAAATGACTCTGGAAAAGCTAAGGTAACACAAACATGCCGAGTCCATTTTTCCATTGGTGGTTATGCTGATCATGTTGATTGTGATGTGGTTCCCATGCAAGCATGCTCTCTTTTATTGGGTCGACCTTGGGAATTTGATAATAATGCTTTACACCATGGTAGTAGTAACAAATATACTTTTATGCATAAGGGAAAGAAAGTTACTTTACTGCCTTTGACCCCATTGAGATTATAGAGGCCGATAGGGAGAGAGCTCTGCTGCTAATGATCCAAAGGAACATGATAAATCTGAAAAACAGCAAGTAATACATTTGAAAAATTCTGTTATGCTTGCCACAAAATTATACCTTGCTGAAATTGATAATGTTAATGAGACATGTTATGCTTTGGTGTGCAAGGATGCTTTATTTTCTCTTGATAATATGCCTTGCACTTTGCTCGCTCTGTCACTAACCTTTGCAGGAGTTTAGAGATGTTTTCCCGATGAGATACCTCCAGTGACTTCCACCTATTCGAGGGATTGAGCACCAGATTGACTTGATTCCTGGAGCGAGTTTGCCAAACCGTGCGCGACATGTGACCAATCCCAAGAGACTAAGGAGATTCAGCGACAAGTCCAAGACCTTTGGACCGTGGGTATGTACGTGAGAGCCTTAGTCCTTGTGTTGTTCTGTTCTTTTGGTTCCCAAAAAGATGGTTCTTGGCGTATGTGTGTAGATTGTAGAGCCATTAACAACATTATTATACGATATCGTCATCCTATTCCTAGGCTAGACGACATGCTTGATGAGTTGTGTGGTGCTATAATTTTCACAAAGATTGACTTATGTAGTGGATACCACCAAATAAGAATGAAACTTGGCGATGAATGGAAAACGCTTTTAAAACTAAGTTCGGCTTGTATGAGTGGTTAGTCATGCCTTTGGTTTAACTAATGCACCTAGCACTTTCATGAGATTAATGAACGAGGTTTTACATCCTTTCATTGGCAAATTTGTGGTCGTTTACTTTGATGATATCTTGATTTACGGCAAGTCCATGGATGAACATTTGACTCACTTACGTGCTGTTCTTAATGCTTTGAGAGATGCACGCTTGTTTGGTAACCTTGATAAGTGCACCTTTGCACGGATCGAGTCTCTTTTCTTGGCTATGTTGTGACTCCACAGGGAATTGAGGTTGATAGAGCCAAGGTGGAGGCGATATGGAGTTGGCCAACACCCACGACAGTCTCCCAAGTGCGGAGTTTTCTTGGTCTTGCAGGATTTTATCGCCGCTTTGTCAAACTATTCAGCACCATTGCGACACCGTTGATTGAGTTGACAAAGAAGGGCGTCGTGTTCCATTGGGGGCCATCACAAGAGGAGTCCTTTAATCTTTTGAAGGACAAGCTTACACACGCACCATTGCTCCAACTTTCGGATTTTGGTAAGACTTTTGAACTGGAATGTGATGCTAGCGGAATTGGTATTGGTGGTGTTTTGATGCAAGAAGGCAAACCTGTTGCCTACTTTAGTGAAAAATTGAATGGTCCTGCTCTTAATTATTCCACGTATGATAAAGAATTGTATGCTTTTGTTCGTTCTTTAGAGACGTGGCAACACTATTTATGGCCTAAAGAATTTTTCATTCATTCCGATCATGAATCACTTAAGCATATTCGTAGTCAAACCAATTTGAATCGTAGACATGCTAAGTGGGTTGAATTTATTGAATCTTTTCCTTATGTCATTAAACACAAGAAAGGGAAGGATGGGAAGGATAATGTGATTGCTGATGCTTTGTCTCGACGCTATACCATATTGTCTCAGCTTGATTGTCGCATTTTTGGTCATGAAACTATTAAAGGACAATATGCTTTTGATGCTGATTTTAAGGATGTGTTGTTGCATTGTAAAGAGGGACAAGCATGGAATAAATTCGTGATCAATGATGGGTACTTGTTTAGAGCTAACCGCCTATGCATTCCAGTTGGATCCGTTCGTCTTTTGTTGTTGCAGGAGGCGCATGGAGGCGGTTTGATGGGACATTTTGGTGCTAAGAAGACAGAGGACGTTCTGGCCACACACTTCTTTTGGCCAAAGATGCGGCGAGATGTTGAGCGATTTGTTGCTCGCTGCACTACATGTCAAAAAGCTAAGTCTCACTTGAATCCACATGGTTTATATATGCCTCTTCCTGTTCCTTCTATTCCGTGGGCAGATATTTCTATGGACTTTGTTTTAGGATTGTCCAGGACTAAGAGGGGGAGGGATAACATTTTTGTTGTTGTGGATCGCTTTTCTAAGATGGCCCACTTTATACCATATCATAAAACCGATGATGCCGTTCATATTGCTGACCTCTTTTTCAAAGAGATAGTTCGTTTGCATGGTATGCCGTCTACTATTGTTTCAGATCGTGATGCCAAGTTCTTAAGTCACTTTTGGCGTACTCTATGGAACAAGTTGGGTACAAAGTTGTTGTTCTCTACAACATGTCACCCACAAACTGATGGCCAAACCGAGGTGGTGAACCGCACATTGTCTACCATGTTGAGAGCTGTTTTGAAGAATAATTTGAAGCTGTGGGAAGAGTGTTTGCCGCATGATGAGTTTGCATACAATCGAGCGGAACACTCCACCACCAAGGTAAGTCCTTTTCAGGTAGTGTATGGATTCCATCCCCGTGCCCCTATTGATATTTTACCTTTGCCTACTAGTGAGAGAGTTCATAATGATAGTAAGGAGCGTGCTGATTTCATTGTCAAAATGCGTGAGACTACTAAGGCAAACATTGAAAAGATGAATGAAAAATATAGGATTACTGGTAGTAAAGGTAGAAAGGAAGTTAAACTTGAACCGGGTGATTTTGTTTGGTTGCACTTGAGAAAGGATAGATTTCGTGAGTTGAGAAAATCAAAATTGATGCCTAGAGCTACTGGTCCTTTTAAGATAGTTGAGAAGATAAATGATAATGCATATAAACTTGAGTTGCCTCCCGAAGCACTTCTTTTTGTTCATTTGAGAATAGATTGCTACCTAATGATTTAATTATGATTAGGAATCATGGAGAGGACCTGGAAGTACTTGGAGAAGGGCTACGGGGCGCACAAGTCCAGCAAGGGCTTATTGCTTGGAGTAGTCGCATAAGGCTTGAGATCTAGCACATAAACAAAAAATTGGGTTGGAAACGACCATATGCTTTCAAAAGACAATGTTTAATGTGCTCAATTTGCTTAATCTACACAAAGAACCAAGTACTTGCGCCAATGTTTCATTCTTGAGCATAGCACTCTAGTTGGTCTCAATATTAGCTTCTTGGTTCCGCTTAGCTTAATTGACATGGCCGGCATCATCCTTGGATATCTCGAGTTAGACTTTACTTCTTGATGACTTGACATTCTCATTTAATGCACTATATTTCATATTGTCATCTATGTGTTCTAGCTAGCTTATACATGTCATGTCATGATCTAGATAACTTTTTATAGAGTTATGGCTTGGTGTATCCCATTATGGTCATTATGGATAATTCTCATGGCTCACAATGCTTAAAAATAATCAGACTTCAGCCATTTCATCCATATTTGTGATCTTATTCTCTCTTTGGTATTCTTGACGTGTTTATTGCCAAAAGGGGGAGAATAGAGAAGAAAAAACTAGTTTGGGATCATTTTAGAGCTTTGGAGAACAATTTGCTCTTTCTTTGTTGCTCTAGTGTTCCTTCTGTCGACATGGTCATTAGCTTCATTTTCCTTCTTTGGACCATGTTGGATTCTTCAAACTCAAACTCAACTTTGCGCTTTTTCGGGGTTTGTTAATATACTCATCAAGGGGGAGATTGATGTACCATGTGGAGGTGACCACATGTGCGTGATGAGTAATTGACATAGGTTTAGCTAAGTCGAGTTTGGTTTGGGTGGTTTGGACCTTGACGTTGCGTGGTGCAACAGGCTCGGTTGGACTTTTGGTCAAACTTGGTCGTATGGGATTAGGTTGCATATTCTGATGATTCGACAGGTTTGGACTTCGTTATGGTAAGTATGATGGTATTTATGCTTTGATGTATCGAGCGGTGCTATTTGACGTGTTTCTTGTCCGTGATCGCAGGATGTCGAGACGAGTCGTGGCGAGACACGGAGGATCGACTAGGCGCAGTGGCGCCGAGGTCGAACAATGAGGTGTCAAGACGACGTGGACTCGAGGTGGTTGCAGGCGTGCGAGACAAGGAGCGCGAAGCTTCCGGAAGGTGCGAGGGGCGAATCGGGAATTTCGCAAATCGCACAAGCGGAGCGGGCTCCGTTGGAAATAGCGGGCGTAACGGGGCGGAGACCCGTTAGCCATGGGCTATAAATAGGTGGAGAGGCTGCATGCCCACTTGAGCATTTGAGGAGAATTAGGGTTTGCTAGAGTCAAAAGAGGCTTTGAGAGTTTGTTTTGGCTTTAGGCTTTAGTTGGTGAGGTTTGTTGGTGGAGGCAGTTTGTGCTCCCTGCCTGTCCCCTTTGATGGTTTTCCAGAGAGTCTGAGTGAGTTCATCCCCTTCTCAAGCATGTATGAGTGTGTTCTTGAGGATTGAGACTGGGAGAGGATGAGATGAGAGCTTGTAATCATTCCTCTTGTATCAATCATGTATCTCTCTTCCTCTAGATCAATATGAGATGGTGGATTTTGAGTCTTATTGCCTCTGTTGCTTATTTTCCTTCGATCCTCTTTTCTGGTGATTTGTGAGTTTTTCGATTTCTTGTTGTTTGTTGCTGGGGAGTGCCAAAATGGATTGCTCTGAGATGGGATAGTGCTTCAAGATCATTTGATCGAACTCCCAAAGAGCTAACTTCGTTTAATCCTCAAATTTCATTTTTGAGCCTTCTCTGTTCGTCAGTTGAAATTTCTAGGGTTTGGATGCCATTCTTGATTTCCTTCGCGTGATGGCCTGAGACTTTGTCTGGAGGTTCCCGTGGCTATTGCTAATATACTCTCAAAGTTTCATGGCCAAAGGATCAACTGTTTGGGAGTAATTTGATTTTTGAGTTTCTCTCTGAAGCTTGCAGTCATTTCTAGGGTTTTGCCATATTTCTAGTTTCCCCTCTCAAGTTGGCATGATATTTGAGGTTTGAGCTCCTGAGTTGATTGCTAATATATCCTCAAAGTTTCATGTGCAAAGGATCAAGGGTTTAGGAGAAATTTTGGTTTTTGTCAAGTCTCTGTCATTTTCAGATTTGGTCTCATTTTCTGAAATTCTTGTTCATGGATTGGTTTTCCTTGGTCACTAGGTCGCTCTAGCTATTGTAGTTACTTCCTTGCCTTCCTTGTCCAAAAGAATAGTAGTATCTTATTAATTTTCTTGGTTTTGGCAAGTGAAAGGGGGAATACAATCTGCTGTCTGAAAATTCAGAGGTTCAGGAATTTTTGCCCGAGGGGTGGCCTAACTTCTACTTCCCGGGCGGTCTGACCGGACTTATAAGGGCGGTCTGACCGGCGTTATAAGGGCGGTCTGACCGGCGTTATAAGAGAGGTCTGACCTCTCTTTGAACTATGTTCATCCCGACCCTTCTGGAAAATGTTGTTTGAGCGGATTTTCTTCATTGCTTCTTTCTTGTGTGTGTTTAGGAGTTCCAAAAGGATAAGAATCCCTCTTCATAATTTTCATAATTATCGGAGAGGATATTTGAGTCTGTGCTTTTGAGGGGTCATTTTTTAAAGAATCGACATTCACCCCCCTCTGTCGCCATTTCGGTCCAACAATTGGTATCAGAGCCGCCCGTTTTCGATGGCATCGATTACCCCTTCTGGAAGAGCGGAATGGAGACATACATCCAGTCCCAGGGGTACGCCATCTGGCGCAAGGTCAAGGTCCGGTTTGAAGTTCCTGCCGATGAGAACATCAATGCCGGGAACATGGCTGATGTTGAGGCAAATGCTAAGGCAAGGAACATCATTATCCAGGGCCTGAGTCGTAGTGAGTTTGACCGCATCTCTCATCTCTCGTCCGCCTTTGATATCTGGGAGACCCTCGATGCATACCATGAGGGCACCACCCAGATTAAGACGGTGCGACAGGACCAGTTCAAGCGGGAGTATAACAAGTTTGAGATGCTTGCTGGTGAGTCTTTAGATGAGTGTTTTGCGCGTTTTCACAAGATCTTGAGCAACCTCCGGGCCGTCGGTCTCACATACTCCGACTCGGATAAAGCACGACAGATACTCACTGCACTCGCTCTGCGTGTTTGGGAGATGAAAGTGACCACCATCAAAGACACGACAGACCTCTCGACCTTGACTCTTGACGCGCTGTACTCGCGCCTCAAGACTCACGAGATTGACGTGCATTGATTTCCTACGCGTGGAGTTTGTAGCACCCGTCGGAACCCGTTGTGCGGGAAACATTCACACTACCGCGGGCGGAACCGAAATGCAAGCCAAAGTGAAGTACGGTTTATATGAAGTCCATTCAGGTTGTTTGACACTCATTCTTACTTCGTGCCGCGATATCATGCGCTCAGAGTCCATAGCTTCCACTGGAAACCGTAGCAGATGAAAGTTTCACACCGGCTCGGACGGATTCCACCTTCATGCCAAACCGAGCTAGGGCGTATATGAAATCCATTCGCATTATTTCGCACTCAATTTTATTTCGTGCCTCGATTTCATACGCATGCAATTTAAAGTACGCAGCGGACCCTGTACTGGACGAATGTCTCGCTCTAACTTGTAAGGATTCAAAATGCACCACGCTGAGCTAGGGCATATGTGCTGTGCATTCCAAATGCACCAAGCTCAGCTCGGACAACTTTCAAATCCACACCAAATAGAGCTAGGCTTATATGAACTCCATTCGGATTGTGTTGCACTCAGTGTCATTTCCAGCCTTGATTTCATATGCATGGAATTTATACCTCCCAGTGGAACTTGTGGTGGATGAAAGTTTCACGCTGACTCGGACGGATTCTCAATGCACGCCAAATTGGGCTTGGGCGTGTACGGAGTCCATTCATGTTCTTTTGGCACCCAGTTTTATTTTATGCCTCGATTTTATACGCACGGAGTCTATTGTGCCCGTCGGAACACATTGCGCGGGAAAGTTTCATACCGACCCGGATGGATTCAAGATGCAAGCCGAAGTGAGCTATAGCATATATGAAGTCCATTCGGGTTGTTTGGCACTCAGTTTTACCTAATGCCTCGATTTCGTACGTACGTAGTTTACAGCTCACAGTGGAAACTGCAGTTGATGAAGGTTCACTCTGACTTGGATGGATTCGAAATGCTCATCGATGTGAGCTAAGGCGTATGTGAATCCATTCGAATTGTTTATCACTTAGTTTTATTCCATGCATCGATTTCAGACGCATGGAGTTTGCAGCTCGGTGGAACTTGTAGTGGATGACATTTCACACCGACTTAACGGATTCACGTGCTTGCCAAACCGGCTAGGGCGATATGAAATCCTTTCGGTTGTTTTGCACTGCTTTAGTTCGTGCCTCAATTACGCACACATGCAGTTTGTAGTACCCAGCGGACCCCGTTGTGGATGAAAGTTTCATACTGAGTTCAATCGATTCGAAATGCGCCAGACTGAGCTGGGGTGTATGTGAGTCCATTCAGGTTGTTTGGCATTCAGTTTTATTTCGCGCATTGATTTCCTACGCGTGGAGTTTGTAGCACCCGTCGGAACCCGTTGTGCGGGAAACATTCACACTACCTCGGGCGGAACCGAAATGCAAGCCAAAGTGAGGTACGGTTTATATGAAGTCCATTCAGGTTGTTTGGCACTCATTCTTACTTCGCGCCGCGATATCATGCGCTCAGAGTCTATAGCTTCCACTGGAAACCGTAGCAGATGAAAGTTTCACACCGGCTCGGACGGATTCCATCTTCATGCCAAACCGAGCTAGGGCGTAAATGAAATCCATTCGCATTATTTCGCACTCAATTTTGTTTCGTGCCTCGATTCCATACGCATGCAATTTAAAGTACGCAGCGGACCCCGTACTGGATGAATGTCTCGCTCTAACTTGTAAGGATTCAAAATGCACCACGCTGAGCTAGGGCATATGTGCGCAGCATTCCAAATGCACCAAGCTCAGCTCTGACAACTTTCAAATCCACACCAAATAGAGCTAGGCTTATATGAACTCCATTCGGATTGTGTTGCACTCGGTGTCATTTCCACCTTGATTTCGTATGCATGGAATTTATACCTCCCAATGGAACTCGTAGTGGATGAAAGTTTCACGCCGACTGGACGGATTCTCAATGCACGCCAAATTGGGCTTGGGCGTGTACGAGTCCATTCATGTTCTTTTGGCACCCGCTTTATTTTATGCCTCGATTTTATACGCACGGAGTCTATTGTACCCGCTGAACACATTGCGCTGGAAAGTTTCAAACCGACCCGATGGAATCAAGATGCAAGCCGGCGAGCTATAGCATATATGAAGTCCATTCGGGTTGTTTGGCACCCGCTTTACCTAATGCCTCGATTTCAGACGACGTAGTTTACACTCACGATGGAAACTGCAGCTGATGAAGGTTCACTCGACTTGATGGATTCAAATGCTCATCGATGTGAGCTAAGGCGATGTGAATCCATTCGAATTGTTTATCACTTAGTTTTATTCCATGCATCGATTTCAGACGTATGGAGTTTGCAGCTCGGTGGAACTTGTAGTGGATGACAGTTTCACACCGACTCGAACGGATTCACAGTGCTTGCCAAACCGGGCTAGGGCGTATATGAAATCCTTTCGGGTTGTTTTGCACTCTGTTTTAGTTCGTGCCTCAATTACGCACACATGCAGTTTGTAGTACCCAGCGGACCCCGTTGTGGATGAAAGTTTCATACTGAGTTCGATCGATTCGAAATGCGCCAGACTGAGCTGGGGTGTATGTGAAGTCCATTCAGGTTGTTTGGCATTCAGTTTTATTTCGCGCATTGATTTCCTACGCGTGGAGTTTGTAGCACCCGTCGGAACCCGTTGTGCGGGAAACACTCACACTACCTCGGGCGGAACCGAAATGCAAGCCAAAGTGAGGTACGGTTTATATGAAGTCCATTCAGGTTGTTTGGCACTCATTCTTACTTCGTGCCGCGATATCATGCGCCGAGTCTATAGCTTCCATCGAAACCGTAGCGGATGAAAGTTTCACACCGCTCGGACGGATTCCATCTTCATGCCAAACCGAGCTAGGGCGTAAATGAAATCCATTCGCATTATTTCGCACTCAATTTTGTTTCGTGCCTCGATTCCATACGCATGCAATTTAAAGTACGCAGCGGACCCCGTACTGGATGAATGTCTCGCTCTAACTTGTAAGGATTCAAAATGCACCACGCTGAGCTAGGGCATATGTGCAGTGCATTCCAAATGCACCAAGCTCAGCTCGGACAACTTTCAAATCCACACCAAATAGAGCTAGGCTTATATGAACTCCATTCGGATTGTGTTGCACTCGTGTCATTTCCACTTTGATTTCGTATGCATGGAATTTATACCTCCCAGTGGAACCTGTAGTGGATGAAAGTTTCACGCCGACTCGGACGGATTCTCAATGCACGCCAAATTGGGCTTGGGCGTGTACGGAGTCCATTCATGTTCTTTTGGCACCCCGTTTTATTTTATGCCTCGATTTCATACGCACGGAGTCTATTGTACCCGTCGGAACACATTGCGCGGGAAAGTTTCAAACCGACCGATGGAATCAAGATGCAAGCCAAGTGAGCTATAGCATATATGAAGTCCATTCGGTTGTTTGGCTCTCGTTTTACCTAATGCCTCGATTTAAAGACGCACGTAGTTTACAAACTCACGTGGAAACCGCAGCTGATGAAGGTTCACTCGACTTGATGGATTCAAATGCTCATCGATGTGAGCTAAGGCGATGTGAATCCATTCGAATTGTTTATCACTTAGTTTTATTCCATGCATCGATTTCAGACGCATGGAGTTTGCAGCTCTCGGTGGAACTTGTAGTGGATGACGGTTTCACACCGACTAACGGATTCACGTGCTTGCCAAACCGGGCTAGGGCGTATATGAAATCCTTTCGGGTTGTTTTGCACTCTGTTTTAGTTCGTGCCTCAATTACGCACACATGCAGTTTGTAGTACCCAGCGGACCCCGTTGTGGATGAAAGTTTCATCGAGTTCGATCGATTCAAATGCGCCGATCGAGCTGGGTGTATGTGAAGTCCATTCAGGTTGTTTGGCATTCAGTTTTATTTCGCGCATTGATTTCCTACGCGTGGAGTTTGTAGCACCCGCCGAACCCGCAGCGGGAAACACTCACACTACCTCGGGCGGAACCGAAATGCAAGCCAAAGTGAGGTACGGTTTATATGAAGTCCATTCAGGTTGTTTGGCACTCATTCTTACTTCGCGCCGCGATATCATGCGCTCAGAGTCTATAGCTTCCACTGGAAACCGTAGCAGATGAAAGTTTCACACCGGCTCGGACGGATTCCATCTTCATGCCAAACCGAGCTAGGGCGTAAATGAAATCCATTCGCATTATTTCGCACTCAATTTTGTTTCGTGCCTCGATTCCATACACATGCAATTTAAAGTACGCAGCGGACCCCGTACTGGATGAATGTCTCGCTCTAACTTGTAAGGATTCAAAATGCACCACGCTGAGCTAGGGCATATGTGCAGTGCATTCCAAATGCACCAAGCTCAGCTCGGACAACTTTCAAATCCACACCAAATAGAGCTAGGCTTATATGAACTCCATTCGGATTGTGTTGCACTCCTGTCATTTCCAGCCTTGATTTCGTATGCATGGAATTTATACCTCCGATGGAACCTGTAGTGGATGAAAGTTTCACGCCGACTGGACGGATTCTCAATGCACGCCAAATTGGGCTTGGCGCGTAATGAGTCCATTCATGTTCTTTGGCACCCCGCTTTATTTTATGCCTCGATTTTATACGCACGAGTCTATTGTACCCGCCGGAACACATTGCGCTGAAAGTTTCAAACCGACCGGATGGAATCAAGATGCAAGTCAAGTGAGCTATAGCATATATGAAGTCCATTCGGGTTGTTTGGCACTCAGTTTTACCTAATGCCTCGATTTCGTACGTACGTAGTTTACAGCTCACAGTGGAAACTGCAGTTGATGAAGGTTCACTCTGACTTGGATGGATTCGAAATGCTCATCGATGTGAGCTAAGGCGTATGTGAATCCATTCGAATTGTTTATCACTTAGTTTTATTCCATGCATCGATTTCGTACGCATGGAGTTTGCAGCTCCCGGTGGAACTTGTAGTGGATGACAGTTTCACACCGACTCGAACGGATTCACAGTGCTTGCCAAACCGGGCTAGGGTGTATATGAAATCCTTTCGGGTTGTTTTGCACTGCTTTAGTTCGTGCCTCAATTACGCACACATGCGTTTGTAGTACCCAGCGGACCCCGTTGTGGATGAAAGTTTCATACTGAGTTCAATCAATTCGAAATGCGCCAGACTGAGCTGGGGTGTATGTGAAGTCCATTCATGTTGTTTGGCATTCAGTTTTATTTCGCGCATTGATTTCCTACGCGTGGAGTTTGTAGCACCCGCCGAACCCGCAGCGGGAAACACTCACACTACCTCGGGCGGAACCGAAATGCAAGCCAAAGTGAGGTACGGTTTATATGAAGTCCATTCAGGTTGTTTGGCACTCATTCTTACTCGTGCCGCGATATCATGCGCCGAGTCTATAGCTTCCGCTGGAAACCGTAGCGATGAAAGTTTCACACCGCTCGGACGGATTCCATCTTCATGCCAAACCGAGCTAGGCGTATATGAAATCCATTCGCATTATTTCGCACTCAATTTTGTTTCGTGCCTCGATTCCATACGCATGCAATTTAAAGCACGCAGCGGACCCCGCATCGATGAATGTCTCGCCTAACTTGTAAGGATTCAAAATGCACCACGCTGAGCTAGGGCATATGTGCTGTGCATTCCAAATGCACCAAGCTCAGCTCGGACAACTTTCAAATCCACACCAAATAGAGCTAGGCTTATATGAACTCCATTCGGATTGTGTTGCAATCGTGTCATTTCAGCCTTGATTTCGTATGCATGGAATTTATACCTCCCTGGAACCTCGTAGTGGATGAAAGTTTCACGCCGACTCGGACGGATTCTCAATGCACGCCAAATTGGGCTTGGGCGTAATGAGTCCATTCATGTTCTTTTGGCACCCCGTTTTATTTTATGCCTCGATTTTATACGCACGGAGTCTATTGTACCCGTCGGAACACATTGCGCGGGAAAGTTTCAAACCGACCCGGATGGAATCAAGATGCAAGCCGAAGTGAGCTATAGCATATATGAAGTCCATTCGGGTTGTTTGGCACTCAGTTTTACCTAATGCCTCGATTTCGTACGTACGTAGTTTACAACCACGAAGGAAACCTGCAGTTGATGAAGGTTCACTCGACTTGATGGATTCGAAATGCTCATCGATGTGAGCTAAGGCGTATGTGAATCCATTCGAATTGTTTATCACTTAGTTTTATTCCATGCATCGATTTCGTACGCATGGAGTTTGCAGCTCCCGGTGGAACTTGTAGTGGATGACAGTTTCACACCGACTCGAACGGATTCACAGTGCTTGCCAAACCGGGCTAGGGTGTATATGAAATCCTTTCGGGTTGTTTTGCACTCTGTTTTAGTTCGTGCCTCAATTACGCACACATGCAGTTTGTAGTACCCAGCGGACCCCGTTGTGGATGAAAGTTTCATACTGAGTTCAATCGATTCGAAATGCGCCAGACTGAACTGGGGTGTATGTGAAGTCCATTCATGTTGTTTGGCATTCAGTTTTATTTCGCGCATTGATTTCCTACGCGTGGAGTTTGTAGCACCCGTCGGAACCCGTTGTGCGGGAAACACTCACACTACCTCGGGCGGAACCGAAATGCAAGCCAAAGTGAGGTACGGTTTATATGAAGTCCATTCAGGTTGTTTGGCACTCATTCTTACTTCGTGCCGCGATATCATGCGCTCAGAGTCTATAGCTTCCACTGGAAACCGTAGCAGATGAAAGTTTCACACCGGCTCGGACGGATTCCATCTTCATGCCAAACCGAGCTAGGGCGTATATGAAATCCATTCGCATTATTTCGCACTCAATTTTGTTTCGTGCCTCGATTCCATACGCATGCAATTTAAAGTACGCAGCGGACCCCGTACTGGATGAATGTCTCGCTCTAACTTGTAAGGATTCAAAATGCACCACGCTGAGCTAGGGCATATGTGCAGTGCATTCCAAATGCACCAAGCTCAGCTCGGACAACTTTCAAATCCACACCAAATAGAGCTAGGCTTATATGAACTCCATTCGGATTGTGTTGCACTCAGTGTCATTTCCAGCCTTGATTTCGTATGCATGGAATTTATACCTCCCAGTGGAACCTGTAGTGGATGAAAGTTTCACGCCGACTCGGACGGATTCTCAATGCACGCCAAATTGGGCTTGGGCGTGTACGGAGTCCATTCATGTTCTTTTGGCACCCAGTTTTATTTTATGCCTCGATTTTATACGCACGGAGTCTATTGTACCCGTCGGAACACATTGCGCGGGAAAGTTTCATACAGACCCGGATGGAATCAAGATGCAAGCCGAAGTGAGCTATAGCATATATGAAGTCCATTCGGGTTGTTTGGCACTCAGTTTTACCTAATGCCTCGATTTCGTACGTACGTAGTTTACAGCTCACAGTGGAAACTGCAGTTGATGAAGGTTCACTCTGACTTGGATGGATTCGAAATGCTCATCGATGTGAGCTAAGGCGTATGTGAATCCATTCGAATTGTTTATCACTTAGTTTTATTCCATGCATCGATTTCGTACGCATGGAGTTTGCAGCTCCCGGTGGAACTTGTAGTGGATGACAGTTTCACACCGACTCGAACGGATTCACAGTGCTTGCCAAACCGGGCTAGGGCGTATATGAAATCCTTTCGGGTTGTTTTGCACTCTGTTTTAGTTCGTGCCTCAATTACGCACACATGCAGTTTGTAGTACCCAGCGGACCCCGTTGTGGATGAAAGTTTCATACAGAGTTCAATCGATTCGAAATGCGCCAGACTGAGCTGGGGTGTATGTGAAGTCCATTCAGGTTGTTTGGCATTCAGTTTTATTTCGCGCATTGATTTCCTACGCGTGAAGTTTGTAGCACCCGTCGGAACCCGTTGTGCGGGAAACATTCACATACCTCGGGCGGAACCGAAATGCAAGCCAAAGTGAAGTACGGTTTATATGAAGTCCATTCAGGTTGTTTGGCACTCATTCTTACTTCGTGCCGCGATATCATGCGCTCAGAGTCTATAGCTTCCACTGGAAACCGTGGCAGATGAAAGTTTCACACCGGCTCGGACGGATTCCATCTTCATGCCAAACCGAGCTAGGGCGTATATGAAATCCATTCGCATTATTTCGCTCTCAATTTTGTTTCGTGCCTCGATTCCATACGCATGCAATTTAAAGCACGCAGCGGACCCCGCATCGATGAATGTCTCGCCTAACTTGTAAGGATTCAAATGCACCACGCTGAGCTAGGGCATATGTGCAGTGCATTCCAAATGCACCAAGCTCAGCTCGGACAACTTTCAAATCCACACCAAATAGAGCTAGGCTTATATGAACTCCATTCGGATTGTGTTGCACTCTGTCATTTCCACTTTGATTTCGTATGCATGGAATTTATACCTCCCAGTGGAACTTGTAGTGGATGAAAGTTTCACGCCGACTCGGACGGATTCTCAATGCACGCCAAATTGGGCTTGGGCGTGTACGGAGTCCATTCATGTTCTTTTGGCACCCAGTTTTATTTTATGCCTCGATTTTATACGCACGGAGTCTATTGTACCTGTCGGAACACACTGCGCGGGAAAGTTTCATACCGACCCGGATGGAATCAAGATGCAAGCCGAAGTGAGCTATAGCATATATGAAGTCCATTCGGGTTGTTTGGCACTCAGTTTTACCTAATGCCTCAATTACGTACGCACGTAGTTTACAGCTCACAGTGGAAACTGCAGTGGATGAAGTTTCACTCTGACTTGGATGGATTCGAAATGCTCACCGATGTGAGCTAAGGCGTATGTGAATCCATTCGAATTGTTTATCACTTAGTTTTATTCCATGCATCGATTTCGTACGCATGGAATTTGCAGCTCCCGGTGGAACTTGTGGTGGATGAAAGTTTCACACCGACTCGAACGGATTCACAGTGCTTGCGAAGTCGGGCAAGGGCGTATATGAAATCCTTTCGGGTTGTTTGCACTCTGTTTTAGTTCGTGCCTCAATTTCGCGCGCGTGCTGTTTGTACTACCCAGCGGACCCCGTTGCGGATGATAGTTTCATACTGACTTCAATCGATTCGAAATGTGCCAGACTGAGCCGGGGTGTATGTAAAGTCCATTCAGGTTATTTGGCATTCAGTTTTATTACGCGCATTGATTTCTTACGCGTGGAGCTTGTAGCACCCGTCGGGACCCGTTGTGCGGGAAACATTCACACTACCTCGGGCGGAACCGAAATGCAAGCCAAAGTGAAGTACGGTTTATATGAAGTCATTCAGGTTGTTTGGCACTCATTCTTACTTCGTGCCGCGATATGATGCGCTCAGAGTCTATAGCTTCCACTTGAAACCGTAGCAGATGAAAGTTTCACACCGGCTCGGACGGATTCCAAATTCATGCCAAACCGAGCTAGGGCGTATATGAAATCCATTCGCATTATTTTGCACTCAGTTTTATTTCATGCCTCGATTTCATACGCATGCAATTTAAAGTACGCAGCGGACACCGTACTGCATGAAAGTCTCGCTCTAACTTGTAAGGATTCAAAATGCACCACGCTGAGCTAGGGCATATGTGCAGTGCATTCAAAATGCACCAATCTCAGCTCGGACGACTTTCAAATGCACACCAAATAGAGCTAGGCTTATATGAACTCCATTCGGATTGTGTTGCACTCAGTGTCATTTCTAGCCTTGATTTCGTATGCATGGAATTTATACCTCAAAGTGGAACTTGTAGTGGATGAAAGTTTCACGCCGATTCGGATGGATTCTCAATGCACGCCAAATTGGGCTTGGGCGTGTACGGAGTCCATTCATGTTCTTTTGGCTCCCAGTTTTATTTTATGCCTCGATTTTATACGCACGGAGTCTGTTGTACCCGTCGGAACACATTGCGCGGGAAAGCTTCATACCGGCCCGGATGGAATCAAGATGCAAGCCGAAGGGAGCTATAGCATATATGAAGTCCATCGGGTTGTTTGGCACTCAGTTTTACCTAATGCCTCGATTTCGTACGCACGTAGTTTACAGCTTACAGTGGAAACGGCAGTGGATGAAGTTTCACTCTGACTTGGATGGATTCGAAATGCTCACCGATGTGAGCTGAGGCGTATGTGAATCCATTCGAATTGTTTGGATTCGAAATGCTCACCGATGTGAGCTGAGGCGTATGTGAATCCATTCGAATTGTTTATCACTTAGTTTTATTCCATGCATCGATTTCAGACGCATGGAGTTTGCAGCTCCCGGTGGAACTTGTAGTGGATGACAGTTTCACACCGCCTCGAACGGATTCACAGTGCTTGCCAAAACGGGCTAGGGCGATATGAAATCCTTTCGGTTGTTTTGCACTCTGCTTTAGTTCGTGCCTCAATTTCGCACGCTGCGCTTGTAGTACCCAGCGGACCCGCTGTGGATGATAGTTTCATACCGACTTCAATCGATTCAAATGCGCAGATCGAGCTAGGGTGTATGTGAAGTCCATTCAGGTTGTTTGGCATTCAGTTTTATTTCGCGCATTGATTTCCTACGCGTGGAGTTTGTAGCACCGTCGGGACCGTTGCAGCGGAAACATTCACACTACTCGGGCGGAACCGAAATGCAAGCCAAAGTGAAGTACGGTTTATATGAAGTCCATTCAGGTTGTTTGGCACTCATTCTTACTTCGTGCCGCGATATCATGCGCTCGAGTCTATAGCTTCCATCGAACCGTAGCGATGAAAGTTTCACACCGCTCGGACGGATTCCAAATTCATGACAAACCGAGCTAGGCGATATGAAATCCATTCGCATTATTTCGCACTCGTTTTATTTCGTGCCTCGATTTCATACGCATGCAATTTAAAGTACGCAAGCGGACACCGTACTTCGACTAAAGTCTCGCTTTAACTTGTAAGGATTCAAAATGCACCACGCTGAGCTAGGGCATATGTGCAGTGCATTCAAAACGCACCAAGCTCAGCTTGGATGACTTTCAAATGCACACCAAATAGAGCTAGGCTTATATGAACTCCATTCGGATTGTGTTGCACTCAGTGTCATTTCCACCTTGATTTCGTATGCATGGAATTTATACCTCCCAGTGGAACTTGTAGTGGATGAAAGTTTCACGCCGACTCGGACGGATTCTCAATGCACGCCAAATTGGGCTTGGGCGTGTACGGAGTCCATTCATGTTCTTTTGGCACCCAGTTTTATTTTATGCCTCGATTTTATACGCACGGAGTCTATTGTACCTGTCGGAACACACTACGCGGGAAAGTTTCATACCGACCCGGATGGAATCAGGATGCAAGCCAAAGTGAGCTATAGCATATATGAAGTCCATTCGGGTTGTTTGGCACTCAGTTTTACCTAATGCCTCGATTTCGTACGCACGTAGTTTACAGCTCACAGTGGAAACTGCAGTGGATGAAGTTTCACTCTGACTTGATGGATTCAAATGCTCACCGATGTGAGCTAAGGCGCATGTGAATCCATTCGAATTGTTTATCACTTAGTTTTATTCCATGCATCGATTTCGTACTCATGGAATTTGCAGCTCAGTGGAACTTGTGGTGGATGAAAGTTTCACACCGACTCAAACGGATTCACAAGTGCTTTGCGAATTTGGGCCGGGCGTATATGAAATCCTTTCGGTTGTTTGCACTCTGCTTTAGTTCGTGCCTCAATTTCGCGCACGTGCTGTTTGTAATACCCAGCGGACCCGCTATGATGATAGTTTCATACCGACTTCAATCGATTCAAATGCGCCGATCGAGCCGGGTGTATGTGAAGTCCATTTAGGTTGTTTGGCATTCAGTTTTATTACGCGCATTGATTTCCTACGCGTGGAGCTTGTAGCACCTGTCGGGACCGTTGCAGCGGAAACATTCACACTACCTCGGGCGGAACCGAAATGCAAGCCAAAGTGAAGTACGGTTTATATGAAGTCATTCAGGTTGTTTGGCACTCATTCTTACTTCGTGCCGCGATATGATGCGCTCAGAGTCTATAGCTTCCACTTGAAACCGTAGCAGATGAAAGTTTCACACCGGCTCGGACGGATTCCAAATTCATGCCAAACCGAGCTAGGGCGTATATGAAATCCATTCGCATTATTTTGCACTCAATTTTATTTTGTGCCTCGATTTCATACGCATGCAATTTAAAGTACGCAGCGGACACCGTACTGGATGAAAGTCTCGCTCTAACTTGTAAGGATTCAAAATGCACCACGCTGAGCTATGGCATATGTGCAGTGCATTCAAAATGCACCAATCTCAGCTCGGACGACTTTCAAATGCACACCAAATAGAGCTAGGCTTATATGAACTCCAATCGGATTGTGTTGCACTCAGTGTCATTTCTAGCCTTGATTTCGTATGCATGGAATTTATACCTCACAGTGGAACTTGTAGTGGATGAAAGTTTCACGCCGATTCGGACGGATTCTCAATGCACGCCAAATTGGGCTTGGGCATGTACGGAGTCGATTCATGTTCTTTTGGCACCCAGTTTTATTTTATGCCTCGATTTTATACGACGGAGTCTATTGTACCCGTTGAACACATTGCGCGAAAGCTTCATACCGCCCGATGGAATCAAGATGCAAGCCAAGGAGCTATAGCATATATGAAGTCCATCGGGTTGTTTGGCACTCAGTTTTACCTAATGCCTCGATTTCGTA
The DNA here is from genome assembly GCA_036346575.1 of Dendrocalamus sinicus. Taxonomy (NCBI): domain Eukaryota; kingdom Viridiplantae; phylum Streptophyta; class Magnoliopsida; order Poales; family Poaceae; genus Dendrocalamus; species Dendrocalamus sinicus. The sequence goes on from CM070649.1 coordinate 3,898,514, forward strand.
CGCACGTAGTTTACAGCTTACAGTGGAAACGGCAGTGGATGAAGTTTCACTCTGACTTGGATGGATTCGAAATGCTCACCGATGTGAGCTGAGGCGTATGTGAATCCATTCGAATTGTTTGGATTCGAAATGCTCACCGATGTGAGCTGAGGCGTATGTGAATCCATTCGAATTGTTTATTACTTAGTTTTATTCCATGCATCGATTTCGTACGCATGGAGTTTGCAGCTCCCGGTGGAACTTGTAGTGGATGACAGTTTCACACCGACTCGAACGGATTCACAGTGCTTGCCAAAACGGGCTAGGGCGTATATGAAATCCTTTCGGGTTGTTTTGCACTCTGTTTTAGTTCGTGCCTCAATTTCGCACGCGTGCAGTTTGTAGTACCCAGCGGACCCCGTTGTGGATGAAAGTTCCATACTGACTTCAATCGATTCGAAATGCGCCAGACTAAGCTGGGGTGTATGTGAAGTCCATTCAGGTTGTTTGGCATTCAGTTTTATTACGAGCATTGATTTCCTACGCGTGGAGTTTGTAGCACCCGTCGGAACCCGTTGTGCAGGAAACATTCACACTACCTCGGGCGGAACCGAAATGCAAGCCAAAGTGAAGTACGATTTATATGAAGTCCATTCAGGTTGTTTGGCACTCGTTCTTACTTCGTGCCGCGATATCATGCGCTCAGATTCTATAGCTTCCACTGGAAACTGTAGCAGATGAAAGTTTCACACCGGCTCGGACGGATTCCAAATTCATGACAAACCGAGCTAGGGCGTATATGAAATACATTCACATTATTTTGCACTCAGTTTTATTTCGTGCCTCAATTTCTACGCATGCAATTTAAAGCACGCAACGGACACCGCATCGATGAATATCTCGCCTAACTTGTAAGGATTCAAAATGCACCACGCTGAGCAAGGGCATACGTGCAAGGCATTCAAAATGCACCAATCTCAGCTCGAACGACTTTCAAATGCAAACCAAATAGAGCTAGGCTTATATGAACTCCATTCGGATTGTGTTGCACTCAGTGTCATTTCCAGCCTTGATTTCGTATGCATGGAATTTATACCTCACGCTGGAACTTGTAGTGGATGAAAGTTTCACGCCGACTCGGACGGATTCTCAATGCACGCCAAATTGGGCTTGGGCGTGTACGGAGTCCATTCATGTTCTTTTGGCACCCAGTTTTATTTTATGCCTCGATTTTATACGCACGGAGTCTATTGTACCCGTCGGAACACATTGCGTGGGAAAGTTTCATACCGACCGGATGGAATCAAGATGCAAGCGGCGAGCTATATCATATATGAAGTCCATTCGGGTTGTTTGGCACTCCGCTTTACCTAATGCCTCGATTTCATGCGACGTAGTTTACAGCTCACGATGGAAACTGCAGTGGATGAAGTTTCACTCGACTTGATGGATTCAAATGCTCACCGATGTGAGCTAAGGCGTATGTGAATTCATTCAATCGCTTATCACATAGTTTTATTCCATGCATCGATTTCGTGACGCATGGAGTTTGCAGCCCGGTGGAACTTGTGGTGGTTGAAAGTTTCACACCGACTAACGGATTCACGGTGCTTGCGATTTCGGGCAAGGGCGATATGAAATCCTTTCGGTTGTTTTGCACTGCTTTAGTTCGTGCCTCAATTTTGCACGCGTGTAGTTTGTAGTACCCAGCGGACCCGTTGCGGATGATAGTTTCATACTGACTTCAATCGATTCGAAATGCGCAAGACTGAGCTGGGGTGTATGTGAAGTCCATTCAGGTTGTTTGGCATACAGTTTTATTTCGCGCATTGATTTCCTACGCGTAGAGTTTGTAGCTCCTCGGGCGGAACCGAAATGCAAGCCAAAGTGAAGTACGGTTTATATGAAGTCCATTCAGGTTGTTTGGCACTCACTCTTACTTCGTGCCGCGATATCATGCGCTCAGAGTCTATAGCTTCCACTTGAAACCGTAGCAGATGAAAGTTTCACACCGGCTCGGACGGATTCCAAATTCATGCCAAACCGAGCTAGGGCGTATATGAAATTCCTTGGCATTATTTCGCACTCAGTTTTATTTCGTGCCTCGATTTCATACGCATGCAATTTAAAGTACGCAGCGGACACCGTACTGGATGAAAGTCTCGCTCTAACTTGTAAGGATTCAAAATGCACCACGCTGAGCTAGGGCATGTGTGCAGTGCATTCAAAATGCACCAAGCTCAGCTCGGACGACTTTCAAATGCACACCAAATAGAGCTAGGCTTATATGAACTCCATTCGGATTGTGTTGCGCTAAGTGTCATTTCCAGCCTTGATTTCAGATGCATGGAATTTATACCTCACGTGGAACTTGTAGTGGATGAAAGTTTCACGCCGACTGGACGGATTCTCAATGCACGCCAAATTGGGCTTGGCGTAATGAGTCCATTCATGTTCTTTGGCACCCGTTTTATTTTATGCCTCGGTTTTATACGCACGAGTCTATTGTACCCGTCGGAACACATTGCGCAGGAAAGTTTCATACCGACCCGGATGGAATCAAGATGCAAGCCGATGTGAGCCATAGCATATATGAAGTCCATTCGGGTTGTTTGGCACTCTGTTTTACCTAATGCCTCGATTTCGTACGTACGTAGTTTACAGCTCACAGTGGAAACTGCAGTTGATGAAGTTTCACTCTGACTTGGATGGATTCAAAATGCTCACCGATGTGAGCTAAGGTGTATGTGAATCCATTCGAATTGTTTATCACTTAGTTTTATTCCATGCATCGATTTCGTACGCATGGAGTTTGCAGCTCCCGGTGGAACTTGTAGTGGATGAAAATTTCACACCGACTCGAATAGATTCACGATGCTTTATAAACCGGCAAGGGCGTATATGAAATCCTTTCGGGTTGTTTTGCACTCTGTTTTAGTTCGTGCCTCAATTTCGCACGCGTGCAGTTTGTAGTACCCAGCGGACCCCGTTGTGGATGATAGTTTCATACTGACTTCAATCGATTCGAAATGCGGCAGACTGAGCTAGGGTGTATGTGAAGTCCATTCAGGTTGTTTGGCATTCAGTTTTATTTCGCGCATTGATTTCCTACGCGTGGAGTTTGTAGCACCCGTCGGGACCCGTTGTGCGGGAAACATTCACACTACCTCGGGCGGAACCGAAATGCAAGCCAAAGTGAAGTACGGTTTATATGAAGTCCATTCAGGTTGTTTGGCACTCATTCTTACTTCGTGCCGCGATATCATGCGCTCAGAGTCTATAGCTTCCACTGGAACCGTAGCAGATGAAAGTTTCACACCGGCTCGGACGGATTCCAAATTCATGACAAACCGAGCTAGGGCGTATATGAAATCCATTCGCATTATTTCGCACTCAGTTTTATTTCGTGCCTCGATTTCATACGCATGCAATTTAAAGTACGCAGCGGACACCGTACTCGACGAAAGTCTCGCTTTAACTTGTAAGGATTCAAAATGCACCACGCTGAGCTAGGGCATATGTGCAGTGCATTCAAAACGCACCAAGCTCAGCTTGGATGACTTTCAAATGCACACCAAATAGAGCTAGGCTTATATGAACTCCATTCGGATTGTGTTGCACTCAGTGTCATTTCCAGCCTTGATTTCGTATGCATGGAATTTATACCTCCCAGTGGAACTTGTAGTGGATGAAAGTTTCACGCCGACTCGGACGGATTCTCAATGCACGCCAAATTGGGCTTGGGCGTGTACGGAGTCCATTCATGTTCTTTTGGCACCCAGTTTTATTTTATGCCTCGATTTTATACGCACGGAGTCTATTGTACCTGTCGGAACACACTGCGCGGGAAAGTTTCATACCGACCCGGATGGAATCAGGATGCAAGCCAAAGTGAGCTATAGCATATATGAAGTCCATTCGGGTTGTTTGGCACTCAGTTTTACCTAATGCCTCGATTTCGTACGCACGTAGTTTACAGCTCACAGTGGAAACTGCAGTGGATGAAGTTTCACTCTGACTTGGATGGATTCGAAATGCTCACCGATGTGAGCTAAGGCGTATGTGAATCCATTCGAATTGTTTATCACTTAGTTTTATTCCATGCATCGATTTCGTACTCATGGAATTTGCAGCTCCCGGTGGAACTTGTGGTGGATGAAAGTTTCACACCGACTCAAACGGATTCACAGTGCTTGCGAATTTGGGCCAGGGCGTATATGAAATCCTTTCGGGTTGTTTGCACTCTGTTTTAGTTCGTGCCTCAATTTCGCGCACGTGCTGTTTGTAATACCCAGCGGACCCCGTTGCGGATGATAGTTTCATACTGACTTCAATCGATTCGAAATGCGCCAGACTGAGCCGGGGTGTATGTGAAGTCCATTTAGGTTGTTTGGCATTCAGTTTTATTACGCGCATTGATTTCCTACGCGTGGAGCTTGTAGCACCCGTCGGGACCCGTTGTGCGGGAAACATTCACACTACCTCGGGCGGAACCGAAATGCAAGCCAAAGTGAAGTACGGTTTATATGAAGTCATTCAGGTTGTTTGGCACTCATTCTTACTTCGTGCCGCGATATGATGCGCTCAGAGTCTATAGCTTCCACTTGAAACCGTAGCAGATGAAAGTTTCACACCGGCTCGGACGGATTCCAAATTCATGCCAAACCGAGCTAGGGCGTATATGAAATCCATTCGCATTATTTTGCACTCAGTTTTATTTTGTGCCTCGATTTCATACGCATGCAATTTAAAGTACGCAGCGGACACCGTACTGGATGAAAGTCTCGCTCTAACTTGTAAGGATTCAAAATGCACCACGCTGAGCTATGGCATATGTGCAGTGCATTCAAAATGCACCAATCTCAGCTCGGACGACTTTCAAATGCACACCAAATAGAGCTAGGCTTATATGAACTCCAATCGGATTGTGTTGCACTCAGTGTCATTGCTAGCCTTGATTTCGTATGCATGGAATTTATACCTCACAGTGGAACTTGTAGTGGATGAAAGTTTCACGCCGATTCGGACGGATTCTCAATGCACGCCAAATTGGGCTTGGGCATGTACGGAGTCCATTCATGTTCTTTTGGCACCCAGTTTTATTTTATGCCTCGATTTTATACGCACGGAGTCTATTGTACCCGTCGGAACACATTGCGCGGGAAAGCTTCATACCGGCCCGGATGGAATCAAGATGCAAGCCGAAGGGAGCTATAGCATATATGAAGTCCATCGGGTTGTTTGGCACTCAGTTTTACCTAATGCCTCGATTTCGTACGCACGTAGTTTACAGCTTACAGTGGAAACGGCAGTGGATGAAGTTTCACTCTGACTTGGATGGATTCGAAATGCTCACCGATGTGAGCTGAGGCGTATGTGAATCCATTCGAATTGTTTGGATTCGAAATGCTCACCGATGTGAGCTGAGGCGTATGTGAATCCATTCGAATTGTTTATTACTTAGTTTTATTCCATGCATCGATTTCGTACGCATGGAGTTTGCAGCTCCCGGTGGAACTTGTAGTGGATGACAGTTTCACACCGACTCGAACGGATTCACAGTGCTTGCCAAAACGGGCTAGGGCGTATATGAAATCCTTTCGGGTTGTTTTGCACTCTGTTTTAGTTCGTGCCTCAATTTCGCACGCGTGCAGTTTGTAGTACCCAGCGGACCCCGTTGTGGATGAAAGTTTCATACTGACTTCAATCGATTCGAAATGCGCCAGACTAAGCTGGGGTGTATGTGAAGTCCATTCAGGTTGTTTGGCATTCAGTTTTATTACGAGCATTGATTTCCTACGCGTGGAGTTTGTAGCACCCGTCGGAACCCGTTGTGCAGGAAACATTCACACTACCTCGGGCGGAACCGAAATGCAAGCCAAAGTGAAGTACGATTTATATGAAGTCCATTCAGGTTGTTTGGCACTCGTTCTTACTTGCGCTCAGATTCTATAGCTTCCACTGGAAACCGTAGCAGATGAAAGTTTCACACCGGCTCGGACGGATTCCAAATTCATGACAAACCGAGCTAGGGCGTATATGAAATACATTCACATTATTTTGCACTCAGTTTTATTTCGTGCCTCAATTTCTACGCATGCAATTTAAAGCACGCAACGGACACCGTACTGGATGAATATCTCGCTCTAACTTGTAAGGATTCAAAATGCACCACGCTGAGCAAGGGCATACGTGCAGTGCATTCAAAATGCACCAATCTCAGCTCGAACGACTTTCAAATGCAAACCAAATAGAGCTAGGCTTATATGAACTCCATTCGGATTGTGTTGCACTCAGTGTCATTTCCAGCCTTGATTTCGTATGCATGGAATTTATACCTCACAGTGGAACTTGTAGTGGATGAAAGTTTCACGCCGACTCGGACGGATTCTCAATGCACGCCAAATTGGGCTTGGGCGTGTACGGAGTCCATTCATGTTCTTTTGGCACCCAGTTTTATTTTATGCCTCGATTTTATACGCACGGAGTCTATTGTACCCGTCGGAACACATTGCGTGGGAAAGTTTCATACCGACCCGGATGGAATCAAGATGCAAGCCGAAGTGAGCTATATCATATATGAAGTCCATTCGGGTTGTTTGGCACTCCGTTTTACCTAATGCCTCGATTTCGTACGCACGTAGTTTACAGCTCACAGTGGAAACTGCAGTGGATGAAGTTTCACTCTGACTTGGATGGATTCGAAATGCTCACCGATGTGAGCTAAGGCGTATGTGAATTCATTCGAATCGTTTATCACATAGTTTTATTCCATGCATCGATTTCGTACGCATGGAGTTTGCAGCTCCCGGTGGAACTTGTGGTGGTTGAAAGTTTCACACCGACTCGAACGGATTCACAGTGCTTGCGATTTCGGGCAAGGGCGTATATGAAATCCTTTCGGGTTGTTTTGCACTCTGTTTTAGTTCGTGCCTCAATTTTGCACGCGTGTAGTTTGTAGTACCCAGCGGACCCCGTTGCGGATGATAGTTTCATACTGACTTCAATCGATTCGAAATGCGCAAGACTGAGCTGGGGTGTATGTGAAGTCCATTCAGGTTGTTTGGCATACAGTTTTATTTCGCGCATTGATTTCCTACGCGTAGAGTTTGTAGCACCTCGGGCGGAACCGAAATGCAAGCCAAAGTGAAGTACGGTTTATATGAAGTCCATTCAGGTTGTTTGGCACTCACTCTTACTTCGTGCCGCGATATCATGCGCTCAGAGTCTATAGCTTCCACTTGAAACCGTAGCAGATGAAAGTTTCACACCGGCTCGGACGGATTCCAAATTCATGCCAAACCGAGCTAGGGCGTATATGAAATTCCTTGGCATTATTTCGCACTCAGTTTTATTTCGTGCCTCGATTTCATACGCATGCAATTTAAAGTACGCAGCGGACACCGTACTGGATGAAAGTCTCGCTCTAACTTGTAAGGATTCAAAATGCACCACGCTGAGCTAGGGCATGTGTGCAGTGCATTCAAAATGCACCAAGCTCAGCTCGGACGACTTTCAAATGCACACCAAATAGAGCTAGGCTTATATGAACTCCATTCGGATTGTGTTGCGCTAAGTGTCATTTCCAGCCTTGATTTCGTATGCATGGAATTTATACCTCACAGTGGAACTTGTAGTGGATGAAAGTTTCACGCCGACTCGGACGGATTCTCAATGCACGCCAAATTGGGCTTGGGCGTGTACGGAGTCCATTCATGTTCTTTTGGCACCCAGTTTTATTTTATGCCTCGGTTTTATACGCACGGAGTCTATTGTACCCGTCGGAACACATTGCGCAGGAAAGTTTCATACCGACCCGGATGGAATCAAGATGCAAGCCGATGTGAGCCATAGCATATATGAAGTCCATTCGGGTTGTTTGGCACTCTGTTTTACCTAATGCCTCGATTTCGTACGTACGTAGTTTACAGCTCACAGTGGAAACTGCAGTTGATGAAGTTTCACTCTGACTTGGATGGATTCAAAATGCTCACCGATGTGAGCTAAGGTGTATGTGAATCCATTCGAATTGTTTATCACTTAGTTTTATTCCATGCATCGATTTCGTACGCATGGAGTTTGCAGCTCCCGGTGGAACTTGTAGTGGATGAAAATTTCACACCGACTCGAATAGATTCACAGTGCTTGCGAAACCGGGCAAGGGCGTATATGAAATCCTTTCGGGTTGTTTTGCACTCTGTTTTAGTTCGTGCCTCAATTTCGCACGCGTGCAGTTTGTAGTACCCAGCGGACCCCGTTGTGGATGATAGTTTCATACTGACTTCAATCGATTCAAATGCGCATCGAGCTAGGTGTATGTGAAGTCCATTCAGGTTGTTTGGCATTCAGTTTTATTTCGCGCATTGATTTCCTACGCGTGGAGTTTGTAGCACCCGTCGGGACCCGTTGTGCGGGAAACATTCACACTACCTCGGGCGGAACCGAAATGCAAGCCAAAGTGAAGTACGGTTTATATGAAGTCCATTCAGGTTGTTTGGCACTCATTCTTACTTCGTGCCGCGATATCATGCGCTCAGAGTCTATAGCTTCCACTGGAACCGTAGCAGATGAAAGTTTCACACCGCTCGGACGGATTCCAAATTCATGACAAACCGAGCTAGGGCGTATATGAAATCCATTCGCATTATTTCGCACTCAGTTTTATTTCGTGCCTCGATTTCATACGCATGCAATTTAAAGTACGCAGCGGACACCGTACTCGACGAAAGTCTCGCTTTAACTTGTAAGGATTCAAAATGCACCACGCTGAGCTAGGGCATATGTGCAGTGCATTCAAAACGCACCAAGCTCAGCTTGGATGACTTTCAAATGCAAACCAAATAGAGCTAGGCTTATATGAACTCCATTCGGATTGTGTTGCACTCAGTGTCATTTCCAGCCTTGATTTCGTATGCATGGAATTTATACCTCACAGTGGAACTTGTAGTGGATGAAAGTTTCACGCCGACTCGGACGGATTCTCAATGCACGCCAAATTGGGCTTGGGCGTGTACGGAGTCCATTCATGTTCTTTTGGCACCCAGTTTTATTTTATGCCTCGATTTTATACGCACGGAGTCTATTGTATCCGTCGGAACACATTGCGTAGGAAAGTTTCATACCGACCCGGATGGAATCAAGATGCAAGCCGAATTGAGCAATAGCATATATGAAGTCCATTCGGGTTGTTTGGCACTCAGTTTTACCTAATGCCTCGATTTCGTATGCACGTAGTTTACATCTCACAGTGGAAACTGCAGTGGATGAAGTTTCACTCTGACTTGGATGGATTCGAAATGCTCACCGATGTGAGCTAACGCGTATGTGAATCCATTCGAATTGTTTATCACTTAGTTTTATTCCATGCATCGATTTCGTACGCATGGAGTTTGCAGCTCCCGGTGGAACTTGTAGTGGATGAAAGTTTCACACCGACTCGAACGGATTCACAGTGCTTGCGAATTTGGGCAAGGGCGTATATGAAATCCTTTCTGGTTGTTTTGCACTCTGTTTTAGTTCGTGCCTCAATTTCGCACGCGTGCAGTTTGTAGTACCCAGCGGACCCCGTTGCGGATGATAGTTTCATACTAACTTCAATCGATTCGAAATGCGCCAGACTGAGCTGGGGTGTCTGTGAAGTCCATTCAGGTTGTTTGGCATTCAGTTTTATTTCGCGCATTGATTTCCTACGTGTGGAGTTTGTAGCACCCGTCGGGACCCGTTGTGCGGGAAACATTCACACTACCTCGGGCGGAACCGAAATGCAAGCCAAAGTGAAGTACGGTTTATATGAAGTCATTCAGGTTGTTTGGCACTCATTCTTACTTCGTGCCGCGATATGATGCGCTCAGAGTCTATAGCTTCCACTTGAAACCGTAGCAGATGAAAGTTTCACACCGGCTCGGACGGATTCCAAATTCATGCCAAACCGAGCTAGGGCGTATATGAAATCCATTCGCATTATTTCACACTCAGTTTTATTTCGTGCCTCGATTTCATACGCATGCAATTTAAAGTACGCAGCGGACACCGTACTAGATGAAAGCCTCGCTCTAACTTGTAAGGATTCAAAATGCACCACGCTGAGCTAGGGCATATGTGCAGTGCATTCAAAATGCACCAAGCTCAGCTCGGACGACTTTCAAATGCACACCAAATAGAGCTAGGCTTATATGAACTCCATTCGGATTGTGTTGCACTCAGTGTCATTTCCAGCCTTGATTTCGTATGCATGGAATTTATACCTCATACTGGAACTTGTAGTGGATGAAAGTTTCACGCCGATTTGGACGGATTCTCAATGCACGCCAAATTGGGCTTGGGCGTGTACGGAGTCCATTCTTGTTCTTTTGGCACCCAGTTTTATTTTATACCTCGATTTTATACGCACGGAGTCTATTGTACCCGTCGGAACACGCTGCGCATCAAGGTTTCATACCGACCCGGATGGAATCAAGATGCAAGCCGAAGTGAGCTATAGCATATATGAAGTCAATTCGGGTTGTTTGGCACTCAGTTTGACCTAATACCTCGATTTCGTACGCACGTAGTTTACAGCTCACAGTGGAAACTACAGTGGATGAAGTTTCACTCTGACTAGGATGGATTCGAAATGCTCACCGATGTGAGCTAAGGCGTATGTGAATCCATTCGAATTGTTTATCACTTAGTTTTATTCCATGCATCGATTTCGTACGCGTGGAGTTTGCAGCTCCTGGTGGAACTTGTAGTGGATGAAAGTTTCACACCGACTCGAACGGGATTCACAATGCTTGCCAAACCGGGCAAGGGCGTATATGAAATCCTTTCTGGTTGTTTTGCACTCTGTTTTAGTTCGTGCCTCAATTTCGCACGCGTGCAGTTTGTAGTACCCGACGGACCCCGTTGTGGATGATAGTTTCATACTGACTTCAATCGATTCCAAATGCGCCAGACTGAGCTGGGGTGTATGTGAAGTCCATTCAGGTTGTTTGGCATTTAGTTTTATTTCGCGCATTGATTTCCTACGTGTGGAGTTTGTAGCACCCGTCGGGACCCGTTGTGCGGGAAACATTCACACTACCTCGGGCGGAACCGAAATGCAAGCCAAAGTGAACTACGGTTTATATGAAGTCCATTCAGGTTGTTTGGCACTCATTCTTACTTCGTGCCGCGATATGATGCGCTTAGAGTCTATAGCTTCCACTGGAAACCGTAGCAGATGAAAGTTTCACACCGGCTCGGACGGATTCCAAATTCATGACAAACCGAGCTAGGGCGTATATGCAATCCATTCGCATTATTTCGCACTCAGTTTTATTTCGTGCCTCGATTTCATACGCATGCAATTTAAAGTACGCAGCGGACACCGTACAGGATGAAAGTCTCGCTCTAACTTGTAAGGATTCAAAATGCACCACGCTGAGCTAGGGCATTTGTGCAATGCATTCAAAATGCACCAAGCTCAGCTCGGACGACTTTCAAATGCACAACAAATAGAGCTAGGCTTATATGAACTCCATTCGGATTGTGTTGCACTCAGTGTCATTTTCAGCCTTGATTTCGTATGCATGGAATTTATACCTCACAGTGGAACTTGTAGTGGATGAAAGTTTCACGCCGACTCGGACGGATTCTCAATGCACGCCAAATTGGGCTTGGGCGTGTACGGAGTCCATTCATGTTCTTTTGGCACCCAGTTTTATTTTATGCCTCGATTTTATACGCACGGAGTCTATTGTACCCGTCGGAACACATTGCGCGGGAAAGTTTCATACCGACCCGGATGGAATCAAGATGCAAGCCGAAGTGAGCTATAGCATATATGAAGTCCATTCGGATTGTTTGGCACTCAGTTTTACCTAATGCCTCGATTTCGTACACACGTAGTTTACAGCTCACAGTGGAAACTGCAGTGGATGAAGTTTCACTCTGACTTGGATGGATTCGAAATGCTCACCGATGTGAGCTAAGGCGTATGTGAATCCATTCGAATTGTATATCACTTAGTTTTATTCCATGCATCGATTTCGTACACATGGAGTTTGCAGCTCCCGGTGGAACTTGTAGTGGATGAAAGTTTCACACCGACTCAAACGGATTCACAGTGCTTGCAAAACCGGGCAAGGGCGTATATGAAATCCTTTCGGGTTGTTTTGCACTCTGTTTTAGTTCGTACCTCAATTTCGCACGCGTGCAGTTTGTAGTACCCAGCGGACCCCGTTGTGGATGATAGTGTATACCCTGATCATCGATTCGGCGTAAGTTTTAAAATAAACGCGGAGTCGCTGGTTTTTCGGTAAATCGCGGGAAGAAAAAAAATAAAAATTGCAGAACAGTATAAAATGAATAAAATAAATTAAATTAAAACGTCTGAGTGGGCTGCCTGGGGAGTGGGCCGACCGCCTTGGGCCGGAGGCCCAAGGGGTGGCCGCACCTCCCCTCCCCCTCCCCAAAACCCTAGCCCTTTTCTCCCCTCTCCCATCCCTTTGCAGCCGCCACCCCCCTTCCTCCACCCCCTGGGCGCAGCCCTCTTCCCCCCCTCCATCACCCCCCACAAGTGCTGCTGCCATTGGAGCCAAGGAGAGGAAGGAGAAAGAGAAGAAGGAAGGAGAAGGAAGGAGAAGAAGAGGAGGAGGAAAAAAGGGGTGATTCTTCATCTAGGTAATTTTTCTTCATCCCAAATCCTCTGATTTTCGAAATAATTAGGGTTCTTGGCACGGATTTTGAAGGTAGTTAATAGATTAATTGCCCGATTAGAGATTAGTTGCTATCTGCCCGTAGATTGATTCGCGCAGCGCGTCTGTTCGCGAGGTGTTGACCTAGTAAACGAATTTTCCTGCAGACTCTCCCAGAAGGAAAGTTGTAGAGGACTTCCAGGCGCATCTCCTGTATTTGTTTCGGAATTTTCTGCTGTGGGATCTGGGAGTTACAGGGTCGGGAATACTGCTGTTCGTCAGGCGAGCAGATTGGTACAGACCGACGATAATCTGTGAATTTGAGGTAGTAAATGATTTTTGTGGTCATGGACGTAATTGAAAAAGTTCTAGATAATTTAGAGATATAGCTTCTGTATAAAATTCAGAATTTTTAGACCCCTGTACTGTTGCTGGGAACGCAACTGAATACCGCTGTCCAATCTGCCAGAACAGAGTTCTTCCTCTGTTTTGGGCATTAAATTACACCTAGCTGTGATCAAAATAAAAATATGTGTTCTACATGAAAAATGTAGGTTTTTAAGTGTTGAATCCATAGAGGTATTGTTTGCTATATTTGGATCAATATTTTTAAAGTTACAAAAATGTTAAGCAGCACTGCTGCAGAGGGTAATTTACTGAATTGTTGAGCGGAGAGGAGTAAGTGTGGGTTCGGGGGTTCTAGCGACGTCTTTAATTATTTATGTCGTATTTGTATGCTGTGGCTTTGTGCTGAGAGATGTCTTTTGGGCAGGTGGTCTTGTCCCTGAGCGCTCTTGATTTTACTTGAGGCAAGTAAACGTAGCGGTGGTTGCTACCGTTTAACTTGTTATTCCTTTTACTTGCAGTTTACATTATTATCATAATTTAATACATTATGCCATGATTGCATGATATTTTAATTGTGGAGATGGTAGCAACTATTGATCCATTGATATGTTCATAATCTGCTAGTTGACATGTGGAATTCTTGCTTAATGTTATAATGTGGAACATGAAAATAACATGTGGTGGATGTGGATATGTTGTGAGCATGTTGATGCTCCTTTGAGGATGGATTAATGTGATTTATGATTATCATATCATATCATATCATGTCATATGCATATGTGGATGTCGCCAAGACATAGCCGCGATCAGTCGGGTACAAAGATCGTATATTGCCGAATACGATGCACCTCTTATCCCGCTGGAAGCATCGATATTGCCGTAATACGATGCACCTCAATTCCTGCCCTGGAAAGAGTGATGTGGAGCATAGCATGAAAGCATTCATATGCATTGCATTGTGGAAAGATTCATTTGCATACATATGCAATATGTTGTGGTGAAGTTATTTTGTGGAATATTCAACTTCATAGTTGCAATGTGGAATTGGCTCATGTGAGCTAATTGTGGTATGAGGATTGTGGTTGTGGTCGTGGAATGTGGTTCCTCCCTTGTATATGGTAAAGGTTGTGATGGTGGCATGAGATTCTTTTCTCTTGTAGTAATTGATGATATCAATTGTGGATGTGGGAAATAATAAAGTATTGAAGTAAGACATACATATGTTTTATTGCTTTTGGTAGTGGTAGTGGTCGAGGATTTAAAGTAGTCAAACAAGATTTATTTGCTAAATGCTTTACCGTCATTGATGGTGATTTGAGGTCGAGGATATAAACATTGTTATTTGTGGAAGATTAAATGTTGATGATTAATCTATTGTGGATTGTAGAAGATTAAACGTCTTCTCTTGCATCTAACCGTGGATAAAATGATTGCATGCATATGCCAATTAAATTTGAAACTGAAGAGGTATGAATACGGAAGTTGTGGTGGTTTAATAATTGTAGACATGAATTGTGGTTGTAGTTGTATGGAATTATAAATGATGATGTATAATTGTTTGTAGTTTGAATAGCCTGTTAAACAGTTTGCTTGCTGAGATTTTTATCTCACCCTTGTTTCCCCCTCCCTACAGGTGGACTTTGAGCATGCATGGGAAGGGTAGAACAGCACCACACTGATGCACGTGAATAATATTTTTATGCTGTAATAAAGTTGAAAGGATTCTAGACCTTGCATAGCTTTGTTTACATTATCCTAATAATGTTAAATTTGTGAACTATGTTTTAGATTAAAATGTTGGAGGATGTTTTAAATAGTGAATTGCTATCACTATCCTGTTATTCCTTAGTTGTTTATGCTTCCGCTTATACTATCTTGTTTAGTAATTGTTGCCGCTTATTTTATCTTGTAAATTGGCTCGTTGTAGAGCGTTTTAGTAGCATCCCGGGGTAATGTGGGTCCCGGGTGTTACAGATTGGTATCGAGCGGGCGTTAGGTCCGTGGTAATTAAATTATTAAATTGACACACTTTGTGCAGTAGGATGGGATGGGTCAAGCATTGCACTTATGCTTTTGACTTGTTGTATTGATGATTTACATTATGAGATAATTTTGTATAATTATGATTTGCTCCTATGACTGTTATGAGAGAGAATTGTCAATGATATGATGTAGAGATTGTATTTGCTGTCTTGGCATTTGCCAGATTATTACCACTGTTCGTAGTATGTGGTTAGCGATGTAGTTACCTCGGGTAACTTAGTTGCGGATGTTGTGAGTGAGTTTATTTAGAAAGGTTGATATCTTCCTTGAGTTGATTTTGGCCAATCCTTGGTCTATTGCAGTTAATGAATTTCTCTTGAGTTTGTGGTTCATTGCAGTGGAGGGTTTGCAATTGGTCTCTATCTGTTTGTTGAAGCAATTATTGTTTCTTTTCGGATTATTGAGACACGTTTGCTGCATGTGAACATTGTTGATTTGTAAGGATAGTCCCTTCGTGGGAGTTTTGTCTTGTTGTGAATCATGACTCATTGGTTCGCTTGGTATTTTTTTATTAATGAAAGTTTTATGTTGTAAACTCATTAATATGATAAAGCCTTGGATCTATGTATTTATCTTAGATTATTTCGAGTGTTGAAGTTTAATTCATTTCCTTTCTGAAAGAGAGTGTTAAAACCATTTGTGGTGTTTTGCTATGTTTAAGTGGAAGGTGGTAATCATATAAATCCATTCATAAGGTATGAATTATCGAGTTGAGATGTTAGTATGGTGCATAATTAATTTAACTAGCATCCTCAGAAATATAGTTGATTAATTTGATATCACCTTGTAATAGTTTCTAGAAGAACTATGATTAAGAATATGTCTATTCATGATTGGAACTCATGGAGTTATTGAGGAGTGTGCAAAAGAATTGGAATGATTATTATGATTGTTTAAATTTCTATCATGTTGGATAAATTGAATTATTTTTGTCTATAGTAATTAATCTGGCCGTTTGGAATGATTAAGTAAGGAGGTGTTGGAATATTGCCTTGGTAATATTAACATTTAATCTGTCCTTTATTTAGATACTTTATGAGCATGTACAATTGCTAGATTCATCTATCTTTCACCATGCTAAATTGTTGAAACATGTATAAAGAAATAGAGGAAGGTGGATGTATTGACTTGTAGAATCTTGTCTTACAAAGCTGGTATTATTGAAGTTTAAAGTTATTTCGTTCTAATTTCTGAACGTAAGGTGCGATACTGAATCTATGCTCATGATGGTTTTATGATTGTAAAACGGAGTTAGGATCATGAATGTTGTTATGATAAAATAATAATCAATTATTACTAGTAATGACTAGAGTACAATCAATTTGTGCTAAATTAGAGTTGAGCATCAATAAGAATTGAATATATGGAATCTAATAAGAGATTCATACTAGCATGTTTGTGAGATTGTCATGTTCTAGTATCATCTTGTTTAAGAGCTTTGATTTAATATGGTGGCTTATGCACTAGAATTTCCTAGATTAAGTAGTCGCAATGTTATTCAGATAATAGAAACATGATGATGTGATTTCTTATGTTTCTTTTTGGAAAAGTTTATGAAGGGATTTGTGGATATGATGATGCTTGTTAAGAATGTATTATTCTGATGTTAGCATGACAGTCAGTATGTGGTTGTGATGACAATGTTGAAGGCTCTTTAAATAAATAACTTCCATGATACTATTTAAATCAAAAGTTTTGAGATTTGCGTATGCGATCTTTTTGATCTCATGACTTATGTGGCAGCTGCAATTGTTTTGAGCAAAGTGACGCGTTGAGAGCTTTTATTAGTTCTTAAGGGATTAATGTGTTGTGGTCTTCAATTCTCTTTAATGGAATTATCAAGGTAATACCGTAATCAAAGAAAGTTATTCTCCTTGTTAAAAGGAAGAGTGCGGTAAAAGTATTGGAGGTTGAAGTCATGTTATGCAATTTTTTTAGGTGTGTTTGACTTCTTAATTTCGCCACATAAGAGCTTCTTGAACTCAAATGGCAATATTTTTTCCGCCGCCTAAGAGTTTCTTGAGCTCAAATGGCAATGATGTATTCTTATTGGTTGAGATTTGATATTTTTCTTCTTGAGGATGCCTTCAGCTGTGATCTTATCTTTTGTTGTCCAAGTTATTTCTCTTGGTTTTGTGTTTATTGCAGATGGCAACATCTTCTTTTGTGCTGAAATTTACTTCTTTTTGCCTCTCCAAGAAAGGGGTAATCAATTTGAGTGGCAAAGTCCTTAAGAGGTGTATGGCATCTAGTTGGTGTGGTCATGTGATTGATTTGGTGAGATTGTGGGTGTGATATGAATTTCGAGTTGTTATCCTTAAAAGGATTGAGGTGTTTTAGGAATTATCTGTCAAAGTAATTCCATTGGTCGAGGGCTTGGCTAGAATGTTTTTTTTTGTGGAGACAGTAGAGTCTCTCTGCAAGGGTGTGGAGGATGTACTCAATTTGAGCGCATCGTCGAAGTTTCCAACCTAAGTTAAATGAGTTGATGTGTTGGGCGATGATTTGGAAATCCTTGGTTCAAGGAAGTTAAATTTTCCAAAGGAAATGGATTGAGAAATTATTAATAACTCGAGCAGTAATATGCTCTCTTGATTCTTGTTTAAACTGTGTGTTTATGGCAGAGGTCATCTGCAAATTGAGTTGTTATATGTTGTGGTGTATTCTTTTCCAGTTAGGAAAAGAAAACGATTGTTTTGGTCTGTCGAGTGATTTTCACTCTTGGCTTGTGCAGTGTGGATTCTCCAAATGTCTTTTTGGAGAGTGTGAATGGTTTTGTTGTGAATCCTTTGTTTGGATTGTGGTCCTTTGAAGGAAGGTTGTTTGCTAGTATGTCTTGAGAATCCTTTATTCCTCTTTTCGTTGGGTTTCTTTTGCGAAGTTATTGTTCGTGCTTCGAGTAAAATGTTATGAGTGGATCTGTGGTTGAATTCTTTTCAAAGGGGTACAATGTATTATCCCGATTATAATATATAGAGGAAAATGTTTTAATAAGAAGGATGGTATTAGATAGTGGCTTGATAGTTGTGGCGGAGAATTTTGTGAGAACGACAGATCATTGGCGCTCAGAGCCGACAAAAGAGTTGTGGGTGCTCGGCGTTGACCGGCGCGTGTCGTGGACTCATCGGAGTTGGACATGAGGAAGAGAGCCACCATGTATGTGGAGGCCCTCTTGGCGAATCAGTCCGAGCGGGAGGTGACGTGGGAGCTTGAAGTTCAAATGTAGAGGAAGGACCCGAGTTCTTCAAGGCGGGTGAGAACCCGTAGTTGTTGTTCCCTTGGGATGTTCTATCCTTGGGATGCTCTTTCTTGTGGTTGTTCTTTCCTTCATTGCTCTTTTCTTTGCTGTTCTCTTGGTTTGTGGTTTGAGGAGTTAGATTCGAGGACGAATCCTTTTTAGGTGGGGAGAATGTAATACCCTGATCATCGATTCGGCGTAAGTTTTAAAATAAACGCGGAGTCGCTGGTTTTTCGGTAAATCGCGGGAAGAAAAAAAATTGTAGAACAGTATAAAATGAATAAAATAAATTAAATTAAAACGTCTGAGTGGGCTGCCTGGGGAGTGGGCCGACCGCCTTGGGCCGGAGGCCCAAGGTGGCCGCACCTCCCTCCCCTCCCAAAACCCTAGCCCTTTTCTCCCCTCTCCCATCCCTTTGCAGCCGCCACCCCCTTCCTCCACCCCTGGCGCAGCCCTCTTCCCCTCCATCACCCCCCACAAGTGCTGCTGCCATTGGAGCCAAGGAGAGGAAGGAGAAAGAGAAGAAGGAAGGAGAAGGAAGGAGAAGAAGAGGAGGAGGAAAAAAAGGGGTGATTCTTCATCTAGGTAATTTTTCTTCATCCCAAATCCTCTGATTTTCGAAATAATTAGGGTTCTTGGCACGGATTTTGAAGGTAGTTAATAGATTAATTGCCCGATTAGAGATTAGTTGCTATCTGCCCGTAGATTGATTCGCGCAGCGCGTCTGTTCGCGAGGTGTTGACCTAGTAAACGAATTTTCCTGCAGACTCTCCCAGAAGGAAAGTTGTAGAGGACTTCCAGGCGCATCTCCTGTATTTGTTTCGGAATTTTCTGCTGTGGGATCTGGGAGTTACAGGGTCGGGAATACTGCTGTTCGTCAGGCGAGCAGATTGGTACAGACCGACGGTAATCTGTGAATTTGAGGTAGTAAATGATTTTTGTGGTCATGGACGTAATTGAAAAAGTTGTAGATAATTTAGAGATATAGCCTCTGTATAAAATTCAGAATTTTTAGACCCCTGTACTGTTGCTGGGAACGCAACTGAATACCGCTGTCCAATCTGCCAGAACAGAGTTCTTCCTCTGTTTTGGGCATTAAATTACACCTAGCTGTGGTCAAAATAAAAATATGTGTTCTACATGAAAAATGTAGTTTTTTAAGTGTTGAATCCATAGAGGTATTGTTTGCTATATTGGATCAATATTTTTAAAGTTACAAAAATGTTAAGCAGCGCTGCTGCAGAGGGTAATTTACTGAATTGTTGAGCGGAGAGGAGTAAGTGTGGGTTCGGGGGTTCTAGCGACGTCTTTAATTATTTATGTTGTATTTGTATGCTGTGGCTTTGTGCTGAGAGATGTCTTTTGGGCAGGTGGTCTTGTCCCTGAGCGCTCTTGATTTTACTTGAGGCAAGTAAACGTAGCGGTGGTTGCTACCGTTTAACTTGTTATTCCTTCTACTTGCAGTTTACATTATTATCATAATTTAATACATTATGCCATGATTGCATGATATTTTAATTGTGGAGATGGTAGCAACTATTGATCCATTGATATGTTGATAATCTGCTAGTTGACATGTGGAATTCTTGCTTAATGTTATAATGTGGAACATGAAAATAACATGTGGTGGATGTGGATATGTTGCGAGCATGTTGATGCTCCTTTGAGGATGGATTAATGTGATTTATGATTATCATATCATATCATATAATGTCATATGCATATGTGGATGTCGCCAAGACATAGCCGCGATCGATCGTACAAAGCATCGTATATTGCAGAATACGATGCACCTCTTATCCCGCGGGAAGCATCGTATATTGCCGTAATACGATGCACCTCAATTCCTGCCCTGGAAAGAGTGATGTGGAGCATAGCACGAAAGCATTCATATGCATTGCATTGTGGAAAGATTTATTTGCATACATATGCAATATGTTGTGGTGAAGTTATTTTGTGGAATATTCAACTTCATAGTTGCAATGTGGAATTGGCTCATGTGAGCTAATTGTGGTATGAGGATTGTGGTTGTGGTCGTGGAATGTGGTTCCTCCCTTGTGTATGGTAAAGGTTGTGATGGTGGCATGAGATTCTTTTCTCTTGTAGTAATTGATGATATCAATTGTGGATGTGGGAAATAATAAAGTATTGAAGTAAGACATACATATGTTTTATTGCTTTTGGTAGTGGTAGTGGTCGAGGA
This sequence comes from Dendrocalamus sinicus, assembly GCA_036346575.1. Taxonomy (NCBI): domain Eukaryota; kingdom Viridiplantae; phylum Streptophyta; class Magnoliopsida; order Poales; family Poaceae; genus Dendrocalamus; species Dendrocalamus sinicus. The sequence continues at coordinate 3,918,981 of CM070649.1, forward strand.
TTTAAAGTAGTCAAACAAGATTTATTTGCTAAATGCTTTACCGTCATTGATGGTGATTTCAAAATGCACCACGCTGACTAGGGCATGTGTGCAGTGCATTCAAAATGCACCAAGCTCAGCTCGGACGACTTTCAAATGCACACGAAATAGAGCTAGGCTTATATGAACTCCATTCGGATTGTGTTGCACTAAGTGTCATTTCCAGCCTTGATTTCGTATGCTTGGAATTTATACCTCACAGTGGAACTTGTAGTGGATGAAAGTTTCACGCCGACTCGAACGGATTCTCAATGCACGCCAAATTGGGCTTGGGCATGTACGGAGTCCATTCATGTTCTTTTGGCACCCAGTTTTATTTTATGCCTCGATTTTACACGCACGGAGTCTATTGTACCCGTCGGAACACATTTCGCGGGAAAGTTTCATACCGACCCGGATGGAATCAAGATGCAAGCCGAAGTGAGCTATAGCGTATATGAAGTCCATTCGGGTTGTTTGGCACTCTGTTTTACCTAATGCTTCGATTTCGTACGCACGTAGTTTATAGCTCACAATGGAAACTGCAGTGGATGAAGTTTCACTCTGACTTGGATGGATTCGAAATGCTCACCGATGTGAGCTAAGGTGTATGTGAATCCATTTGAACTGTTTATCACTTAGTTTTATTCCATGCATCGATTTCGTACGCATGGAGTTTGCAGCTCCCGGTGGAACTTGTAGTGGATGAAAATTTCACACCGACTCGAACAGATTCACAGTGCTTGCGAAACCAGGCAAGGGCATATATGAAATTCTTTCGGGTTGTTTTGCACTGTGTTTTAGTTCGTGCTTCAATTTCGCACGCGTGCAGTTTGTAGTACCCAGCGGACCCCGTTGTGGATGATAGTTTCATACTGACTTCAATCGATTCGAAATACGCTAGACTGAGCTGGGGTGTATGTGAAGTCCATTCAGGTTGTTTGGCATTCAGTTTTATTTCGCGCATTGATTTCCTACGCGTGGAGTTTGTAGCACCCGTCGGGACCCGTTGTGCGGGAAACATTCACACTACCTCGGGCGGAACCGAAATGCAAGCCAAAGTGAACTACGGTTTATATGAAGTCCATTCAGGTTGTTTGGCACTCATTCTTACTTCGTGCCGCGATATGATGTGCTCAGAGTCTATGGCTTCCACTTGAAACCGTAGCAGATGAAAGATTCACACCGGCTCGGACGGATTCCAAATTCATTCCAAACCGAGCTAGGGTGTATATGACGAATCCCCGCGGCGTCCGGTGGAGCTCCGGCCGCACACACGGCCGCTTAGCCGGGGCGGGCAGCAGCGACACCGCCCCAGCAGTCGCCGCCGGAGAGGCCCCCGCAGCCGCGGCACCCGGAGGTGAAGGTTCCGTTGTGGCAGTTTTTGCAGGGGGCACCTCGATTTCTGCTGTTGCTGCTGTTGGGGAGGGCAGCACGGTTTCGCGTGCCCCCACAGAGGGCGTCTCTGGCACCACAGCGGCCAAGGTCGAAGGCTCCACCTCAGCATCACCGGTCCGCACGGGTTCCATCTCGGCGACTTCGGCGGGCGGCAAGACTTCCCCTCTCCGGCTGCTCGCGGTGAACCCGCCGTCCAGGGCGCTCGCTGAAGATCCCTCGCCTCCGGCGTCCGCGCCATCCAAGCCCGAATCGGCATACTTCGCCGATCCCGACTCCGCGTCTGTCGCACCCTCGGAAGCACCAGCAGTAGCAGTAGCAGCTACCGCACCGGCACGACAGGCGCCCCGCTTCGGCCCCTCTTCCGAGACGGTGCCTTCTTCTTCTTCTTCGCTGCACCGTCGTCCGGAGCGACACGGTCCGGCACGGCAAGGCCCAGGGCCTCGCACACACGGTTTTTTCACCCTAGCCCCACCTCGGCGATAGCAGACGCACGCTGCTCGTGCTCCCTGCTGGTGTACGGCCCCAGGAATACGCGCGCAGCCTGCTCCGCCTCCTCCCAGCAAATCCCTAAAGCAAAGGAGATAGCATCAGCATATAACGCATTTCGCGTGAACAAAGGAGAGACGCGGTCGAGGCTTACGAAGACTGGAGGGCGCCGGCAGCAAGCAGATCAATGGCGAAACATTATCGTCTCGACGCTTCTCGGCGGCAAGACGCCAGTCGCGGGCAAGCGGTGCCACGCTGTACATCATGTACTCTTCGGCGAGGTCGCGCATGTTGAAGCGGGCGGCTACGCCTACAAGCCGTCGGGCCCTCCGCCTGTCCTCATTGTCGAGCGTCCGGCCGGGCGAGGGCTTGAACGCGATCGGTCAGCCTGTGCACTCAAGGCCGCTCCGGCTCTCCACACGGTGGTAGAACCACTGCTTCATATAGTAGGACTCCCACTTCCCGCGAGTGGAGTTCACAGGGAAGAGCTTCCTGCAAGTCGGACCAAGAATAAAGGTGACGCTGCTGAAGCTCGACAGCGTCCCGTCCTTTCGATCCTTGGGCTGGCACCGTGCCTCGTGAAGGTGGGCGAACAATGAGGCGCTGGGCCAGCACACCCCCGAGCGCAAGGCCCAGCTGTACACCGCAAGCCGGGCCACGGCGTTCGGGTCGATTGCGCGACTCACCAAGGTCCACAGCATGTCGCCCACGATAGCCGCCGCCGGGATGCGGAGCCCTACGTCGAAAAAGGCAACGAATACGACTGCCTCTGACCTCTCGGGATGCGGCTCCGTCTCGTCGGCGGTGGGCAATCGTACCTCCTGGCGCTCGGACAGCTTCCCCGCACGCAGAAGCCCTTGGATCGTCTTCTCGGTCACAAGAGAGGGGCCTAGTTCGCTGGAGAACGTGCCTTCCTCCTCCGCCACCAACCATTCCTTGTCCGCCACCACCGGGTCGCGTTCTTGGAGCGTGTACTTCACCTCCAACAGCGAAGACCGCCGGCGGATGCCGCAGACACCACCCGCCTGACCACGCTTGCCATCAGACGCCATTGCTTCTCTGGGAAAGAGGATAGCGGCGAAGGATACTACGCGAGTATGGAAGGCGCGGCAAGCAAGAAGGGGGCGTGCAACTGCGGGGGCGCGGTCACGAGGGCTACTTTAGGCCACCTCACCCCAATACCGAAGCGACGCGATGGTCCGCGTACGGGACGCGACCGTAGTCGTACAAACGCCTGTCCAGCGCAATTCCCCATACCCAAAGCCGAAAAGCCATGACCACAAGTGCCAAGGGCCGTCACAGCACGACGCTCCCTAGCCGTCATTAAAGGCGCACTAATGGGCCAGGGGATCACAACAGCTTCGGCGCTGCGCCATTCATCGCCCGCCCCGTGTCCCCCTCGCCTAGGGAAGAGGCGAGCGGCCGCGAGCACGCAACTGTACACATCCCGCCGCGCACCAGCCATAAGCCGCCACGTGCCCTGTGCGCGCCGGGCTGGGTCGCACGGTATGGGAACCTAACCCTGGCAGACCGGGGGCCGGCGTGATCCCAGGAACCTTTACAGTGCAGGACCGCATCGCGAGATCTCAAGTCACCGGACGCGTGGTGGTGTTCGCAATGCCAGGTCGCGTGCTCCGTTGCCACCCATTCGAAGGGTGGGGGACGGAGCGCGCGCGTCTACTTCGGCTAGGCGCCAGCTCCGCTGCCACCCATTCGAAGGGTAGGGGACGGAGCGCGCGTCTACCGGCCAGCGCCGGCCCGCTGCCACCCGCTCGAGGGTGGGGACGGCGCGCGCATCTACCGGCCGGCGCCGGCTCGCGCCACCCGTTCAAGGGTAGGGACGGAGCGCCGCGTGTCACTTCGCCAGCGCCAACTCCGCTGCCACCCGCTCGAGGGGGGGGGGACGGCGCGCGTCTACTTCGCCAGCGCCAGCTCGCGCCACCCGCTCGACGGGTGGGGACGAGCGCGCGCGTCTACCGCCAGCGCCGGCTCGCGCCACCCGCTCGACGGGTGGGGACGGAGCGCGCGTCTACCGGCAAGGCGCCAGCCCGCTTTCACCCGCTCGAAGGGTAGGGACGAGCGCGCGTCTACTTTGGCAGCGCCGGCTCGCGCCACCCGCTCAAGGGTGGGGACGGAGCGCGCGTCTACTTCGGCGCTCCCGCCACCCGCTCCGGGGTGGGGATGGAGCGCGCGCGTCTACCCGCCAGCGCCGGCCCGCTACCACTCATTCGGCGGGTAGGGACGGCGCGGCGCGCGTCGCCGGCCAGGCGCCAGCTCCGCTGCCACCCACTCGAAGTGTAGGGGACGGAGCGCGCGCGTCTACTTCGGCTAGGTGCCAGCTCCGCTACCACCCGTTCGAGGGGTAGGGGACGGAGCGTGCGCGCCTACTTCGGCGGGGCACCGCAAAGGCGAGGGTCTTGTCCCGCAAAGTCTGCCTCGTTCTCCTTAACAGGCCACCTATAGTGCATCAACATAAAAGGTAATGCGGGCGGGCTCCATCAGGAACACCGACTGTAGGTAGGTCTGTTAAGAAGAACAGGGCAAACCTTGCCGTCGCCTGCGGAAACGCGGCGGAAGGGCAGGAAGCGTGGCTGGCTATCGATAACCGGCACTGACCAAGCTCCCGAGAAAAATGGAACTCCTTCTGTGCATCAACATCCCCCAAGCCGCTCAGCGTCACCCAGGAATGTTGATGCACAGAAGGGGCCCATTTTAGGGGAGCAGCTTCTATCACAATACATGCAGGAACAACGCCGCACCAGCGTTGTATATATACCCCATCACTAGGGAAGCCAACCGGCGGAAGTCCAATCAGCAGAAAGTGCAACCGCCGGGAGTCCGCCGTCGCATTAATGGTCATGACGCCTCCAGGCCCGCACCGCGCCAAGCACGCTTCGCCACGTGGACGGCCAGAAGAGCGAGCGTCACAGCGCGTCCCTTACCACTTAAGGCACACGCGGTGGCTCACGGGCCCGCTACGCTACTGCGCGGGCAACGCCCAAAGACGCGCGTCTACGCCGGCAGGCGCTAGCTCCGCTGCCACCCGTTCGAAGGGTAGGGGACGGAGCGAGCGCGTCTACTTTTGCTAGGCGCCAGCTCCGCTGCCACCCGTTCGAAGCGTAGGGGACGGAGTGCACGCGTCTACTTCAGCTGCAGCGCAGCCCCGGGTCAAGTTCAGAAAAGTTCACAGGCCGCAGGGACGGAGGGGGCCAAAGGACTCGGCAACATGGCTTCGGCCCCGTGAAGCCCTTTACCATGAGAGGCTCCTGTTTAGGGGTGGCCCCCACCTAAACCCAGCAGGCCTAGTAGGAGGTTATAAGGCCCAGGATAGGCTATGTGTAATGACATAAGTGCCCCCGAAGGGGATAACCAGATGTAAGGGTATAACTATAAAAGCACTCCTCATGTGTACATATATATGGATACAGGCCGTGGGGAGAGCCGGGAGGGGCCATCACTCATCTCCCTCACTCTCCACTACCATCTCTCTCTCTGTTTGGTCTGTAGCCACAACACAAGCCAAAGTGAAGTACGGTTTATATGAAGTCCATTCAGGTTGTTTGGCACTCATTTTTTTACTTCATGCCGCGATATCATGCGCTCAGAGTCTATAGCTTCCACTGGAAACCGTAGCAGATGAAAGTTTCACACCGGCTCGGACGGAATCCAAATGCATGCCAAACAGAGCTAGGGCGTATATGAAATCCATTCGCATTATTTTGCACTCAGTTCTATTTCGTGCCTCGATTTCATACGCATGCAACGTGAAGTACGCAGCGGACCCCGTACTGGATGAAAGTCTCGCTCTAACTTGTAAGGATTCAAAATGCACCACGCTGAGCTAGGGCATATGTGCAGTGCATTCAAAATGCACCAAGCTCAGCTCGGACAACTTTAAATGCACACCAAATAGAGCCAGGCTTATATGAACTCCATTCGGATTGTGTTGCACTCAGTGTCATTTCCTGCCTTGATTTCGTACGCACGGAATTTGTACCTCCCAGTGGAACCTGTAGTGGATGAAAGTTTCACGCTGGCTCGGACGGATTCTCAATGCACGCCAAATTCGGCTTGGGCGTGTACGGAGTCCATTCGTGTTCTTTTGGCACTCAGGTTTATTTTATGCCTCGAGTTTATACGCACGGAGTCTGTTGTACCCGTCGGAACACATTGTGCGGGAAAGTTTCATACCGACTCGGATGGAATCAAGACGCAAGCCGAAGTGAGCTATAGCATATACGAAGTCCGTTCGGGTTGTTTGGCTCTCAGTTTTACCTAGTGCCTCGATTTCGTACGCACGTAGTTTATAGCTCCCAGTGGAAACTGCAGTGGATGAAGTTTCACTCTGACTTGGATGGATTCAAAATGCTCACCAAAGTGAGCTAAGGCGTATGTGAATCCATTCGAATTGTTTATCACTTAGTTTTATTCCATGCATCGATTTTGTACGCATGGAGTTTGCAGCTCCCGGTGGAACTTGTAGTGGATGAAAGTTTCACACCAACTCGGACGGATTCACAGCGCTTGCCAAACAAGGCTAGGGCATATATGAAACCCTTTCGGGTTGTTTTGCACTCTATTTTAGTTCGTGCCTCAATTTGGCACGCGTGCCGTTTATAGTACCCAGCGGCCCCCGTGGTGGATGAAAGTGTCATACTGACTTGAATCGATTCGAAATGCGCCAGGCTGAGCTGGGGTGTATGTGAAGTCCATTCAGTTTGTTTGGCATTCAGTTTTATTTCGTGCATCGATTTCCTACGCGTGGAGTTTGTAATACCCGTTGGAACTCGTTGTGCGGGAAACAGTCACACTACCTCGGGCGGAACCGAAATGCAAGCCAAAGTGAAGTACGGGTTATGTGAAGTCCATTCAGATTGTTTGGCACGCATTTTTACTTCGTGCCGCGATATCATGCGCTCAGAGTCTATAGCTTCCACTGGAACTGTAGCAGATGAAAGTTTCACACCGGCTCGGACAGATTCCAAATGCATGCCAAACTGAGCTAGGGCGTATATGAAATCCATTCGCATTATTTCGCACTCAGTTCTATTTCGTGCCTCGATTTCATATGCATGCAATTTGAAGTACGCAGCGGACCCCGTACTGGATGAAAGTCTCGCTCTAACTTGTAAGGATTCAAAATGCACCACGCTGAGCTAGGGCATATGTGCAGTGCATTCAAAATGCACCAAGCTCAGCTCGGACAACATTCAAATGGACACCAAATAGAGCCAGGCATATATGAACTCCATTCGATTGTGTTGCACTCAGTGTCATTTCCTGCCATGATTTCGTACGCACGGAATTTGTATCTCCAAGTGGAACTTGTAGTGGATGAAAGTTTCACGCCGGCTCGGACGAATTCTCAATGCACGCCAAATTCGGCTTGGGCGTGTACGGAGTCCGTTCGTGTTCTTTTGGAACCCAGTTTTATTTTATTCCTCGAGTTTATACGCACGGAGTCTGTTGTACCCGTCGGAACACATTGTGCGGGAAAGTTTCATACCGACTCGGATGGAATCAAGACGTAAGCCGAAGTGAGCTACAGCATATATGAAGTCCATTCGGGTTGTTTGGCACTTAGTTTTACATAATGCCTCGATTTCGTACGCACGTAGTTTACAGCTCCCAGTGGAAACTGCAGCGGATGAAGTTTCACTCTGACTTGGATGGATTCGAAATGCTCACCAAAGTGAGCTAAGGCATGTGTGAATCAATTCGAATTGTTTATCACTTAGTTTTATTCCATGCATCGATTTCGTACGCGTGGTGTTTGCAGCTCCCGGTGGAACTTGTAGTGGATGAAAGTTTCACACCGACTCGGACGGATTCACAGCGCTTGCCAAACAGGGCTAGGGCGTATATGAAACCCTTTCGGGTTGTTTTGCACTCTATTTTAGTTCGTGCCTCAATTTGGCACGCGTGCAGTTTATAGTACCCAGTGGCCCCCGTGGTGGATGAAAGTTTCATACTGACTTGAATCGATTCGAAATGCGCCAGACTGAGCTGGGGTGTATGTGAAGTCCATTCAGGTTGTTTGGCATTCAGTTTTATTTCGCGCATCGATTTCCTACGCGTGGAGTTTGTAATACCCGTCGGAACCCGTCGTGCGGGAAACATTCACACTACCTCGGGCGGAACCGAAATGCAAGCCAAAGCGAAGTACGGGTTATGTGAAGTCCATTCAGATTGTTTGGCACTCATTTTTACTTTGTGTCGCGATATCATGCGCTCAGAGTTTATAGCTTCCACTGGAAACCGTAGCAGATGAAAGTTTCACACCGGCTCGGACGGATTCCAAATTCGTGCCAAACTGAGCTAGGGCTTATATGAAATCAATTCGCATTATTTCGCACTCAGTACTATTTCGTGCCTCGATTTCACACGCATGCAATTTGAAGTACGCAGCGGACCCCCTACTGGATGAAAGTCTCGCTCTAACTTGTAGGGATTCAAAATGCACAACGCTGAGCTAGGGCATATGTGCAGTGCATTCAAAATGCACCAAGCTCAGCTCGGACAACTTTCAAGTGCACACCAAATAGAGCTAGGCTCATATGGACTCCATTCGGATTGTGTTGCACTCAGTGTCATTTCCTGCCTTGATTTCGTATGCACGGAATTTGTACCTCCCAGTGGAACTTGTAGCGGATGAAAGTCTCACGCCGACTCGGACGGATTCTCAATGCACGCCAAATTGGGCTTGGGCGTGCACGTAGTCCGTTCGTGTTCTTTTATCACCCAGTTTTATTTTATGCCTCGATTTTATACGCACGGAGTCTATTGTAACCGTCGGAACGCATTGTGCGGGAAAGTTTCATACCGACTCGGATGAAATCATGATGCAAGCCGAAGTGATCTATTGCATATATGAAGTCAATTCGGGTTGTTTGGCACTCAGTTTTACATAATGCCTCGATTTCGTACGCACGTAGTTTACAGCTCGCAGTGGAAACTGCAGTGGATGAAGTTTCACTCTGACTTGGATGGATTCGAAATGCTCTCCGATGTGAGCTAAGGCGTATGTGAATCCATTCGAATTGTTTATCACTTAGTTTTATTCCATGCATCGATTTCGTACGCATGGAGTTTGCAGCTCCCGGTGGAACTTGTAGTGGATGAAAGTTTCACACCGACTCGGACGGATTCACAGGGCTTGCGAAACCGGGAATGGGCGTATATGAAATCCTTTCGGGTTGTTTTGCACTCTGTTTTAGTTCGTGCCTCAATTTCGCACGCGTGCAGTTTGTAGTACCCAGCGGACCCCGTTGTGGATGATAGTTTCATACTGACTTCAATCGATTCAAAATGCGCCAGACTGAGCTGGGGTGTATGTGAAGTCCATTCAGGTTGTTTGGCATTCAGTTTTATTTCGCGCATTGATTTCCTACGCGTGGAGTTTGTAGCACCCGTTGGGACCCGTTGTGCGGGAAACATTCACACTACCTCGGGCGGAACCGAAATGCAAGCCAAAGTGAAGTACGGTTTATATGAAGTCATTCAGGTTGTTTGGCACCCATTCTTACTTCGTGCCGCGATATCATGCGCTCAGAGTCTATAGCTTCCACTTGAAACCGTAGCAGATGAAAGTTTCACACCGACTCGGACGGATTCCAAATTCATGCCAAACCGAGCTAGGGCGTATATGAAATCCATTCGCATTATTTCACACTCAGTTTTATTTTGTGCCTCGATTTCATACGCATGCAATTTAAAGTACGCAGCGGACCCCGTACTGGATGAAAGTCTCGCCCTAACTTGTAAGGATTCAAAATGCACCACGCTGAGCTAGGGCATATGTGCAGTGCATTCAAAATGTAACAAGCTCAGCTCGGACGACATTCAAATGCACACCAAATAGAGCTAGGCTTATATGAACTCCATTCGGATTGTGTTGCACTCAGTGTCATTTCCAGCCTTGATTTCGTATGCATGGAATTTATACCTCACAGTGGAGCTTGTAGTGGATGAAAGTTTCACGCCGACTCGGACGGATTCTCAATGCACGCCAAATTGGGCTTGGGCGTGTACGGAGTCCATTCATGTTCTTTTGGCACCCAGTTTTATTTTATGCCTCGATCTTATACGCACGGAGTCTATTGTACCCGTCGGAACACATTGCGCGGGAAAGTTTCATACCGACCCGGATGGAATCAAGATGCAAGCCGAAGTGAGCTGTAGCATATATGAAGTCCATTCGGGTTGTTTGGCACTCAGTTTTACCTAATGCCTCGTTTTCGTTCGCACGTAGTTTACAACTCACAGTGGAAAATTCAGTGGATGAAGTTTCACTCTGACTTGGATGGATTCGAAATGCTCACCGATGTGAGCTAAGGCGTATGTGAATCCATTCGAATTGTTTATCACTTAGTTTTATTCCATGCATCGATTTTGTACGCATGGAGTTTGCAGCTCCCGGTGGAACTTGTAGTGGATGAAAGTTTCACACCGACACGGACGGATTCACAGTGCTTGCCAAATAGGGCTAGGGCGTATATGAAACCCTTTTGGGTTGTTTTGCACTCAGTTTTAGTTCGTGCCTCAAGTTCGCGCGCGTGCAGTTTATAGTACCCAGCGGACCCCGTGGTGGATGAAAGTTTCATACTGACTTGAATCGATTCGAAATGCGCCAGACTGAGCTGGGGTGTATGTGAAGTCCATTCAGGTTGTTTGGCATTCAGTTTTATTTCACGCATTTATTTCCTACGCGTGGAGTTTGTAATACCCGTCGGAACCCGTCGTGCGGGAAACGTTCACACTACCTTAGGCGGAACCGAAATGCAAGCCAAAGCGAAGTACGGGTTATGTGAAGTCCATTCAGATTGTTTGGCACTCATTTTTACTTTGTGTCGCGATATCATGCGCTCAGAGTGTATAGCTTCCACTGGAAACCGTAGCAGATGAAAGTTTCACACCGGCTCGGACGGATTCCAAATTCGTGCCAAACTGAGCTAGGGCTTATATGAAATCAATTCGCATTATTTCGCACTCAGTACTATTTCGTGCCTCGATTTCACACGCATGCAATTTGAAGTACGTAGCGGACCCCCTACTGGATGAAAGTCTCGCTCTAACTTGTAGGGATTCAAAATGCACAACGCTGAGCTAGGGCATATGTGCAGTGCATTCAAAATGCACCATGCTCAGCTCGGACAACTTTCAATTGCACACCAAATAGAGCTAGGCTTATATGAACTCCATTCGGATTGTGTTGCACTCAGTGTCATTTCCTCCCTTGATTTTGTATGCACAGAATTTGTACCTCGCAGTGAAACTTGTGCTGGATGAAAGTTTCACGCTGACTCGGACGGATTCTCAATGCACGCCAAATTGGGCTTGGGCGTGTACGGAGTCCGTTCATGTTCTTTTGGCACCCAGTTTTATTTTATGCCTCGATTTTATACGCACGGAGTTTGTTGTACCCGTCGGAACACATTGTGCGGGAAAGTTTCATACCGACTCGGATGGAATCAAGATACAAGCCGAAGCGAGCTATAGCATATATGAAGTCCATTCGGGTTGTTTGGCACTCAGTTTAACTAATGCCTCGATTTCGTACGCACGTAGTCTACAGCTCCCAGTGGAAACTGCAGTGGATGAAAGTTTCACACCAGCTCGGACGGATTCCAAATTCATGCCAAACTAAGCTAGGGCGTATATGAATTCCATTCGCATTATTTCACACTCAGTTCCGTTTCGTGCCTCGATTTCACACGCATGCAATTTGAAGTACGCAGCGGACCCCGTACTGGATGAAAGTCTTGCTCTAACTTGTAAGGATTCAAAATGCACCACGCTGAGGTAGGGCATATGTGCAGTGCATTCAAAATGCACCAAGCTCAGCTCGGACAACTTTCAAATGCACACCAAATAGAGCTAGGCTTATATGAACTCCATTCGGATTGTGTTGCACTCAGTGTCATTTCCGCCTTGATTTCGTATGCACGGAATTTGTACCTCCCAGTGGAACTTGTAGTGGATGAAAGCTTCACGCCGACTCGGACGGATTCTCAATGCACGCCAAATTGGGCTTGGGCGTGTACAGAGTCCATTCGTGTTCTTTTGGCACCCAGTTTTATTTTATGCCTCGATTTTATACGCACGGAGTCTGTTGTACCCGTCGGAACACATTGTGCGGGAAAGTTTCATACCGACTCGGATGGAATCAAGATGCAAGCCGAAGTGAGCTATAGCATATATGAAGTCCATTCGGGTTGTTTGGCACTCGGTTTTACCTAATGCCTCGATTTCGTACGCACGTAGTCTACAGCTCCCAGTGGAAACTGCAGTGGATGAAGCTTCACTCTGACTTGGATGGATTCGAAATGCTCACCAAAGTGAGCTAAGGTGTATGTGAATCCAGTCGAATTGTTTATCACTTAGTTTTATTCCATGCATCGATTTCGTACGCATGGAGTTTGCAGCTCCCGGTGGAACTTGTAGTGGATGAACGTTTCACACCGACTCGGACGGATTCACAGTGCTTGCCAAACAGGGCTAGGGCGTATATGAAACCCTTTCGGGCTGTTTTGCACTCTGTTTTAGTTCGTGCCTCAACCCTCGCACGCGTGCGATTTCTAGTACCCAGCGCCCCGTGGTGGATGAAAGTTTCATACCGACTTGAATCGATTCAAATGCGCGATCGAGCTGGGGTGTATGTGAAGTCCATTCAGGTTGTTTGGCATTCAGTTTTATTTGGGCATCGATTTCCCACGCGTGGAGTTTGTAAACCCGCGGAACCCGTTGCGCGGAAACATTCACACTACCTCGGGCGGAACCGAAATGCAAGCCAAAGCGAAGTACAGTTTATATGAAGTCCATTTAGGTTGTTTGGCATGCATTTTTACTTCGTGCCGCGATATCATGCGCTCAGAGTCTATAGCTTCCACTGGAAACCGTAGCAGATGAAAGTTTCACACCGGCTCGGACGGATTCCAAATTCATGCCAAACTAAGCTAGGGCGTATATGTGTTGGTGATATGCCCTAGAGGCAACATGGAGATGTTGAATATATCACATACTATGTTTATGATGCATTACTTTGTTCCTTGAAATAGACATTATCATTATTGATCAATGAGTATGTGACTTATTCATGAGACTCTTAATGCTTAAATGTTGCTATTTCTAAATGATCCCTGATCATATATCATATGAGGAACAAATATGATTCAAAGATCAGCATATGTATTGATTGATGATCATGTCTCATGAATCATGGTATGGTGATACCAAATCAATAATATGGACATGTGTTAGTGAACATATGTTGGATAGACCCGCCATGAGACACTGCAGAGATTCCATGTGTCATTAGTTGGTCTCAAGTAGTGTTTATGTAGAATCCTTAGACTTGAGATCATCATGGTTCCCAACATGCGTAGTAGCCTATTTTGGGACAACTAACCACTACTCCGTAACTGGGTAGTCATAAAAGTAGTCTTCGGGTTTGCTGTGAAACATGTAGTGGGATGTGAATGATCAAGATAGAATTTGCCCCTCCTTATGGGAGAGATATCTCTGGGCCCCTCGATGTAATGGATTATGAAAGTGCATGGCCATGCATTGATTGAGGAGTCAATCACAAGTTTATAATCCATCACGGAATCGAGAGAGTGATTGAGCTATTAAGAGGATGACACAGGTCTCGCCTTGAGCTTAATCTATATCGTGAGGCAAAGGGATTCGTACATGAGAACATTACAGGTTCAGCCGATATGATCTTTACGTATACTTTGGGGTTAATATGTCTTGCTAGAGGCCGCTATTAACAGGGTGACCGGAAAGGTGTTTCCGGGTCGCGACCAAGTATACGTGAACCTCTGGTCGCACACTTAACGGGTTGGAACACTAATTCGAATGTGATTCGGATGTGGGCTCAATTCGGATAGAGATCCGGATAGACTCCTATTGGGCCTCAGTCCACGAGGCCCAAGTGAGGAGGTCTATATATTTGGAGGCGGGGCTGAGGATGTACGCTCTGTTCCTCCCGAGCAAAACCCTAGCCGCCACCTCCCGAGCCAAACCCTAGCCGCCGCGAGTCTTTGGTACACTCGCGATCGGCGCCCAGCCCGGACGTGTGGATACCGGTGGAGGCGCAGCTCGTTGCGGCGTTGATCGGCATCAACAAACTACAGATTGGATCTGCTCGTGGTGTGGTTGATCGCGTGAAGGAGACGATCTGTTCGGGACGATCGGCTACTTCCACTACTACCTCGACGCGCGTGGTTGGATCGGCTTCTCCAACTCTTCTTCCGCTGCGCTGCGCGTCTAGTGGAAACGATCTATGATCCCTCCTTAGCATGATGTCCTGGTGTGCGCGGTAGAAATTTTTTATTTTCTGCTATCGTAGCCCACGCGCGTTCCTTCAATATGAATTCCATTCGCATCATTTCACACTCAGTTTGTTTCGTGCCTCGATTTCACACGCATGCAATTTGAAGTACACAGCAGACCCCGTACTGGATGAAAGTCTCGCTCTAACTTGTAAGGATTCAAAATGCACCACGCTGAGCTAGGGCATATGTGCAGTGCATTCAAAATGCACCAAGCTCAGCTCGAACAACTTTCAAATGCACACCAAATAGAGCTAGGCTTATATGAACTCCATTCGGATTGTGTTGCACTCAGTGTCATTTCCCGCCTTGATTTCGTATGCACGAATTTGTACCTCGATGGAACTTGTAGTGGATGAAAGTTTCACGCCGACTCGGACGGATTCTCAATGCACGCCAAATTGGGCTTGGGCGTGTACGGAGTCCATTCGTGTTCTTTTGGCACACAGTTTTATTTTATGCCTCGATTTTATACGCACGGAGTCTGTTGTACCCGTCGGAACACATTGTGCGGGAAAGTTTCATACCGACTCGGATGGAATCAAGATGCAAGCCAAAGTGAGCTATAGCATGTCCATTCGGGTTGTTTGGCACTCGGTTTTACCTAATGCCTCGATTTCGTATGCACGTAGTCTACAGCTCCCAGTGGAAACTGCAGTGGATGAAGTTTCACTCTGACTTGGATGGATTCGAAATGCTCACCAAAGTGAGCTAAGGCGTATGCGAATCCATTCCAATTGTTTATCACTTAGTTTTATTCCATGCATCGATTTCGTACGCATGGAGTTTGCAGCTCCCGGTGGAACTTGTAGTAGATGAAAGTTTCACACCGACTCGGACGGATTCACAGTGCTTGCCAAATAGGGCTAGGGCGTATATGAAACCCTTTCGGGCTGTTTTGCACTCTGTTTTAGTTCGAGCCTCAATTTCGAACGCGTGCAGTTTCTAGTACCCAGCGGCCCCCGTGGTGGATGAAAGTTTCATACTGACTTGAATCGATTCGAAATGCGCCAGACTGAGCTGGGGTGTGTGTGAAGTCCATTCAAGTTGTTTGGCATTCAGTTTTATTTCGCGCATCGATTTCCTACGCGTGGAGTTTGTAATACCCGTCGGAACCCGTTGTGCGAGAAACATTCACACTACCTCGGGCGGAACCGAAATGCAAGCCAAAGCGAAGTACGGTTTATATGAAGTCCATTTAGGTTGTTTGGCACGCATTTTTACTTCGTGCCGCGATATCATGCGCTCAGAGTCTATAGCTTCCACTGGAAACGGTAGCAGATGAAAGTTTCACACCGGCTCGGACGGATTCCAAATGCATGCCAAACTGAGCTAGGGCGTATATGAAATGCATTCGCATTATTTTGCACTCAGTTCTATTTCGTGCCTCGATTTCATACGCATGCAATTTGAAGAATGCAGCGGACCCCGTACTGGATGAAAATCTCGCTCGAACTTGTAAGGATTCAAAATGCACCACGCTGAGCTAGGGCATATGTGTAGTGCATTCAAAATGCACCAAGCTCAGCTCGGACAACTTTCAAATGACACCAAATAGAGCTAGGCTTATATGAACTCCATTCGGATTGTGTTGCATTCAGTGATGGGAACGGGGTCCCGATCTTCCAACAGGTTCTAGATATGTTCGATTTGGTGGAGGCGCGACATAAATCGATCCGGCTTCCGAACGACACGTTCCGAACCCCGCAATCGCAGCACCACGTCTTCTCAGGTTATCAACCATGCGCGGCCCGGTTGACCTCGCCAAGAAGGCTAATCCTCGCCTGCGAATCGACGAACACAAGCAAGAACAAGGAAGAACACAACTGAATTGCGGATTAATTGATGTAGCACTCGAAAGTTGGGGTCTCACAAACCGATGAACGGCGAAACTATTCAAAGACAGAATTAATCTAAGCAAAACCCGAACCCTAATGGTGGGGTGGCAGCTAGATATAAAGGAGTGAGGGGCGTGCAAAACCCCTGGACGCGCCCTAATGGGCTCCAACATGATACAAAGCCGAAAGGCCCAAAAGACGGTGGCGCAGCACCCTGACAGATTCTGAACGCCCACTTGTTTCGACAATTCCCGTTGACTCAGAAGGAATTTTGATATGGGACCAGAGCCATTGGAAAGGTAGTCTTCTCAGCTTTCCATACATATGTAGAACGTCCAAAACGGAGTCCGGATACGATCTGGGCGTCCGTTTTAGTGCGACCTGGTCCTGGACTCCGAATTGGATTCGAAGTCGGTTTGAGTTCGGCCTCCAACATGATTCGACCGCCCTTGCTGGACTTGTGCACCTCGTAGTCCTTCTCCAAGTACTTCTAGGTCCTCTCCATGGTTCCTAATCATAATTAAATCATTAGGTAGCAATCGATTCTCAAATGAACAAAAAGAAGTACTTAGGAACGAGCTCACCTGTAAATTCAATTGTCGGGCGCGAGCTCTAGTGATTGGTCCTTGAATGTCAAGTGGAGGAGTGTTGTGTGTATCCGAAGAAGTGATGTCCTCATCATCCTCCCCCTCTTGAAGTGGAGTTGTCCTCAACTCAGCCTCATCTTCTTCTCCCAAGTATGGCTTCAAATCTGAAATGTTAAAGGTGGGACTAACCCCAAACTCGGGAGGAAACTCAAGTTTATATGCATTATCATTTATCTTCTCAATTATCTTAAAAGGACCAGCAGCTCTAGGCATCAATTTTGACTTTCGTAACTCAGGAAATCTATCCTTTCTCAAGTGCAACCAAACAAAATCACCCGGTTCAAGTTTAACTTCCTTTCTACCTTTACTACCAGTAATCCTATATTTTTCATTCATCTTTTCAATGTTTGCCTTAGTAGTCTCATGCATTTTGACAATGAAATCAGCACGCTCCTTAGCATCATTATGAACTCTCTCACTAGTAGGCAAAGGTAAAATATCAATAGGGCACGGGATTGAATCCATACACTACCTGAAAAGGACTTACCTTGGTAGTGGAGTGTTCCGCTTCGGTTATATGCGAACTCAACATGTGGCAAACACTCTTCCCACAGCTTCAAATTATTCTTTAAAACAGCTCTCAACATGGTAGACAATGTGCGGTTCACCACCTCGGTTTGACCATCAGTTTGTGGGTGACATGTTGTAGAGAACAACAACTTTGTACCCAACTTGTTCCATAGAGTACGCCAAAAGTGACTCAAGAACTTAGCATCACGATCTGAAACAATAGTAGAAGGCATACCATGCAAATGAACTATCTCTTTGAAAAAGAGGTCAGCAATATGAACGGCATCATCGGTTTTATGACATGGTAGAAAGTGAGTCATCTTAGAAAAGCGATCCACAACAACAAAAATGCTATCCCTCCCCCTCTTAGTCCTAGGCAATCCTAAAACAAAGTTCATATAAATATCTGCCCATGGAATAGAAGGAACAGGAAGAGGCATATATAAACCATGTGGATTCAAGCGAGACTTAGCTTTTTGACATGTAGTGCAGCGAGCCACAAACCGCTCAACATCGCGCCTCATCTTTGGCCAAAAGAAGTGTGTGGCCAGAACGTCCTCCGTCTTCTTAGCACCAAATTGTCCCATCAAACCGCCTCCATGCGCCTCCTGCAACAACAAAAGACGAACGGATCCAACTGGAATGCATAGGCGGTTAGCTCTAAACAAAAATCCATCATTGATCACGAATTTATTCCATGCTTGTCCCTCTTTACAATGCAGCAACACATCCTTAAAATCAGCATCAAAAGCATATTGTGCTTTAATAGGTTCAAGACCAAAAAGGCGACAATCAAGTTGAGACAACATGGTATAGCGTCGAGACAAAGCATCAGCAATCACATTATCCTTCCCTTTCTTGTGTTTAATGACATAAGGAAAAGATTCAATAAATTCAACCCACTTAGCATGTCTACGATTCAAATTGGTTTGACTACGAATATGCTTAAGTGATTCATGATCGGAATGAATGACAAATTCTTTAGGCCATAAATAGTGTTGCCACGTCTCTAAAGAACGAACAAGAGCATACAATTCTTTATCATACGTGAAATAATTAAGAGCAGGACCATTCAATTTTTCACTAAAGTAGGCAACAGTTTGCCTTCTTGCATCGAGAACACCACCAATACCAATTCCGCTAGCATCACATTCCAGCTCAAAAGTCTTACCAAAATTCGGAAGTTGGAGCAATGGTGCGTGTGTAAGCTTGTCCTTCAAAAGATTAAAGGACTCCTCTTGTGATGGCCCCCAATGGAACACGACGCCTTTCTTTGTCAACTCAATCAATGGCGTCGCAATGGTCCTGAATTCCTTGACAAAGCGGCGATAAAATCCTGCAAGGCCAAGGAAACTCCGCACTTGGGAGACCGTCATGGGCGTGGGCCAACTCCATATCGCCTCCACCTTGGCTCTATCAACC
Source organism: Dendrocalamus sinicus (assembly GCA_036346575.1). Taxonomy (NCBI): domain Eukaryota; kingdom Viridiplantae; phylum Streptophyta; class Magnoliopsida; order Poales; family Poaceae; genus Dendrocalamus; species Dendrocalamus sinicus. The sequence goes on from CM070649.1 coordinate 3,937,635, forward strand.
TCAATTCCCTGTGGAGTCACAACATAGCCAAGAAAAGAGACTCGATCCGTGCAAAAGGTGCACTTGTCAAGGTTATCAAACAAACGTGCATCTTTCAAAGCATTAAAAACAGCACGTAAGTGATTCAAATGTTCATCCATGGACTTGCTATAAATCAAGATATCATCAAAGTAAACAACCACAAATTTGCCAATGAAAGGACGTAAAACCTCGTGCATTAATCTCATGAAAGTGCTAGGTGCATTAGTTAAACCAAAAGGCATGACTAACCACTCATACAAGCCGAACTTAGTTTTAAAAGCAGTTTTCCATTCATCGCCAAGTTTCATTCTTATTTGGTGGTATCCACTACGCAAGTCAATCTTTGTGAAAATTATAGCACCACACAACTCATCAAGCGTGTCGTCTAGCCTAGGAATAGGATGACGATACCTTATAGTAATGTTGTTAATGGCTCTACAATCTACACACATACGCCAAGAACCATCTTTTTTGGGAACCAAAAGAACAGGAACAGCACAAGGACTAAGGCTCTCACGTACGTACCCACGGTCCAAAAGGTCTTGGACTTGTCGCTGAATCTCCTTAGTCTCTTCGGGATTGGTCCTGTATGCCGCACGGTTTGGCAAACTCGCTCCAGGGATTAAGTCAATCTGGTGTTCAATCCCTCTAATGGGTGGAAGTCCTGGAGGTATCTCATCAGGGAAAACATCTCTAAACTCCTGCAAAAGGTTAGTGACAGGAGCAGGCAAAGTGCAAGGCATATTATCAAGGGAAAATAAAGCATCTTTGCACACAAAAGCATAGCATGTATCATTAACATCATCAATTTCAGCAAGGTCTGATTTTGTGGCAAGCATAACAGAATTTTTCAAATGGATTACTTGCTGTTTTTCAGATTTATCATGTTCCTTTGCATCATTAGCAGCGGCAACTCTCTCCCTATCGGCCTCTATAATCTCACTGGGTCAAAGGAAGTAAAGTAACTTTCTTTCCCTTATGCATAAAAGTGTATTTGTTACTACTACCATGGTGTAAAGCATCATTATCAAATTCCCAAGGTCGACCCAATAAAAGAGAGCATGCTTGCATGGGAACCACATCACAATCAACATGATCAGCATAACCACCAATGGAAAAACGGACTCGGCATGTTTGCGTTACCTTAGCTTTTCCAGAATCATTTAACCACTGAATATGGTATGGATGTGGATGCGGTCGCGTGGTCAAGCCAAGCTTCTTGACCAAATCAGAACTCACCAAGTTGTTGCAACTTCCTCCATCAATGATGACACGTGCACGTCGATTCTTGATTGCGAAGAAAGTCTGAAACAAATTATGGCGTTGAAGCTTGTCGGTTTGTTCTACTTGTGTGCTGAGGACTCGCTGCACAATGATGCTCCATAGCGTCGCTGTGGACGCCCCACCAAGGACCAGGTCGTCATCACCACCGCCATTGTCATCCGAGGTAGCAGCAACATCATCATCCTCCTCGACATCTGAAGTGCTGATGTAGCCTCCATCTTCTGTGGCGATGTATGCCCGTTGGCTAGGGCAATTCTCCTGCACATGACCAAGCCCATGGCAGCGATGGCACTGAATGTCGGAGGAGCGACCCGTTGAAGCCACGGTAGAAGAACTACTCTTGGTTGGAACCTGCAAAGAATTTTTTGAAGGTGGCTTCGGTGGCGCTACTGCAATCTTGTTCACAGGTGGTGGAGGAGAACGAAAATTCGAAGAAGACTTGGGCAGTCCCACCGATGTAGTCGTCGCGGCGTGTAGAAGGGACGTTCGGTGCGTGCCTTCGCTGATTCCTTGCGCCCCTGCAATTTTTTTGCAAGCATAGCAAGTGGAACAACTGGTTGTGTGAGTAAATTCTTTATAATCAACAATGTCCTGAATTTCACGCCGTAACCCCCATAGAAACAACAAATCTTATCCTCCGTGTCCTCAACAACCCCACAACGCATCATACCCTTTTGAAGCTCAGCATAATAGTCCTGAACAGAACGATCACCTTGTTCTAAGCGCTGCAATTTTTTTCTCAAATCAAGTTTATATGTGGGAGGAACAAAACGATGACGCATATCTTCTTTTAACCGCTCCCATGTATCAGGTTGTAAGCGCATGTTACTTAGTTCATTCCACCAGATAATAGCAAAGTCCTTAAACTCACTAGTAGCTTGTCTAACTCTATGTTGTTCAGAACCAAGTGAGAATTAAATTTCTGCTCTACCGTCATCTCCCAATCAAGATATATATCAGCATCATAAAGACCAGCAAAAGATGGAATGGTAAACTTGACTTTAGCAAAAGGGTCGTCGTTACCATGACGGTTCTGGTGATTACCTTCCATACCATGTCGGTTCTGGTTATTACCTTCCATACCATGTCGGTTCTGGTTATTACCTCCCATACCTTGTCGGTTTTGCTGAAGACGCCGACGTAGTCGTGCATCTTGTGTCGCCCGCTGATCAATGTTGCCATCTGCATCATACATCTGTGTCATCATCATGACGATGTCCATCATTGACAGTGGCGGCGTGCCTCAATTTGTCCATCCGACCGGTGAGGTCACCAACCGCCGCTCCACCCGCTCAATGCCTTCTGTGGTGTTCAACTTGGCAATGGCGGCGACGATGGTGTCCATTCTCGCACCGAGTGAAGCATTTTGTTTGTTGAGCGCAGCTTGTAGCTGGTCGCGACTAACACACTCGTTGAAATCGACCGGTGACCCGTTTCCTTTGTCTCCTGCCATGGTTAGTGGAAACACAGGGAAAACAAAAGGATTATCCCTATCAACTACAAATGAAGGCAGTGGAATCTCGCAAAGGAAGTGGCTTACCAAGCTCTTGCAAGTGTTCTTACCAAAGCGAGAGGTGGTACAACCGGTGGCTGGTTCGTGAAACCATGTCGGCGTGGGTACGATTGCAAGGGTCAAAACTGTGCTATCCCGAAGTAGATATATGGAGCTTGGAAGGCCAAATATATCAGTGGAACACAAATCAATAACAGATAGTAATGCTAAATAAATGTCCAAAGCACTGGTCCTAGTTGCTGGCCTAAATGTGTCCTATATCAGTGTTAGGATATGATGAACAAGGAATCACGGCTAGAAAGTAAGCGAAGACAGCAACAAAGATGGCCAGGGAATGAGAAACTTAATTCAGCATAAGCACAAAACAAATGAAGCTCTGTCACCTAAAATTGTGCTCTGTCCGGTTTTCTCTCTCTCTCTTTTTTAGGCACAGAACTTAGGTGCCTTTGCTCGCAGGCAAAACTAGGTGCCGAAATTTTTCTTTTTTGTTTTTTTTCTGTTATTTTTTTTCACAAAGCAGAGCACAGAAATAGGAACCACACAAAGTTTCAATTCAATCTGATGTAAGGTGTGGCCTACAGAAAATAATGAATGTGCTGGAAATTCGGTGAATCAATTTCGGAGCTCGAGTACTGCACTTTCCTGGCCGAATTTGGGGAAAATTTAATTTCACCTAATTTAAAAAAAAATCGCCTGATTTCGAGTCCATATGCAAAAGTTATGGCCATTTGAAGATAGGACTCCGAGTTATGGTTTCTGTGGAGGCCGAAACGAAATCGGGTGGAGGAAATTGGTGGAAATTGGTGGCGGAAGCTCAGGGAAAGGTGGGGGATGGTGTTGTGTGATCACGAGATGCGAAGGATGACTCAAACAGAGGGTGGGATATGAGTGGGAAAACAAAAACAGAGGGTGGAATACGCGATGGATGACAGCTAGGGTTTGTATGAGAGGTGGCGGAAGCAAGATAACCCGAAACAAAACACGATCTAAACCAGCAACACAACTCGACTAAGGACACAAACTCAACACTACGGACTCTGAAATTAAATTGTGCAAAAGGCTAAACAAGATCTGGGACAGAAACAACCTACGACTACAAAATTTTTGTAGGGCTTTTCTTGGACTCTAGGATGAAACGAAAACAACAAAGGTAGGGTATTCTCGAACCTGAAGGAACACCTGAAGCTCTGATACCACTTGATGGGAATAGGGTCCCGATCTTCCAACAGGTTCTGGATATGTTCGATTTGGTGGAGGCGCGACACAAATCGATCCGGCTTCCGAACGACACGTTCCGAACCCCGCAATCGCAGCACCACGTCTCCTCAGTTATCAACCGTGCGTGGCCCGGTTGACCTCGCCAAGAAGGCTAATCCTCGCCTGCGAATCGAAGAACACAAGCAAGAACAAGGAAGAACACAACTGAATTGCGGATTAATTGATGTAGCACTCGAAAGTTGGGGTCTCACAAACCGATGAACGGCGAAACTGTTCAAAGACAGAATTAATCTAAGCAAAACCCAAACCCTAATGGTGGGGTGGCGGCTAGATATAAAGGAGTGAGGGGCGTGCAAAACCCCTGGACGCGCCCTAATGGGCTCCAACACGATACAAAGCCGAAAGGCCCAAAAGACGGTGGCGCAGCACCCTGACAGATTCTGAACGCCCACTTGTTTCGATGATTCCCGTTGACTCAGAAGGAATTTTGATATGGGACCAGAGCCATTGGAAAGGTAGTCTTCTCAGCTTTCCATACATATGTAGAACGTCCAAAACGGAGTCCGGATACGATCTGGGCGTCCGTTTTAGTGCGATCTGGTCCTGGACTCCGAATTGGATTCGAAGTCGGTTTGAGTTGGGCCTCCAACATGATTCGACCGCCCTTGCTGGACTTGTGCGCCTCGTAGTCCTTCTCCAAGTACTTCTAGGTCCTCTCCATGGTTCCTAATCATAATTAAATCATTAGGTAGCAATCGATTCTCAAATGAACAAAAAGAAGTACTTAGGAACGAGCTCACCTGTAAATTCAGTTGTCGGGCGCGAGCTCTAGTGATTGGTCCTTGAATGTCAAGTGGATGAGTATTGTGTGTATCCGAAGAAGTGATGTCCTCATCACTCAGTGTCATTTCCCGCCTTGATTTCGTATGCACGGAATTTGTACCTCCCAGTGGAACTTGTAGTGGATGAAAGTTTCACGCCGACTCGGACCGATTCTCAATGCACGCCAAATTGGGCTTGGGCGTGTACGGAGTCCATTCATGTTCTTTTGGCACCCAGTTTTATTTTATGCCTCGATTTTATACGCACGGAGTCTGTTGTACCCGTCGGAACACATTGTGCGGGAAAGTTTCATACCGACTCGGATGGAATCAAGATGCAAGCCGAAGTGAGCTATAGCATATATGAAGTCCATTCGGGTTGTTTGGCACTCGGTTTTACCTAATGCCTCGATTTTGTACGCACGTAGTCTACAGCTCCCCATCGAAATGCTCACCAAAGTGAGCTAAGGCGTATGTGAATCCATTCGAAATGTTTATCACTTAGTTTTATTCCATGCATCGATTTCGTACGCATGGAGTTTGCAGCTCCCGGTGGAACTTGTAGTGGATGAAAGTTTCACACCGACTCGGACGGATTCACAGTACTTGCCAAACAGGGCTAGGGCGTATATGAAACCCTTTCGGGCTGTTTTGCACTCTGTTTTAGTTCGTGCCTCAATGTCGCACGCGTGCAGTTTCTAGTACCCAGCGGCCCCCGTGGTGGATGAAAGTTTCATACTGACTTGAATCGATTCGAAATGCGCCAGACTGAGCTGGGGTGTATGTGAAGTCCATTCAGGTTGTTTGGCATTCAGTTTTATTTCGCGCATCGATTTCCTACGCGTGGAGTTTGTAATACCCGTCGGAACCCGTTGTGCGGGAAACATTCACACTACCTCGGGCGGAACCGAAATGCAAGCCGAAGCGAAGTATGGTTTATATGAAGTCCATTTAGGTTGTTTGGCACGCATTTTTACTTCGTGCCGCGATATCATGCGCTCAGAGTCTATAGCTTCCACTGGAAACCGTAGCAGATGAAAGTTTCACACCGGCTCGGACGGATTCCAAATGCATGCCAAATTGAGCTAGGGCGTATATGAAATCCATTCGCATTATTTCGCACTCAGTTCTATTTCGTGCCTCGATTTCATACGCATGCAATTTGAAGTACGCAGCGGACCCCGTACTGGATGAAAGTATCGCTCTAATTTGTAAGGATTCAAAATGCACCACGATGAGCTAGGGCATATGTGCAGTGCATTCAAAATGCACCAAGCTCAGCTCGGACAACTTTCAAATGCACACCAAATAGAGCTAGGCTCATATGAACTCCATTCGAATTGTGTTGCACTCAGTGTCATTTCCCGCCTTGATTTCGTATGCACGGAATTTGTACCTCCCAGTGGAAACTGGAGTGGATGAAGTTTCACTCTGACTTGGATGGATTCGAAATGCTCACCAATGTGAGCTAAGGGGTATGTGAATCCATTCGAATTGTTTATCACTTAGTTTTATTCCATGCATCGATTTCGTACGCATGGAGTTTGCAGCTCCCGGTGGAACTTGTAGTGGATGAAAGTTTCACACCAACTCGGACGGATTCATAGTGCTTGCCAAACAGGGCTAGGGCGTATATGAAACCCTTTCGGGCTGTTTTGCACTCTGTTTTAGTTCGTGCCTCAATTTCGCACGCGTGCAGTTTATAGTACCCAGCGGCCCCCGTGGTGGATGAAAGTTTCATACTGACTTGAATCGATTTGAAATGGGCCAGACTGAGCTGGGGTGTATGTGAAGTCCATTCAGGTTGTTTGGCATTCAGTTTTATTTCGCGCATCGATTTCCTACGCGTGGAGTTTGTAATACCCGTCGGAACCCGTTGTGCGGGAAACATTCACACTACCTCGGGCGGAACCGAAATGCAAGCCAAAGCGAAGTATGGTTTATATGAAGTCCATTTAGGTTGTTTGGCACGCATTTTTACTTCGTGCCGCGATATCATGCGCTCAGAGTCTATAGCTTCCACTGGAAACCGTAGCAGATGAAAGTTTCACACCGGCTCGGACGGATTCCAAATGCATGCCAAATTGAGCTAGGGCGTATATGAAATCCATTCGCATTATTTCGCACTCAGTTCTATTTCGTGCCTCGATTTCATACGCATGCAATTTGAAGTACGCAGCGGACCCCGTACTGGATGAAAGTATCGCTCTAACTTGTAAGGATTCAAAATGCACCACGATGAGCTAGGGCATATGTGCAGTGCATTCAAAATGCACCAAGCTCAGCTCGGACAACTTTCAAATGCACACCAAATAGAGCTAGGCTTATATGAACTCCATTCGAATTGTGTTGCACTCAGTGTCATTTCCCGCCTTGATTTCGTATGCACGGAATTTGTACCTCCCAGTGGAACTTGTAGTGGATGAAAGTTTCACGCCGACTCGGACGGATTCTCAATGCACGCCAAATTGGGCTTGGGCGTGTACGGAGTCCATTCGTGTTCTTTTGGCACCCAATTTTATTTTATGCCTCGATTTTATACGCACGGAGTTTGTTGTACCCGTCGGAACACATTGTGCGGGAAAGTTTCATACCGACTCGGATGGAATCAAGATGCAAGCCGAAGTGAGCTATAGCATATATGAAGTCCATTCGGGTTGTTTGGCACTCGGTTTTACCTAATGCCTCGATTTCGTCCCCTCTAAAGGCTGCCAATACAAGGCTTATATAGCCCCTTGGGACGTCCATATGGTCCCCAAACCAATTACAACTCAACCCTATATGGTTTTGGATACGAACTCTCACAAAAAGAAAACTATATTTTTCGCCCGTCATCTTGTTTCGGTCATAAGAACCAGATCCATTGCGTAGCCCTTGAAATTATCTTTCCAACGAGTACAAGAACACCTGAATCGGACTCCGTTTGTGAAAGTTATGGCCTTTTTAGTAACTGCCTGTCAGGCTGTCCCGAACCGAATCCGAATTGAATTCTGAGTTGAATCCGAGTTTGAATTGGGTTGAGCACATGGAAAGTCCGAATTTGGCTTGAAATTCTTATCCAAAACTTGTAGTTTAAGTCCTTAGTCTCCTCCCTTTTGCTCTCCCAAGTCTTCACATGAGTCATACCTAAGAATACATAAAACACTAGCATGAGGTAGTATTCCAAGTTCATCATCAATTAAAGGAAACTCCTTAAGAAACAAAAGCACCTGTTTGTTTAATCGCTTGGCTCTTGCCGTCGTCATTGGCCCTCTGGTTCTTGGTTATTCTCATGCATGCTTGGAATGGAAGATGTACATGTAATGGGGATGTCCTCATCACTATGTGCAAGACCACCAATAGGAGAAGATGTATAAGTTTTGGGATGCCCTCATCATCCTCCCCCTCCTGAAAAGGCGTCGTGCTCGACGCTGGATCGTCACCACCAAAGAAAGGTGATAAATCAGCGACATTGAACGTAGAGCTCACGCCATAGTTATCGCCGGAAAGCTCTATCTTGTAGGCATTGTCGTTGATCTTCGCAAGCACCTTGAAAGGCCCATCACCACGCAGTAGTAACTTAGACTTGCGACGTTCTGGAAAATGATCCTTCCAGTAGTGTACCCAGACCAAATCACCTGGTTGAAAAACTATCTTCTTCCTTTTCTTGTTCGCCTTTTCAGCATAGTACTTGACATTGCGCTCTATCACTTCTTTTGTCTTGAGATGCAATTTCTTCACATATTCAGCTCGCTTGGACGCCTCCATATGGGTATAGTGTTGACTAGGAAGCGGCAACAAATCAAGCGGTGTAAAGGGCTTGAAACCATAAACTACCTCAAATGGACACATCTGCGTAGTGGAATGCACGGCCCGATTATAAGCGAATTGCACGTGCGGCAAACAATCCTCCCACTCGCACAGATTCTTCTTGATCATGGTCCGGAGTAGCATCGAAAGTGTGCGGTTCACCACCTCGGTTTGACCATCAGTTTAGGGATGACAAGTTGTGCTGAATAACAACCGTCCCGGTTTACTCCCAAAGCGTCTTCGAAGTAGCTCATGAACTTTACGTCGTGATCCGACACAATAGTACGTGGCACGCCATGTAGCCTCACGATCTCCCTGAAAAACAAGTCAGCAATATGCGACGCATTGTCGCTCTTGTGGCACGGAATAAAGTGTGCCATCTTCGAAAAACGATCCACAACGACAAAAACAGAATCACTCCCCCTCTTAGTTCTAGGCAGTCCTAAAACAAAATCCATACTAATGTCCTCCCATGGGGCATTGGGAACAGGTAAAGGGGTATACAAACCGTGTGGATGCAACTTCGATTTCGCTTTGTGGCAAGTAATGCATCGCTGCACATGCCTCTCCACATCTCGCCTCATCTTAGGCCAATAAAAGTGATCGCTCAACATAGACAATGTCTTCTCACGTCCAAAATGTCCCATCAATCCACCTGCATGTGATTCCTGCAGCAATAGCAAACGCACGGAGGATTCTGGAACACATAATTTGTTAGTGCGAAACAAAAACCCATCATGGATGTAAAATTTATCCCAGCCTTTTCCCTCTTTGCAACGTGCATAAGGGACAGAAAAATCATGGTCATGAGCATATAAATCACGCACACTCGCTAAACCAGGAACGTGCACTCCTAATTGAGTTAAAAGCACACTTTTCCGAGAAAGAGCATCACCTACCACATTTTCCTTTCCCTTCTTATATTTCACAATGTAAGGAAACAACTCAATGAATTCGACCCATTTGGCATGTCTACGGTTCAGGTTTGCTTGGCCCTTTAAATACTTCAAAGCCTCATGATCAGAATGAATAATAAACTCTTTAGGCCATAAATAGTGTTGTGGCTACAGACGAAACAGAGAGAGAGGTGGTAGTGGAGAGTGATGAAGATAAGTGTAATGGCCTGGGTCCTCCCCATGGCTTGTACTCATATATATACACATGAGGAGTGCTTTTACAGTTTTACCCTCACATCTGGGTATCCCCTCTGGGGCAGTTATGTCATTACACATGGCCTACTCTGGGCCTTATAATCTCCTACCAGGCCTGCTGGGTTTAGGTGGGGGCCATCCCTACGACAGGAGCCTCTCATGGTAAAGGGCTTCACAAGGCCGAAGCCGTGTTGCCGAGTCCTTTGGCCCCCTCCATCCCCGCGGCCTGTGAACTTTTCCAAACTTCCGGGGCTGCGCTGCGGGCGCGAGCGATGCACGCGCTGCTGCGGCGCCGGACTTCCGCCGCCCACGTGGTGCAACATGCTTGGCGCGGTGCGGGCGTTGAGGCATCGTCACCATTAATATGGCGGCGGACTTCCGGCGGTTGGACTCCTGCCGATTGGCCTTCCGCCGGTTGGCTCCCCTGCTGATTGGGGTATATAAATGGCGCTGGTGTGGTGTTGCTCCTGCGTATACCGTGATAGAAGCTGTTCCCTAAAATGGGCCTGCGGTGCATCAACATTCTGGGTGTTTGAGCGGCTTGGGGAATGTTGATGCACGTAAAGAGGTCCCTTTTTCCGGGAGCTTGATCGGCGCCGGTTATCGGCGACCAACGCGCCTCCCGCCTCCGCGGCGTGCTTCCGTAGGCGGCGGCGAGTCGCCTATTTTTCTTAGCAAGCCTACCTACGATCGGTGTTCCTCATGGAGCCCGCGGCATTACCTTGTATGTTGATGCGCGTAGGTGGCTGTTAAGGAAAGCGGGTAGATTTTGCAGACAAGACCCCGCCTTTGCTGCGCCTTTGCCGAAGTGGGCGCGCGCTCCGCCGTACCGCCGAGCGGGTGGCGGCGAAGGCGGCGCCTAGCCGAAGTAGGCGCGCGCTCCGTCTCCTACCCGTCGAGCGGGTGGCGCGGCTGGCGCCTCGTCGAGCAGACGCGCGCGCTCCGTCCCCTACCCCTCGAGCGGGTGGCGGGAAGGCGGCGCCTGGTCGAAATGACGCGCGCTCCGTCCCCTACCCCTCGGGCGGTGGCGAAGGCGGCGCCTGGTCGGTGAGACGCGCGCGCTCGCCCCTACCCGTCGAGCGGGTGGCGCGGCCGGCGCCAAGTCGGGTAGGCGCGCGCGCTCCGTCCCCTACCCCTCGAACGGGTGGCAGCGAAGCTGGCGCCTTCGCCCTGCGGTCACCGCCGTGTGGGCGGTAACTTGGGTCTTTTGATGCAGCCTTGCTCTGTACGGGTTCCTGGAATCACGCCGGCCCCTGGTCTGACAGGGTTAGCTTCCCGTACCGTGCGACCCGACGCGCCCGGGGCACGCGACGGCCTATGACTGGTGGGCGGCGGGATGTGGACGGTTGCGTGTTTGCAGCTGCTCGTCTCTTCCCTAGGCAAGGGGGACACGGGGCGGGCCGTGAGTGGCGCCTGTGATCATGACCTTCTAGCGTTAGGTGGGTGCTTATACGACTGCGGTCGTGCCTCGTGCGCAGACCTCCGTGACCCTTCGCTTTCGATTATGGGGAATCGTGCGGGGCGGGCCTTTACACCGCTGTGGTTACATCCGGCACGCGGATCGTTGCGACGCTTTAGTAGCGGCGGTATGGGCGAGGTGGCTTGAAATAGCCCCCCCGTAACAGCGTCCCTGCACCTTTACGCCCTCTTTCCTGTCTGCTCTGCCTTCCATACCCTCGCGCTATCTTCACCACTTCAGTCTCGTCGTGGGAAGCGATGGCCTCCAGTAGCGAGCGCGGGCAGGCGGTTGGTGGCCCTGCCATTTGCCGGCGATCGTCGCCGTTGGAGGTGAAATATGCGCTCCAAGAGCGTGACCTGGCGGCGGCTAACCAGGAGCGGCTGGTGGCGGAGGAGGAAGGCACGTTCTCTGGCGAGCTAGGCCCCTCGCTCGTGACCGAGAAGACGATCCAAGGGCTCTTGCGCGCGGGGAAGTTGTCCGGGCGCCAGGACGTACGATTGCCCACCGACGGCGAGACGGAACCGCATCCCGAGAGGTCGGAGGCGGTCGTATTCGTTGCCTTTTTTGATGCGGGGCTCCGGATCCCAGCGGCGACCGTGGTGGGCGATGTGCTGCGAACCTTCGGGCTGGAGCTGGCACAACTGACTCCAAACGCCGTGGCCCGGCTCGCGGTGTATAGCTGGGCCTTGCGCTCGGGGGCCTGCTGGCCCGGTGCGTCGCTATTCGCCTATCTCCACGAGGCACGATGCCAGCCGAAGGGCCGGAAGGATAGGACGTTGTCGAGCTTCGGTAGCGTCTCTTTTATTCTTCGCCCGTCGTGCAAGAAGCTCTTCCCTGCGAAGTCAACTCGCGGGAAGTGGGAGTCTTCCTGGATGAAGCGGTGGTTCTACCACCATGTGGAGAGTGGGAGCGGCCTTGAGTGCACAGGCCGACCAATCGCGTTCAAGCCCTCGCCCGGTCGAACGCTCGATGATGAGGACAAGCGGAGGGTCAAGCAGCTCGTAGGCGTGGCCGCCCGCCTCAACATGCGTGACCTTGCCGAAGAGTACGTGATGTACGGCGTGGCACCGCTTGCCTACGACTGGCATCTTGCCGCCGATAGGCATCGAGACGATAATGTTTCGCCATGGGTTTGCTCGCTACCGGCGCCACCCGGTCCCCGTAAGCCTCGATTGCGCCCCTCCTTTATTGACGCGAGATGCGTTGTATGCTGATGCTGTTATCCTTTGCTTCAGGGATTTCCTTGGAGGAGGCGGAGCAAGCCGCGCGCGTGTTCCTGGGGCCGTACACCGCCAGGGAGCACGATCAGCGCGCGTCTGCTATCGCCAAGGCAGGGCTGGGGCGAATAAACCGCGTGTGCAAGGTCCTGGGCCTTGTCGTGCTGGACCGTGTCGCTCCAGCCGATGGTGGAGTGAAGAAGAAGAAGGCCTCGTCTACGGTTCAGGTTTGCTTGGCCCTTTAAATACTTCAAAGCCTCATGATCAGAATGAATAATAAACTCTTTAGGCCATAAATAGTGTTGTGGCTACAGACCAAACAGAGAGAGAGGTGGTAGTGGAGAGTGATGAAGATAAGTGTAATGGCCTGGGTCCTCCCCATGGCTTGTACTCATATATATACACATGAGGAGTGCTTTTACAGTTTTACCCTCACATCAGGTATCCCCTGCAGGGCAGTTATGTCATTACACATGGCCTACTGGGCCTTATAATCTCCTACCAGCTCGCTGGTTTAGGTGGGGCCATCCCTACGACAGGAGCCTCTCATGGTAAAGGGCTTCACAAGGCCGAAGCCGTGTTGCCGAGTCCTTTGGCCCCCTCCATCCCCGCGGCCTGTGAACTTTTCCAAACTTCCGGGGCTGCGCTGCAGCCGAAGCAGACGTGCACGCTGCTGCGACGCTCGGACTTCCGGCCGTCCACGTGGTGCAACATGCTTGGCGCGGTGCGGGCGTTGAGGCATCGTCACCATTAATATGGCGGCGGACTTCCGGCGGTTGGACTCCTGCCGATTGGCCTTCCGCCGGTTGGCTCCCCTGCTGATTGGGGTATATAAATGGCGCTGGTGTGGTGTTGCTCCTGCGTATACTGTGATAGAAGCTGTTCCCCTAAAATGGGCCCCTGCCGTGCATCAACATTCCTGGGTGACGCTGAGCGGCTTGGGGGAATGTTGATGCACAGAAGGAGGTCCCTTTTTCCTGGGAGCTTGATCAGCGCCGGTTATCGACAGCCAACCGCGCCTCCTGCCTCCGCATCGTGCTTCCGTAGGCGACAGCGAGGTCTGCCCTATTTTTCTTAGCAGGCCTACCTACAGTCGGTGTTCCTGATGGAGCCCGCCGGCATTACCTTGTATGTTGATGCACTGTAGGTGTTCCTCTGGGCAGTTATGTCATTACACATGGCCTATTCTGGGCCTTATAATCTCCTACCAGGCCTGCTGGGTTTAGGTGGGGGCCATCCCTACGACAAATAGTGTTGCCAAGTTTCTAACGCACGCACTAACGCATAAAGCACTTTGTCATAGACTGGATAATTCAATTGAGCACCATTCAGTTTCTCACTAAAATAAGCTACCGGTCTACCCTCTTGCATTAAAACACCGCCAATACCCAATCCACTAGCATCACACTCAATTTCAAAATTTTTAGTGAAATCAGGTAAAACAAGCAACGGTGCTTCAGTCAAGCGTCTCTTAATTTCAGCAAAAGCATTCTCTTGCGCTACCCCCCACACAAATTCAACACCCTTTTTAGTAAGTTCATTCAAAGGGGCAGCGATGGTGCTAAAATCCTTCACTAAACGCCGATAAAAACCAGCGAGACCATGAAAGCTCCTAATCTGACTGACATTCACAGGAGTTGGCCAATTTTTAATCGCTTCAATTTTAGACTCATCTACTTCAACTCCCTGTGCAGAAACAACATAGCCCAAAAAGATGACACGATCTTTGCAAAAAGTGCACTTCTCTAAGTTACCAAATAACCTATTCTCACGCAAAACATGTAGAACTTGTCTAAGATGGTCTATGTGTTCAGATTCAGTGCGACTGTAAATCAGAATATCATCAAAGTACACAACCACAAATTTACCAATAAAATGCCTTAAAACATGATTCATTAAGCGCATGAATGTACTAGGTGCATTAGTTAAACCAAAAGGCATGACTAACCACTCGTACAACCCAAATTTCGTTTTAAAGGCTGTTTTCCACTCATCCCCTTCATGCATTCTAATTTGATGGTAACCACTGCGCAAATCTATCTTAGAGAAAATAACAGCACCACTCAATTCGTCTAGCATATCATCTAAGCGGGGTATAGGATGACGATATCGAATTGTGATATTATTGATCGCTCGACAATCTACGCACATACGCCATGAACCATCTTTCTTAGGAACTAAAATAACAGGAACAGCACAAGGGCTTAAGCTTTCACGGACATACCCTTTGGAGAGAAGCTCTTGTACTTGTTTCTGAATTTCCTTTGTCTCCTCGGGATTGGTGCGATGCGGTGGTCGATTCGGCAGCGACGCTCCACGGAATCAGGTCGATCTTATGTTCTATCCCGCGTATTGGTGGTAGCCCACTGGTACCTCCTCCTGGAAAGACGTCGCTGAAATCCTGCAAAATAGAAACAACACCACTAGGAAGAGAAGTTATGTCGTTAGTTGAAAGCAATGCGTCTTTGTACAGCAGCACAACGTGCACCAAATTAGGATCCTCGCTGAATTCTCTCATCTCTGATTTGGTGGCTAACATTACTAAATTCTTCTCTCCCTCTTGTTTCTTGTTACTACTCCGATGGTTCTCTCGCTCTTGTGCATTCTCAACGTGCGTCTCAATTTTCTGCATGGAGGAACTGACAATCTGTTGTGGTGTAAGTGGCTTCAAGATGACATCCAAATTGTTCCATCGAAATGTGTAGCGATTTGTACGCCCATCGTGAACAGCGGAACGGTCATATTGCCATGGTCGTCCCAAAAGCAAGTGACACACCGTCATAGGCACAACATCGCAGTCCACAGTATCGGTGTACTTCCCAATAGAAAACGTCACACGCACCATATAGTTCACCTTCACTTCCTCTTTGTCGCTTAACCATTGCACATGATAAGGACGCGGATGCGGCAAATACTTCAAACCCATCTTATGGCACTGTTGTGGTTACAGACCAAACAGACAGAGATGGTAGTGGAGAGGTGGGAGTGTTCTCCTTTACCCTCCCCCTCATCCTGTATATATATATATTCACATGAAGTATGCTTTTACAATTATGCCCTTACACCCATATCTCCTCATTGGGGGCACTTATGTCATTGCACATGTTACTCTGGTTCTTATAACCTCCTGACAGGCCTGCTAGGCTTAGGTGGGGGCCACCCCTACGACAGGAGCCTCTCATGGTGAAGGGCTTCACAGGGCCGAAGCCATATCGCCGAGTCCTTTGGCCCCCTCCGTCCCCTGCGGCCTGTGAACTTCTCCAGGCTCGTGGTTGGGGAGCCCGAGGTTTGGGATGGAAGGTGGCTTGCTGAAGCAGACACGCGCGGAGGCGGACCTCGACGCTACATCTTGTTTAAAGTCCGTGGACTGGTGCGCGCGGAGGCGGACCTCGACGCTACGACTTCTTTTATAGTCCGGAGACTCGCGCGTGCAGAGGTGGACCTCGACGCTACGTCTTGTTTAAAGTCCGTGGATTGGTGCGCGCAGAGGCGGACCTCGACGCTGCGACTTTCTTTATAGTCCGGAGACTCGCGCGTGCGGAGGCGGACCTCGACGCTACGTCTTGTTTAAAGTCCATGGACTGATGCGCGCGGAGGCGGACCTCGACGCTACGACTTTCTTTATAGTCCGGAGACTCACGCGTGCGGAGGCGGACCTCGACGCTACGTCTTGTTGAAAGTCCGTGGACTGGTGCGCGCGGGGGCGTCCCCCCGTTGCGTCTTATTTAAAGTCCGTAGACTGGTGCGTGCGGAGGCGGACCTCGACGCTACGTCTTATTTAAAGTCCGTAGACTGGTGCGTGCGGAGCTAGGCTCAACGCTACGTCTTATTTAAAGTTCGTGGACTGGTGCGTGCGGAGCTAGGCTCAACGCTACGTCTTATTTATAGTCCGTAGACTGGTGCGTGCGGAGCTAGGCTCAACGCTACATCTTATTTAAAGTCCGTAGACTGGTGCGTGCGGAGCTAGGTTCAACGCTACGTCTTATTTAAAGTCCGTGGACTGGTGCGTGCGGAGCTAGGCTCAACGCTACGTCTTATTTATAGTCTGTAGACTCTCGCGTGCGGAAGCTGAGCTCAATGCTATGTCTTATTTAAAGTCCGTGGACTGGTGCGTGCGGAGCTAGGCTCAACGCTACGTCTTATTTATAGTCCGTAGACTCTCGCGTGCGGAAGCTGAGCTCAACGCTACGTCTTATTTAAAGTCCGTGGACTGGTGCGTGCGGAGCTAGGCTCAACGCTACGTCTTATTTATAGTCCGTAGACTCTCGCGTGCGGAAGATGAGCTCAACGCTACGTCTTATTTAAAGTCCGTGGACTTTGTTCTGCTCAGCGCGGATAGGGGATGGTTTGGGAACAGCAAGCTTTATTAAACTCCCGTTTGCACGGGCGGGCATCGCAAAACAAAGGGCTGGTGGCTCTACGCTTGCGGTCCTGCTTCTAGGCGTAGTATCGCCGCAACCTGTCCGCGTTCCATGTGTGCCGGAGGGCTTGTCCCTCGAGTGTGGCAAGGCGGTACGCCCCCTTCGGCAATGCCTCCCTCAAGATGTATGGGCCTTCCCACTTGGACTCCAGCTTGCCAACGGTCTCCACCTGGAGCGCTACTCTGAGAACGAGATCGTCAGGCTTGAACCCCCGCGGACATATAGAGCAGTCCCGAGTACGCATTGTCTGTCGCGCGTACTTCTCAAAATGGTGGGCTGCATCTGCCCGTATCCCGTCGAGGAGGTCTAAGGACACACGGCGCTCCTCTTCGGGTGCTTGGACGAGGACCCTCCGCGAGCCGGCCTTGATTTCCTCGGGCGTCACCGCCTCATCACCGAAAAGGAGCCTGAACGGTGTGAATCCCGTCGGGCGCGTTACCGTTGTGCGAAGCGACCACAGAACGCTGTGAAGCTCGCTTGGCCACTTGCCCTTCGGCAATCCGACTAGGCGCTTTTTGATGGCGGCGCAGATGGCGGCATTCGCCCGTTCGACCGCCCCGTTGGACTGGTGATGCCCTACCGAGGCAAATCGGAGGGTGATGCCCATGCTGTCACAATAATCTTTGAAAAGGGTGGCGTCGAACTGCAGGCCATTGTCAACCGTGAGCTCCCGGGGCACGCCGAAGCGACATATGATGTTTTGCCATAGGAAGCGCTGTATGGCCGCAGAAGTTACTTTGGCCAGGGCAACCGCTTCCGACCATCTGGCGAAATACTCCAGCGCGACTACCACGAACCGGAGGTCCCCTGGAGCTCGGGCAAGTGGTCCTACTATGTCGAGGCCCCAGCGTGCCAGTTAGGGGTGAAAACGGATCGGATATTTCCCGACCGACCGATCGCCGAATCCGAGTCGGATCGAATTCGGATAGTCATATCGGATAATTATCGGATTCGGAGTCGGATTCGGATAGTTGTTTTCGGATACGGATTCGGATTCGGGAGCGGACTATCCGACGGATACGGATACTATCCGGAATTTTATCGGATAATACCCGGATATAGTTTTCGGATATCCGGCCCATCAGCCAAATCATCATTTTCAGCCCATCAGCCCATTAGCAAATCCAAATAAATTCCAACAAATCCAATAAATGCAAATAACACCAAAAAAATTCCAGAAAATGCACAAAAAATACTATAAATCTAGGAGAACTTAGGGAAATAACATAAACTATTTTTAACTTTTAGAAAATAGTTAAAATAAGTTTTTTTGCTCTTGGCTTACAAATAAAATCTAAAAAAATCCAAATAAATTTCAACAAATCCAATAAAATATGGGATATGATATGGAATGAGTAATATCCGACCGAATTCAATCTCTGTCACTCTGCTACCTGGATTATGTGCTAAAGCAGCTATTTCCATCAAGAAAAAAAGAAGATATGCTAAAAAAGGTTCAACCATATGAATATATGATATATATCTCTCGGATCCTCATGTTTCATTCACTGGGATCGTTGGTAAGAATCCACCTTTGATTTAGTATTGAGTGTTGACTGCAGCTTTTTACTAGTGAAACTGTACCTTTTGGAACTGTAATCATCTGTATTATCCGCCTATATTATCTGTTTTCAAGCCGAATTCGTTATATATCTGTCCCGATGGTACCGTATTCGAAACTCCGAATATTCCGAATTCGTATTCGTATCCGGTCTTACCGTATTCGACTCCGAATCCGAAAAATAAATATGGATTAGGATACGGTTTAAGCAATATCCGATCGAATTCGATCCGTTTACACCCCTAGTGCCAGTGGCCACACCGGGGGAATGGGGTTGAGGCTCGTCGGGGGCCTGCGGATGATGCGTGCCATCCACTGGCACCCCTGGCACCGACGGACGAGGTCCTGGGCGTCGGTGGTGGTGGTTGGCCAGTAGAAGCCTTGCCTGAATGCCTTGCCGACCAACGACCTCGGCGCCAGGTGGGATCCGCACACGCCCACGTGGATCTCCGCCAGGAGCTCCTTTCCCCCCCTCCGTCGAGAGGCAGCACAGGAGCGGTGCGCAAACCCCCCTCTTGTAGAGTATCCCTTCGAACACCTGGAAGGACCTTGGGCGGTGCTGCAAGTGCCGAAGCTCGGCGGGGTCGTCGGGCTCGGCGATGCCTTGTAAGAAATTGAAGATGGGCTCTCGCCAATCACCTGGCTGGTCAATGCGGTGGACGAGTGCTGCGTCCCGGTTGTCTTGCGCGATGGCGCTGCGCTAGTACTCAGAAACGCCCCTCGTGGGGCGATTCTTGGTGGCCGCCTTAGCGAGGCGTCGGCTGCTCGTTCTCCAGCTGGGATGGCCTTGATGGTGACACCCAAAAAGTGCCTTTCCCTCGCCCTCACCGCTGCGAGGTACTTGGCCAACTCAGGGTCCTTGGCTTGATATGACTTGTCCACATGACCAGCCACCAAGCGCGAGTCGGTGTGGACTAGCACCCGTCTTGCGCCAACTGCCTTGAGCTTCGCCAGGCCGAAGAGCAGCGCCACGTATTCAGCCGTGTTATTGGTGGCGGGGAAGGCAAGGTGCGCCGACTATAGCAAACGCTGCCCCTCGGGCGTGACGACCACCGCCCCTACGCCCGTGCCGGCGACGCCGTAAACACCATCGATCGCGAGCGTCCAGACGGGGTCATCGTGCGTCTGGACGGATTGGGCCGGCGGGGTCCATTCGGCGAGAAAATCCGCAAGGACTTGGGATTTGATTGCCGTTCGCGAAGCATACGTCAAGGAGAATGGAGCGAGCTCGGCAGCCCATTTGCCGATGCGCCCTGTGGACTCCTTATTGTGCAGCATCTCTGCCAGGGGGAATGAGGAAGGCACTGTGATCGGGTGGGCCAGGAAATAATGCCGAAGCTTCCTGGAGGCCATGACCAGCACGTAGGTGAGCTTCTCAAGCTCCGTGTATCTTGTCTTGGCGCCTTGGAGGGCTTCGGAGATAAAGTAGACGGGCCGCTGCATGGCGCCTTCCTCTAAGACAAGGACGGCGCTGACCGCGGTTGCTGACGCGGCCAGATAGAGCAGGAGGGGAGCCTCTGGTGCTGGGGCGACCAGCGTGGGGAGGCTGGCCAGGTGCTCCTTGAGCTCGTTGAAGGCCTTTGCGCAATCTCTGTCCCAACGAAATCCATCGCACCCGCGGAGCGTCTTGAAAAATGGCAAGCCCCGTTTCGCCGCCCTGGATAGGAAGCGGCTTAGTGCTGCCATGCGGCCCGCAAGCCTTTGGACCTCCTTCGTAGTCTTGGGCGGCTCCATACCCAGGATGGCGTCTACTTTGTCAGGGTTCGCCTGGATGCCCTGCTCGGAGACGAGGAAACCCAGGAGCTTGCCCGCCTGTACCCCGAAGACACATTTGTCGGGGTTGAGTTTGATGCCCGCCTTCCGGAGGTTGTCGAAGGTCTCCTGGAGGTCCCGGCCATGCAGAGCAAGCTGCCGAGTTTTGACCACCACGTCATCGACATAAGCTTCGACGTTCCTCCCGAGCTGGGCGGCCAGGGCAATAGCGACGAGGCGGGTGAAGGTAGCGCCGGCGTTCTTCAAGCCAAAGGGCATTCTGACGAAGCAGAACGTCCCAAGTGGTGTGATGAAACTGGTCTTCTCCTCGTTGTCTTCGGCCATGTATACCTGGTGATAGCCAGAATAGGCGTCCAGGAAACTCATGAGTTCGCACCCAGCAGTGGCGTCGACCAGCTGATCGATGCGCGGCAAGGGGTAATTGTCCTTCGGGCACGCCTTGTTGAGTGCTGTGAAGTCGATGCACATACGCCAGGCCCCGCTGGCCTTTTTGACGAGCACCGGGTTAGCGAGCCACCCTGGGTGGTGGACCTCGCGGATGACCCCGGCGCGAAGAAGCTTCGCGACCTCTGCTTTGGCCGCCTGCTGCCGATCCGTTGACATACGCCGAAGCCTTTGCTTGACCGGCTTGGCGTCGGGGCGGACTGCCAAGCGATGCTCGACATCGCCGATCGCGCCTTGATGTCCTCGGGGACCATACGAAAATGTCAACGTTGTTCTGAAGCACTCGGAGCAGATCCCGTTCGACCCCCGGTGGGAGCCCCTCGCTGATGGACACAAACTGCCCCTCCGCTTGGAGTGGCACCCTCTTGACTCCGCCCTCGGGCCGAGGCTTGGGCGTACATCCGGGGGCGGAGGGCCCGTCGTCGCGCGTGCCGGAGAGGGCATGCACCGGGCGATGCGGAACGCGGCTGCCGACCTCGGCCCGTCTGGCCAGGTCCTGATCGCCGAAGACGGTGATAACACCCTCTGGGCTCGGGAGCTTCACACACAAAAACGCATAGTGTGGGATCGCCTCGAAAGAGTTGATGGCGGGCCGACCCAGTATGGCGTTGTAGGGATGCAAGATATCGACGACGTCGAAGATGACATGCTCGGTCCGGATGTTACCCTTGTTGCCCTCCTGACGGAAAGTGACCGGAAGGGACACGTGCCCCAAGGCCTGCAGCGGTTGACCCCCGAAGCCTTGAAGTGGAGCTCCTGGCTGCTCTAGCCGGCTTCGGGGGATCCCCATACGGTCGAGGGCATCTGCGAACAAGATATTCGCGGAGCTTCCCCCGTCGACAAGGACGCGCCTGACGTCACAGCGTGCTATGTGGGCCTGGATGACTAGGGGGTCTTGGTGAGGGTACTCCACACCCCTAGCGTCGTTCAAGTCGAAGGTGATGTTGCGGGGCGGCATCCACAGTTGCGGCTACTCCTCGGGAGCTTTTAAGGAGAGAGCCTCCGGTGATGACGCTGACGGTGCGATGCTGCGCGCCCTCCGTTGGGGGCGAAGCCCAAGACCCGGCCGTCACCCTCCGCAACTCCATAACTGCAGCGCATGCCCTTGTGTAATGATCACCGTAGCCGTGTACCTCGCACCACTTGCCATAGTGCAGGAGCTCTTGTTCTGCATGGGGTTGGCCGCCGTAATCGAGTCCGCCTTCCGATCCCCAGTCTCCCCTCCATGAAGCGGGGTCGGGTCCTTGGCGGGTGCCCTCGGTGTCGCGGACATGATGGGCCGCCTGTGTCCTGCGCTGGTGGTGCCGAGGCTTACGTCCGCTCCTTGAAGAGCCTTCCTGTATCTCGGTGTCGCCGCCTCGGGGAGGGCCTCCGCGAGGCTCGCGGCCGCGGCCCTGCTTCGAGGAGGGACCATCCGCCCTTGCTTCGCGCGGGGGGCGCTCCCCCTGGGCGAGGTCGAGGGCGGTGATGCTGCGTCTTCGCGCATCCTCCTCCGCCCGCGCATACTCGTCCATTTTGTCGAAGAGTTTGACGACTGTCTTGATTGGCCTCCGCGCGTTGTACTCGGCCATCGGGCCCGGACGAAGGCCCTGTATGGCTGCATTAACGACGGTGGTTTCATTGATGTCTTTCACCTGGCATCGAATCTTGGCGAAACGCTGGAAGTAGTCCTGGAGCTTCTCCGAGGGTCCTCGCTTCACAGCAAAGAGTTGGTCCGCATCGACTCGCTCGACATAGTTTCCTTGGAAGTTGCTGTGAAGGCGGTCGCGAAGCTGCTCCCACGCGTAGATGGAGCCCGGCTCTATGGTAAAAAACCAAGAGAGTGCCACTCCTTGCAGCGCGAGGGGGAGTCCCTTCGCCTTCGTGGTGTCATCTCCGCCCGCGGCCTCGATCGCGGTTTCGTACACGCGCATGAACTCGCGAGGATCCGTGTCGCCTTTGTACGGGTTGGTGACGCTAGGGAACTTGAAATCTGCGGGCCACACCGCCTGCTGCAGCCTCGCCGAAAGCGGGGACTCCGGATCTACGCGCCTCAACGGCACGCGGCTGTACGTGGGGGCTTCGCGGCTGTCCGCCTTCTCCGGCGCGGGCTCGGGCGCGATTACTGGCACGGCCTGCTGGCTCCGAGCCTCTTGTATATCGCGGACGGCTCCGCGAAGGTCCCCTACTCCCCGTTGGAACGCGTTGAGGGCTGCTAGTAGGGCGCTTTCCACCACAGGTGCTGTCGGGTCCGCCGGAACGCCCAGCGGACGGGTCGGTGCAGGGGCCATCGCCTCGCGAACTCCAGATCCGCCGGGTGGTTCGTTGCGGCTACCCCGCCGTCGATCGCGCTGCCGGCGAGGGTGGCGGGGCTGTCGCCGCAGCGATGCCCGCGGCGGGTTGGATGTCGTTATAGCGGCGGCGGGTCGATCGTTGTAGCGCGGCGTCGATGCCCGCGACCGCGCGCGCCACGCCGCCACCGACTCCTTCGGCGGCCGATGCCGAAGCCCTGGCATTCACGCGCCGCTCCGGCCCAGCCATCGTCTTTCCCTTCGCCGCCGCTGGTGAAGCTTTTTTCGGTGCCATCCTTCTTCTTCGGTCTTCAGGCTTGTCCTCGTCCTCCCCACGGACGGCGCCAACTGGTGTGGTTACAGACCAAACAGAGAGAGAGATGGTAGTGGAGAGGTGGGAGTGTTCCCCTTTACCCTCCCCCTCATCTTGTATATATATTCACATGAAGTATGCTTTTACAATTATGCCCTTACACCCATATCTCCTCATTGGGGGCACTTATGTCATTGCACATGTTACTCTGGTTCTTATAACCTCCTGACAGGCCTGCTGGGCTTAGGT
Source organism: Dendrocalamus sinicus (assembly GCA_036346575.1). Taxonomy (NCBI): domain Eukaryota; kingdom Viridiplantae; phylum Streptophyta; class Magnoliopsida; order Poales; family Poaceae; genus Dendrocalamus; species Dendrocalamus sinicus. The sequence continues at coordinate 3,961,139 of CM070649.1, forward strand.
GGGGGCCACCCCTACGACAGGCACATATCCTTGCTAGCTAGATTGTGACAACTCCCGCCATCAATGATCACTTTGCACACCTTACCCTTATCAAGCTTTGCCCAAGTCTGAAACAAGTTGCACCGCTGTTCGAGTGATGGCGATGGCATCACACTAAGCACCTTGGGTGTGCAAATAATGGAGTACTGCTCAGTGTTAGGAAACTCAGGATCGCACTCACATTGTTCTATGTCATCGGTGTGCAAGACTGCCTGTGCATCAGGTGATTCATCATCACTAGTTGAAACATAACTGCCATCCTCTATGATAAGCATAGTTCTAACATTTGGACAGTCCCTCTGAAAATGGCCAACACCCTTGCACTTGTGGCAAATAATGTCACGTGAACGGCTTGTGGACCCCATAGACGAGGTCGCACTAGGAGCGGGCGCCACAGGTCGACACACTGGTGGTGGTGTACTCTCCGGCTTCTTATTTGCTGAACTGCGCGTCGCCGAATTGCTTGCATCCGAAGTGCTCCTGTTTGGTTGGCTGTTGTTATATGGCTGTCCCGGACTGGCTGAAGAACGTGACCGGGCAGCGAACCGTGCATCTTCAATCACTTGTCTCTCAGCTTCATGTGCTTGGTGCAGCAACTCAATCATATCATTATAGGGATGGTGATTGACAATGCGCTTGACAGCATGATTCATGCCAGCTAGAAATCTCGCCATGGTCTGTTCATCATTCTCGCAGACATCTGCATGTATCATGATAGTCTCCATTTCTTTATGATATTCATCAATTGATTTCATACCTTGTCGCAGCCCTGTCAACTTCTCAAATAATGAGCGCTTGTAGTGGCGAGGTACAAAGCGTGCCCGCAAATGCTGCTTCATCTGCTCCCAGGTGTTAATCGGCAACTCATGGCGCTCCATGCATGCTTACGGATGAACTGCTCCCACCAATGTGTGGCATAATCATCCAAACCATTGGACGCAAGCAACAGCTTCTTCTCATTGGAATAGTTGTTCATCCGAAACAACTTATCAACTTTCAACTCCCAAGTGAGGTATTGTTCCACATCTGTACCACCTGAAAATATAGGAAGATTAAATTTGGGCTTAGCAACACAATCCTCGGCGTCGTCGTTGCGAGGACGCTGCATGTTGTTGCGCTGGTGGCACTGTCGATCATCATAGTTGTCAATGGGGAAATCGTCATCCCAGTGCTCATCCGCATCAGCCCAGCTACGAGGTGCACGATGCACACCTCCTCCGTGGCCACCTTGTGGCGCACCTCCACCCTGGCCGCCGTTGCCTCGGCCAGGCCCATGTGCCGAAGGGCGTGCCACGGCTGCCATCTCGACGTTTGGCGGCACTGCCATGCGACGCGCCTGTCGATGACGTCGCTCTTCATCCAGACGAATAGCACGCTCCTCCTCGGTCTCATTGTGCGAAACGACCGAGGGCGTGCACACTTGTGTCATCAGCGGTGCACCCCACGTAGATTGTGGTGTGCGAACATGGCACGCAGCTCCGAAAGTTATTGTTGATGGTCGATGCAGCGGTTGTGTGACCTCCTCCCGAGGGTGTCCAGTCCAGTCTGAACTTCCCCGAGTTCATCGCGCACGCCATTGTCACCATCATAAAGTTGTTTTTGGAGCATCTCGCGCAACCGAGTGTACTTGGTCCACGTAACCGGCGCCTCCGGATTAGGTGGATCCTCCTCGTGACCTATCATGGAAATGACTCACAAGCAAAAACGAGGTTATATCCGGGTTAGTAAAACAAAAACTCTCTCTATGCTTGCAACTCACTGTCCTGAAAACAAGACAAGCTTACCGTTCCAAAGTGAATCAAGGATGGCAAATCGACAATTGTGACAGCGAACGACCTCAACCTGGTAATGTATGAGCGTAACCAAGAGCAAGGGAGTACACAAACGGGTGTAGGTGGAGCTTGGACAGTAATGTATGTTGTAGCAAGGGAAAACAATCAATTAATTTCAGAAATTGCACTGAATTGAATTATAGTTCGTATCTAGCACTTAGCCTATGTTGCTGATCAACCAAGGATGGAAGAAGGGTAAATAAGTGTGTGGCAATGTATGGGTGTGGTAAATACAAGATAAATCAATCGAATGCAATCTGGAATTGAAGAACACAAGGGTTGACCCAAAACTTGAAAACTGACGATTTATGTCTACTGGATAGCACATCGGTATTTTGGCCGTAACTTTTTGTCAGTTGCCTTTTTTTCAATGATTCTTTTTTTCTCTGTTTACTTATGGCTTTTTATACAATTTTTGTTGTGGGGCCAAGTTTTGGAAACCGACCGAAAAATTCTCACAAAATTCACAAGTGCCAACTGTTGCAGATTCAATTCAGATATTTGGGTCAACTTTCACCGCATATATCTCTTAACTGCCTTCCTGGAATGATGTGAAATTTTGTAGATAGATGGAAAATGAATTTTTGAATCTAATGGCGGTGGTCTCACTCAAAAATAATCTCGGAATCAAAAGTTATGGCATTTTTGGTGGCGGCTGCAGAGAAAGGACAAATCAGCCGAATTGGAATTCGGGTTTGGGGTGGGATTTTTTTTTTGTTTGGATTTTTAATGGAACAAAGATATGACCAGCAACTAGACAATGCAAAGACGGACACAAATTCAATTTAGCAAACCAAAACTAACATATTGAAAGGCACAACGGGGTTTGGTCAGTGGAAATTAACTCTTTTTGTGGGGCAACTGTTTTACTGGACTATAGGAAAGAAAAACCAATCTACTAACTACGGGTAAAGAAGTTCTCACCGAGTAAACCTAGAATCTGATACCACATGATACGGGGAGGGGTCCCGATCTTCTCGGTGAGGAATAGTGGATAGTTGATGCGAAGTAGACGATATCGCTAGTTGAACACTCGCGCCAATGCACGAACCCTCAACTCTTCGGAATACGCCCAAAACACACCGGATAATTGTTCGTCGCGAGACCACAAACAATGAACGCCAAGTCCCTAATTCCCAATGGAACAACGGCTTGACCTTGAATTGCAGAACGAACAATGGATCGCCTAATTCTCTCTCAAAGTCCTCGCATGAACTCTGGTGTTGAAAGAACAAGCAATAGCTATGTTTCAATCTTATGCATAAAGTTGGTCCCCTCTAAAGGCTGCCAATACAAGGCTTATATAGCTACCTTGGGACGTCCATATGGTCCCCAAACCAATTACAACTCAACCCTGTATGGTTTTGGATACGAACTCTCACAAAAAGAAAACTATATTTTTCACCCATCATTTTGTTTCGGTCATAACTTTTTATCCATCACGAATTTGAAGGTTTAACCAGATCCATTGCGTAGCCGTTGAAATTATCTTTCCAACGAGTACAAGAACACCTGAATCGGACTCCGTTTGTGAAAGTTATGGCCTTTTAGTAACTGCCTGTCAGGCTGTCCCGAACCGAATCCGAATTGAATTCTGAGTTGAATCCGAGTTTGAATTGGGTTGAGCACGTGGAAAGTCCGAATTTGGCTTGAAATTCTTATCCAAAACTTGTAGTTTAAGTCCTTGATCTCCTCCCTTTTGCTCTCCCAAGTCTTCACATGAGTCATACCTAAGAATACATAAAACACTAGCATGAGATAGTATTCCAAGTTCATCATCAATTAAAGGAAACTCCTTAAGAAACAAAAGCACATGTTTGTTTAATCGCTTGGCTCTTGCCCTCGTCATTGGGCCCTCTGGTTCTTGGTTATTCTCACGCATGCTTGGAATAGAAGATGTATATGTAATGGGGATGTCCTCATCACTATGTGCAAGACCACCAATAGGAGAAGATGTATAAGTGTTTGGGATGCCCTCATCACTGTTGTACCCGTCGAAACACATTGTGCGGGAAAGTTTCATACCGACTCGGATGGAATCAAGATGCAAGCCGAAGTGAGCTATAGCATATATGAAGTCCATTCGGGTTGTTTGGCACTCGGTTTTACCTAATGCCTCGATTTCGTACGCACGTAGTCTACAGCTCGCATGGAAACTGCAGTGGATGAAGTTTCACTCTGACTTGGATGGATTCGAAATGCTCACCAAAGTGAGCTAAGGCGTATGTGAATCCATTCGAATTGTTTATCACTTAGTTTTATTCCATGCATCGATTTCGTACGCATGGAGTTTGCAGCTCACAGTGCTTACCAAACAGGGCTAGGGCGTATATGAAACCCTTTCGGGCTGTTTTGCACTCTGTTTTAGTTCGTGCCTCAATTTCACACGCGTGCAGTTTCTAGTACCCAGCGGCCCCCGTGGTGGATGAAAGTTTCATACTGACTTGAATCGATTCGAAATGCGCCAGACTGAGCTGGGGTGTATGTGAAGTCCATTCAGGTTGTTTGGCATTCAGTTTTATTTCGCGCATCGATTTCCTACGCGTGGAGTTTGTAATACCCGTCGGAACCCGTTGTGCGGGAAACATTCACACTACCTCAGGCGGAACCGAAATGCAAGCCAAAGCGAAGTACAGTTTATATGAAGTCCATTTAGGTTGTTTGGCACGCATTTTTACTTTGTGCCACGATATCATGCGCTCAGAGTCTATTGCTTCCACTGGAAACCGTAGCAGATGAAAGTTTCACACCGGCTCGTACGGATTCCAAATGCATGCCAAACTGAGCTAGGGCGTATATGAAATCCATTCGCATTATTTCGCACTCAATTCTATTTCGTGCCTCGATTTCATACACATGCAATTTGAAGTACGCAGCGGACCCCGTACTGGATGAAAGTCTCGCACTAACTTGTAAGGATTCAAAATACACCACGCTGAGCTAGGGCATATGTGCAGTGCATTCAAAATGCACCAAGCTCTGCTCGGACAACTTTCTAATGCACACCAAATAGAGCTAGCTTATATAAACTCCATTCGGATTGTGTTGCACTCAGTGTCATTTCCCGCCTTGATTTCGTATGCACGGAATTTGTACCTCCCAGTGGAACTTGTAGTGGATGAAAGTTTCACGCCGACTCGGACGGATTCTCAATGCACGCCAAATTGGGCTTGGGCGTGTACGGAGTCCTTCGTGTTCTTTTGGCACCCAGTTTTATTTTATGCCTCGATTTTATACGCACGGAGTCTTTTGTACCCGTCGGAACACATTGTGCGGGAAAGTTTCATCTTGACTCGATGGAATCCAGATGCAAGCGAAGTGAGCTATAGCATATATGAAGTCCATTCGGGTTGTTTGGCACCGTTTACCTAATGCCTCAATTTCAGTATGCACGTAGTCTACAGCTCCCAGTGGAAACTCCAGTGGATGAAGTTTCACTCTGACTTGGATGGATTCGAAATTCTCACCAAAGTGAGCTAAGGGGTATGTTAATCCATTCGAATTGTTTATCACTTAGTTTTATTCCATGCATCGATTTAAACGCATGGAGTTTGCAACTCCGGTGGAACTTGTAGTGGATGAAAGTTTCACACCGACTCGGACGGATTCACAGTGCTTGCCAAACAGGGCTAGGGCGTATATGAAACCCTTTCGGGCTGTTCTGCACTCTGTTTTAGTTCGTGCCTCAATTTCGCGCAGCGCGCAGTTTCTAGTACCAGCGGCCCCGTGGTGGATGAAAGTTTCATCCGACTTGAATCGATTGAAATGCACCGCATCGAGCTGGGGTGTATGTGAAGTCCATTCAGGTTGTTTGGCATTCAGTTTTATTTCGCGCATCGATTTCCTACGCGTGGAGTTTGTAATACCGTCGGAACCCGTTTGTGCGGAAACATTCACACTACATCGGCGGAACCGAAATGCAAGCCAAGCGCGGCACGGTTTATATGAAGTCCATTCAGGTTGTTTGGCGTCATTTTTACTTCGTGCGCGATATCATGCGCTCGGAGTCTATAGCTTCCACTCGAAACCGTAGCAGATGAAAGTTTCACACCGGCTCGTACGGATTCCAAATGCATGCCAAACTGAGCTAGGGCGTATATGAAATCCATTCGCATTATTTCGCACTCAGTTCTATTTCGTGCCTCGATTTCATACACATGCAATTTGAAGTACGCAGCGGACCCCGTACTGGATGAAAGTCTCGCACTAACTTGTAAGGATTCAAAATACACCACGCTGAGCTAGGGCATATGTGCAGTGCATTCAAAATGCACCAAGCTCTGCTCGGACAACTTTCTAATGCACACCAAATAGAGCTAGCTTATATAAACTCCATTCGGATTGTGTTGCACTCGGTGTCATTTCCGCCTTGATTTCGTATGCACGAATTTGTACCTCCAGTGGAACTTGTAGTGGATGAAAGTTTCACGCCGACTGACGGATTCTCAATGCACGCCAAATTGGGCTTGGCGTGTAACGAGTCCTTCGTGTTCTTTGGCACCCATTTTATTTTATGCCTCGATTTTATACGCACGAGTCTTTTGTACCGTCGGAACACATTGTGCGGGAAAGTTTCATACTGACTCAGATGGAATCCAGATGCAAGCCGAAGTGAGCTATAGCATATATGAAGTCCATTCGGGTTGTTTGGCACTCGGTTTACCTAATGCCTCAATTTCGTATGCACGTAGTCTACAGCTCCCAGTGGAAACTCCAGTGGATGAAGTTTCACTCTGACTTGGATGGATTCGAAATTCTCACCAAAGTGAGCTAAGGGGTATGTTAATCCATTCGAATTGTTTATCACTTAGTTTTATTCCATGCATCGATTTCGTACGCATGGAGTTTGCAGCTCCGGTGGAACTTGTAGTGGATGAAAGTTTCACACCGACTCGGACGGATTCACAGTGCTTGCCAAACAGGGCTAGGGCGTATATGAAACCCTTTCGGGCTGTTCTGCACTCTGTTTTAGTTCGTGCCTCAATTTCGCACGCGTGCAGTTTCTAGTACCCAGCGGCCCCCGTGGTGGATGAAAGTTTCATACTGACTTGAATCGATTCGAAATGCACCGCATCGAGTGGGGTGTATGTGAAGTCCATTCAGGTTGTTTGGCATTCAGTTTTATTTCGCGCATCGATTTCCTACGCGTGGAGTTTGTAATACCCGTCGGAACCCGTTTGTGCGGGAAACATTCACACTACATCAGGCGGAACCGAAATGCAAGCCAAAGCGAAGTACGGTTTATATGAAGTCCATTCAGGTTGTTTGGCAGTCATTTTTACTTCGTGCCGCGATATCATGCGCTCGGAGTCTATAGCTTCCACTAGAAACCGTAGCAGATGAAAGTTTCACACCGGCTCGTACGGATTCCAAATGCATGCCAAACTGAGCTAGGGCGTATATGAAATCCATTCGCATTATTTCGCACTCAGTTCTATTTCGTGCCTCGATTTCATACACATGCAATTTGAAGTACGCAGCGGACCCCGTACTGGATGAAAGTCTCGCACTAACTTGTAAGGATTCAAAATACACCACGCTGAGCTAGGGCATATGTGCAGTGCATTCAAAATGCACCAAGCTCTGCTCGGACAACTTTCTAATGCACACCAAATAGAGCTAGCTTATATAAACTCCATTCGGATTGTGTTGCACTCAGTGTCATTTCCCGCCTTGATTTCGTATGCACGGAATTTGTACCTCCCAGTGGAACTTGTAGTGGATGAAAGTTTCACGCCGACTCGGACGGATTCTCAATGCATGCCAAATTGGGCTTGGGCGTGTACGGAGTCCTTCGTGTTCTTTTGGCACCCAGTTTTATTTTATACCTCGATTTTATACGCACGGAGTCTTTTGTACCCGTCGGAACACATTGTGCGGGAATGTTTCATACTGACTCAGATGGAATCCAGATGCAAGCCGAAGTGAGCTATAGCATATATGAAGTCCATTCTGGTTGTCTGGCACTCGGTTTACCTAATGCCTCAATTTCGTACGCACGTGGTCTACAGCTCCCAGTGGAAACTGCAGTGGATGAAGTTTCACTCTGACTTGGATGGATTCGAAATTCTCACCAAAGTGAGCTAAGGGGTATGTTAATCCATTCGAATTGTTTATCACTTAGTTTTATTCCATGCATCGATTTCGTACGCATGGAGTTTGCAGCTCCCGGTGGAACTTGTAGTGGATGAAAGTTTCACACCGACTCGGACGGATTCACAGTGCTTGCCAAACAGGGCTAGGGCGTATATGAAACCCTTTCGGGCTGTTCTGCACTCTGTTTTAGTTCGTGCCTCAATTTCGCACGCGTGCAGTTTCTAGTACCCAGCGGCCCCCGTGGTGGATGAAAGTTTCATACTGACTTGAATCGATTCGAAATGCGCCAGACTGAGCTGGGGTGTATGTGAAGTCCATTCTGGTTGTTTGGCATTCAGTTTTATTTCGCGCATCGATTTCCTACGCGTGGAGTTTGTAATACCCGTCGGAACCCGTTGTGCGGGAAACATTCACACTACCTCAGGCGGAACCGAAATGCAAGCCAAAGCGGCACGGTTTATATGAAGTCCATTCAGGTTGTTTGGCACTCATTTTTACTTCGTGCGCGATATCATGCGCTCGAGTCTATAGCTTCCATGGGAATCAGAGCGGATGAAAGTTTCACACCGGCTCATACGGATTCCAAATGCATGCCAAACTGAGCTAGGGCGTATATGAAATCCATTCGCATTATTTCGCACTCAGTTCTATTTCGTGCCTCGATTTCATACACATGCAACTTGAAGTACGCAGCGGACCCCGTACTGGATGAAAGTCTCGCACTAACTTGTAAGGATTCAAAATACACCACGCTGAGCTAGGGCATATGTGCAGTGCATTCAAAATGCACCAAGCTCTGCTCGGACAACTTTCTAATGCACACCAAATAGAGCTAGCTTATGTAAACTCCATTCGGATTGTGTTGCACTCAGTGTCATTTCCCGCCTTGATTTCGTATGCACGGAATTTGTACCTCCCAGTGGAACTTGTAGTGGATGAAAGTTTCACGCCGACTCGGACGGATTCTCAATGCACGCCAAATTGGGCTTGGGCGTGTACGGAGTCCTTCGTGTTCTTTTGGCACCCAGTTTTATTTTATGCCTCGATTTTATACGCACGGAGTCTTTTGTACCCGTCGGAACACATTGTGCGGGAAAGTTTCATACTGACTCAGATGGAATCCAGATGCAAGCCGAAGTGAGCTATAGCATATATGAAGTCCATTCGGGTTGTTTGGCACTCGGTTTACCTAATGCCTCAATTTCGTACGCACGTAGTCTACAGCTCCCAGTGGAAACTGCAGTGGATGAAGTTTCACTCTGACTTGGATGGATTCGAAATTCTCACCAAAGTGAGCTAAGGGGTATGTTAATCCATTCGAATTGTTTATCACTTAGTTTTATTCCATGCATCGATTTCGTACGCATGGAGTTTGCAGCTCCCGGTGGAACTTGTAGTGGATGAAAGTTTCACACCGACTCAGACGGATTCACAGTGCTTGCCAAACAGGGCTTGGGCGTATATGAAACCCTTTCGGGCTGTTCTGCGCTCTGTTTTAGTTCGTGCCTCAATTTCGCACGCGTGCAGTTTCTAGTGCCCAGCGGCCCCCGTGGTGGATGAAAGTTTCATACTGACTTGAATCGATTCGAAATGCTCCAGACTGAGCTGGGGTGCATGTGAAGTCCATTCAGGTTGTTTGGCATTCAGTTTTATTTCGCGCATCGATTTCCTACACGTGGAGTTTGTAATACCCGTCGGAACCCGTTGTGCGGGAAACATTCACACTACCTCGGGCGGAACCGAAATGCAAGCCAAAGTGAAGCACGGTTTATATGAAGTCCATTCAGGTTGTTTGGCACTCATTTTTACTTCGTGCCGCGATATCATGCGCTCGGAGTCTATAGCTTCCACTGGAAACCGTAGCAGATGAAAGTTTCACACCGGGTCGGACGGATTCCAAATGCTTGCCAAACTGAGCTAGGGCGTATGTGAAATCCATTCGCATTATTTTGCACTCAGTTCTATTTCGTGCCTCGATTTCATACGCATGCAATTTGAAGTACGCAGCGGACCCCGTACTGGATGAAAGTCTCGCTCTAACTTGTAAGGATTCAAAATGCACCACGCTGAGCTAGGGCATATGTGCAGTGCATTCAAAATGCACCAAGCTCAGCTCGGACAACTTTCAAATGCACACCAAATAGACCTAGGCTTATATGAACTCCATTCGGATTGCGTTGCACTCAGTGTCATTTCCTGCCTTGATTTCGTATGCACGGAATTTGTACCTCCCAGTGGAACTTGTAGTGGATGAAAGTTTCATGCCGACTCGGACGGATTCTCAAAGCACGCCAAATTAGGCTTGGGCGTGTACGGAGTCCGTTCCTTTTCTTTTGGCACCCTGTTTTATTTTATGCCTCGATTTTATACGCACGGAGTCTGTTGTACCCGTCGGAACACATCATGTGGGAAAGTTTCATACCGACTCGGATGGAATCAAGATGCAAGCCGAAGTGAGCTATAGCATATATGAAGTCCATTCGATTTCGTACGCACGTAGTCTACAGCTCCCAGTGGAAACTGCAGCGGATGAAGTTTCATTCTGACTTGGATGGATTCGAAATGCTCACCAAAGTGGGCTAAGGGGTATGTGAATCCATTCGAATTGTTTATCACTTAGTTTTATTCCATGCATCGATTTCGTACGCGTGGAGTTTCCAGCTCCTGGTCGAACTTGTAGTGTATGAAAGTTTCACACCGACTCGGACGGATTCACAGTGCTTGCCAAACAGGGCTAGGGCGTATATGAAACCCTTTCGGGCTGTTTTGCACTCTGTTTTAGTTCGTGCCTCAATTTCGCACGCGTGCAGTTTATAGTACCCAGCGGCCCCCGTGGTGGATGAAAGTTTCATACTGACTTGAATCGATTCGAAATGCGCCAGACTGAGCTGGGGTGTATGTGAAGTCCATTCAGGTTGTTTGGCATTCAGTTTTATTTCGCGCATCGATTTCCTACGCGTGGAGTTTGTAATACCCGTCGGAACCCGTTGTGCGGGAAACATTCACACTACCTCGGGCGGAACGAAATGCAAGCCAAAGCGATGTACGGTTTACATGAAGTCCATTCAGGTTGTTTGGCACGCATTTTTACTTCGTGCCGCGATATCATGCGCTCAGAGTCTATAGCTTCCACTGGAAACCGTAGGAGATGAAGGTTTCACACCGGGTCGGACGGATTCCAAATGCTTGCCAAACTGTACTAGGGCGTATGTGAAATCCATTCGCATTATTTTGCACTCAGTTCTATTTCGTGCCTCGATTTCATACGTATGCAATTTGAAGTACGCAGCGGACCCCGTACTGGATGAAAGTCTCGCTCTAACTTGTAAGGATTCAAAATGCACCACGCCGAGCTAGGGCATATGTGCAGTGCATTCAAAATGCACCAAGCTCAGCTCGAACAACTTTCAAATGCACACCAAATATAGCTAGGCTTATATGAACTCCATTCGGATTGCGTTGCACTCAGTGTCATTTCCTGCCTTGATTTCGTATGCACAGAATTTGTACCTCCCAGTGGAACTTGTAGTGGATGAAAGTTTCACGCCGACTCGGACGGATTCTCAAAGCACGCCAAATTGGGCTTGGGTGTGTACGGAGTCCGTTCGTGTTCTTGTGGCACCCTGTTTTATTTTATACCTCGATTTTATACACACGGAGTCTGTTGTACCCGTCGGAACACATTGTGCGGGAAAGTTTCATACCGACTCGGATGGAATCAAGATGCAAGCCGAAGTGAGCTATAGCATATATGAAGTCCATTCGGGTTGTTTGGCACTCGGTTTTACCTAATGCCTCGATTTAAATGCGCACGTACTCTGACTCGATGGAAACTGCAGTGGATGAAGTTTCACTCTGACTTGGATGGATTCGAAATGCTCACCAAAGTGGGCTAAGGGGTATGTGAATCCATTCGAATTGTTTATCACTTAGTTTTATTCCATGCATCGATTTCGCACGTATGGAGTTTGCAGCTCCCGGTGGAACTTGTAGTGGATGAAAGTTTCACACCGACTCGGACGGATTCACAGTGCTTGCCAAACAGGGCTAGGGCGTAAATGAAACCCTTTCGGGCTGTTTTGCACTCTGTTTTAGTTCGTGCCTCAATTTCGCACGCGTGCAGTTTATAGTAACCAGCGGCCCCCGTGGTGGGTGAAAGTTTCATACTGACTTGAATGGATTCGAACTGCACTAGACTGAGCTGGGGTGTATGTGAAGTCCATTCAGGTTGTTTGGCATTTAGTTTTATTTCGCGCATCGATTTCCTACGCGTGGAGTTTGTAGTACCCGTCGGAACCCGTTGTGCGGGAAACGTTCACACTACCTCGGGCGGAACCGAAATAAAAGCCAAAGCGAAGTACAGTTTATATGAAGTCCATTCAGGTTGTTTGGCTCACATTTTTACTTCGTGCCGCGATATCATGCGCTCAGAGTCTATAGCTTCCACTGGAAACCGTAGGAGATGAAGGTTTCACACCGGGTCGGACGGATTCCAAATGCTTGCCAAACTGCGCTAGGGCGTATGTGAAATCCATTCGCATTATTTCGCACTCAGTTCTATTTCGTGCCTCAATTTCATACGCATGCAATTTCAAGAACGCAGCGGGCCCCGTACTGGATGAAAGTCTCACTCTAACTTGTAAGGATTCAAAATGCACCACGCCGAGCTAGGGCATATGTGCAGTGCATTCAAAATGCACCAAGCTCAGCTCGGACAACTTTCAAATGCACACCAAATATAGCTAGGCTTATATGAACTCCATTCGGATTGCGTTGCACACAGTGTCATTTCCTGCCTTGATTTCGTATGCACAGAATTTGTACCTCCCAGTGGAACTTGTAGTGGATGAAAGTTTCACGCTGACTCGGACGGATTCTCAAATCACGCCAAATTGGGCTTGGGCGTGTACGGAGTCCGTTCGTGTTCTTTTGGCACCCTGTTATATTTTATGCCTCGATTTTATACGCACGGAGTCTGTTGTACCCGTCGGAACACATTGTGCGGGAAAGTTTCATACCGACTCGGATGGAATCAAGATGCAAGCCGAAGTGAGCTATAGCATATATGAAGTCCATTCGGGTTGTTTGGCACTCGGTTTTACCTAATGCCTCGATTTCGTACGAACGTACTCTACAGCTCCCAGTGGAAACTGCAGTGGATGAAGTTTCACTCTGACGTGGAGAAGGGCTACAAGATGCACAAGTCCAGCAAGGGCGGTCGAATCATGTTGGAGGCCCAACGCAAACCGACTTCGAATCCAATTCGGAGTCCAGGACCAGACCGCACTAAAACGGATGCCCAGATCGCATCCGGACTCCGTTTTGGACGTTCCACATATGTATGGAAAGCTGAGAAGACCACCTTTGCATTGGCTTTGGTCCCATGTCAAAATTCCTTCTGAGTCAACAGGAATCGTCGAAACAAGTGGGCATTCAGAATCTGTCAGGGTGCTGCGCCACCGTCTTTTGGGCCGATCGGCTTTGTATCGTGTTGGAGCCCATTAGGGGCGCGTCCAGGGGTTTTGCACGCCCCTAACTCCTTTATATCCAGCCGCCACCCCCACCATTAGGGTTTGGATTTTTCTTAGATCAATTCTGTCTTTGAACAGTTTCGCCATTCATCGGTTTGTGAGACCCAACTCTCGAGTGCTGAATCAATACATCTGCAATTCAGTTGTGTTCTTCCTTGTTCTTGCTTGTGTTCTTCGATTCGCAGGGAAGGATTAGCCTTCTTGGCGAGGTCAACCGGCTGCGCACGGTTGATAACCTGAGGAGACGTGGTGCTGCGATTGCGGGGTTCGGAACGTGTCGTTTGGAAGCCGGATCGATTTGTGTCGCGCCTCCACCAAATCGAACGTATCCAGAACCTGTTGGAAGATCGGGACCCCGTCCCCATCAAGTGGTAATCAGAGCTTCAGGTGTTCCTTCAGGTTCGAGAATACCCTACCTTTGTTGTTTTGGTTTCATCCTAGAGTCCAAGAAAAGCCCTACAAAAAATTTTGTAGTCGTAGATTGTTTCCTGTCCCAGATCTTGTTTAGCCTTTTGCACAATTTAATTTCAGAGTCCGTAGTGTTGAGTTTGTGTCCTTAGTCGAGTTGTGTTGCTGGTTTAGATCGTGTTTTGTTTCGGGTTATCTTGCTTCCGCCACCTCTCATACAAACCCTAGCTGTCATCCATCGCGTATTCCACCCTCTGTTTTTGTTTTCCCACCCATATCCCACCCTCTGTTTGAGTCATCCTTCGCGTCTCGTGATCACACAACACCATCCCCACCTTTCCCGAGCTTCGCCACCAATTTCCACCAATTTCCTCCACCCGATTTCGTTTGGCCTCCACAGAAACCATAATTGAGTCCTATCTTCAAACGGCCATAACTTTTGCATACGGACTCAAATCAGCGATTTTTTTGAAATTGGGTGAAATTAAATTTACATCCGATACTCCCCAACCGTCGGGTTCGCGATTTTATTTTCCGAAATTCGGCCTGGAAAGTGCAGTACTCGAGCTCGAAATTGAATCACCGAATTTACTGACACATTCATTATTTTCTGTAGGCCACACCTTACATCCGATTGAGTTGAAATTTTGTGTGGTTCCTATTTCTGTGCTCTGCTCTGTGGAACAAATATAAAAAATACAAAAAAAAGAAAAATTTCGGCTTAGTAGAGAAGAGAGAGAAAAGTGCTATCCGTGGCCAAAAAAAAAGAAAGAAAGAAAAAAAAGAGAAAAACCGGACAGAGCACAGTTTTAGGTGACAGAGCTTCATTTGTTTTGTGCTTATGCTGAATTAAGTTTCTCATTCCCTGGCCATCTTTGTTGTTGTCTTCGCTTACTTTCTGGCCGTGATTCCTTGTTCATCATATCCTAACACTGATATAGGACACATTTAGGCCAGCAACTAGGACCAGTGCTTTGGACATTTATTCAGCATTACTATCTGTTATTGATTTGTGTTCCACTGATATATTTGGCCTTCCAAGCTCCATATATCTACTTCGGGATAGCACAGTTTTGACCCTTGCAATCGTACCCACGCTCGACATGGTTTCACGAACCAGCCACCGGTTGTACCACCCTCGCTTTGGTAAGAACACTTGCAAGAGCTTGGTAAGCCACTTCCTTTGCGAGATTCCACTGCCCTTCATTTGTAGTTGATAGGGATAATCCTTTTGTTTTCCCTGTGTTTCCACTAACCATGGCAGGAGACGAAGGACATGGGTCACCGGTCGATTTCAACGAGTGTGTTAGTCGCGGCCAGCTACAAGCTGCGCTCGACAAACAAAATGCTTCACTCGGCGCGAGAATGGACACCATCGTCGCCGCCATTGCCAAGTTGAACACCACGGAAGGCATTGAGCGGGTGGAGCGGCGGTTGGCTGACCTCACTGGTCGGATGGACAAATTGGAGGCACGCCTGCCACCTGTCAATGATGGCCATCGTCATGATGATGACACAGTGTATGATGCAGATGGCAACATTGATCGGCGACACAAGATGCACGACTACGTCGGCGTCTTCACAAAACCGGCGAGGTATGGGAGGTAATAACTAGAACCGTCATGGTAACGACGACCCTTTGCTAAAGTCAAGTTTACCATTCCATCTTTTGCTGGTCTTTATGATGCTGATATATATCTTGATTGGGAGATGACGGTAGAGCAGAAATTTAATTCTCACTTGGTTCTGAACAACATAGAGTTAGACAAGCTACTAGTGAGTTTAAGGACTTTGCTATTATCGGTGGAATGAACTAAGTAACATGCGCTTACAACCTGATACATGGGAGCAGTTAAAAGAAGATATGAGTAATCGCTTTGTTCCTCCCACATATAAACTTGAATTGAGAAAAAATTGCAGCGCTTAGAACAAGGTGATCGTTGCATTCGGGACTATTATGCTGAGCTTCAAAAGGGTATGATGCGTTGTGGGGTTGTTGAGGACACAGAGGATAAGATTTGTCGTTTCTACGGGGTTACGGCGTGAAATTCAGGATATTGTTGATTATAAAGAATTTACTATCACAACCAGTTGTTCCACCTTGCTATGCTTGCAGAAAAGAATTGCAGGGCGCAAGGAATCAGCGAAGGCACGCACCGAACGACCCTTCTACACGCGCGAACGACTACATCGGCGGGACTGCCCAAGTCTTCTTGAATTTTCGTTCTCCTCCACCACCTGTGAACAAGATTGCAGCAGCGCCACCGAAGCCACCTTCAAAAATTCTTTGCGAGTTCCAGCCAAGAGTAGTTCTTCTTCCGTGGCTTCAGCGGGTCGCTCCTCCGACATTCAGTGCCATCGCTGCCATGGGCTTGGTCATGTGCGTAAGAATTGCCCTAGCTAACGGGCATACATCGCCACGAAGATGGAGGCTACATCAGCGCCGGATGTCGAGGAGGATGATGATGTTGCTGCTGCCTCGGATGACAATGGCGGTGGTGATGACGACTGGTCCTTGGTGGGGCGTCCACAGCGACGCTACGGAGCATCATTGTGCAGCGAGTCCTCAGCACACAGGTACAACAAACCGACAAGCTTCAACGCCATAATTTGTTTCAGACTTTCTTCGCAATCAAGAACCGGCGTGCACGTGTTATCATTGATGGAGGAAGCTACAACAACTTGGTGAGTTCTGATTTGGTCAAGAAGCTTGGCTTGACCACGCGACCACATCCACATCCATACCATATTCAGTGGTTAAATGATTCTGGAAAAGCTAAGGTAACGCAAACATGCCGAGTCCATTTTTCCATTGGTGGTTATGCTGATCATGTTGATTGTGATGTGGTTCCCATGCAAGCATGCTCTCTTTTATTGGGTCGACCTTGGGAATTTGATAATGATGCTTTACACCATGGTAGTAGTAACAAATACACTTTTATGCATAAGGGAAAGAAAGTTACTTTACTGCCTTTGACCCCAACTGAGATTATAGAGGCTGATAGGGAGAGAGTTGCTGCTGCTAATGATACAAAGGAACATGATAAATCTGAAAAACAGCAAGTAATCCATTTGAAAAATTCTGTTATGCTTGCCACAAAATCAGACCTTGCTGAAATTGATGATGTTCATGATACATGCTATGCTTTTGTGTGCAAAGATGCCTTATTTTCTCTTGATAATATACCTTGCACTTTGCCTGCTCCTGTCACTAACCTTTTGCAGGAGTTTAGAGATGTTTTCCCTGATGAGATACCTCCAGGACTTCCACCCATTCGTGGGATTGAGCACCAGATTGACTTGATTCCTGGAGCGAGCTTGCCAAATCGTGCGCCGTACAGGACCAATCCTGAAGAGACTAAGGAGATTCAGCGACAAGTCCAAGATCTTTTGGACCGTGGGTACGTACGTGAGAGCCTTAGTCCTTGTGCTGTTCCTGTTCTTTTGGTTCCTAAAAAAGATGGTTCTTGGCGTATGTGTGTAGATTGTAGAGCCATTAACAACATTACTATAAGGTATCGTCATCCTATTCCTAGGCTAGACGACATGCTTGATGAGTTGTGTGGTGCTATAATTTTCACAAAGATTGACTTGCGTAGTGGATACCACCAAATAAGAATGAAACTTGGCGATGAATGGAAAACTGCTTTTAAAACTAAGTTCGGCTTGTATGAGTGGTTAGTCATGCCTTTTGGGTTAACTAATGCACCTAGCACTTTCATGAGATTAATGAGCGAAGTTTCGTCCTTTCATTGGCAAATTTGTGGTCGTTTACTTTGATGATATCTTGATTTATAGCAAGTCCATGGATGAACATTTGAATCACTTACGTGCTGTTTTTAATGCTTTGAGAGATGCACGTTTGTTTGGTAACCTTGACAAGTGCACCTTTGCACGGATCGAGTCTCTTTTCTTGGCTATGTTGTGACTCCACAGGGCATTGAGGTTGATAGAGCCAAGGTGGAGGCGATATGGAGTTGGCCCACGCCCACGACAGTCTCCCAAGTGCGGAGTTTTCTTGGCCTTGCAGGATTTTATCGCCGCTTTGTCAAAGAATTCAGCACCATTGCGACACCGTTGATTGAGTTGACAAAGAAGGCCGTCGTGTTCCATTGGGGGCCATCATAAGAGGAGTCCTTTAATCTTTTGAAGGACAAGTTTACACATGCACCATTGCTCCAACTTCCGGATTTTGGTAAGACTTTCGAGCTCGAATGTGATGCTAGCGGAATTGGTATTGGTGGTGTTTTGATGCAAGAAGGTAAACCTGTTGCCTACTTTAGTGAAAAATTGAATGGTCCTGCTCTTAATTATTCCACGTATGATAAAGAATTGTATGCTCTTGTTCGTTCTTTAGAGACGTGGCAACACTATTTATGGCCTAAAGAATTTGTCATTCATTCCGATCATGAATCACTTAAGCATATTCGTAGTCAAACCAATTTGAATCGTAGACATGCTAAGTGGGTTGAATTTATTGAATCTTTTCCTTATGTCATTAAACACAAGAAAGGGAAGGATAATGTGATTGCTGATGCTTTGTCTCGCCGTTATACCATGTTGTCTCAGCTTGATTGTCGCATTTTGGTCTTGAAACTATTAAAGGACAATATGCTCTTGATGCTGATTTTAAGGATGTGTTGTTGCATTGTAAAGAGGGACAAGCATGGAATAAATTCATGATCAATGATGGTTTTTGTTTAGAGCTAACCGTCTATGCATTCCAGTTGGATCCGTTCGTCTTTTGTTGTTGCAGGAGGCGCATGGAGGCGGTTTGATGGGACATTTTGGTGCTAAAAGACGGAGGACGTTTTGGCCACACACTTCTTTTGGCCAAAGATGAGGCGAGATGTTGAGCGGTTTGTAGCTCGCTGCACTACATGTCAAAAGCTAAGTCTCGCTTGAATCCACATGGTTTATATATGCCTCTTCCTGTTCCTTCTATTCCGTGGGCAGATATTTCTATGGACTTTGTTTTAGGATTGCCCAGGACTAAGAGGGGAGGATAGCATTTTGTTGTTGTGGATCGCTTTTCTAAGATGGCTCACTTTATACCATGTCATAAAACCGATGATGCCGTTCATATTGCTGACCTCTTTTTCAAAGAGATAGTTCGTTTGCATGGTATGCCTTCTACTATTGTTTCAGATCGTGATGTCAAGTTCTTGAGTCACTTTTGGTGTACTCTATGGAACAAGTTGGGTACAAAGTTGTTGTTCTCTACAACATGTCACCCACAAACTGATGGCCAAACTGAGGTAGTGAACCGCACATTGTCTACCATGTTGAGAGCTATTTTGAAGAACAATTTGAAGTTGTGGGAAGAGTGTTTGCCGCATGTTGAGTTCGCATATAATCGAGCGGAACACTCCACCACTAAGGTAAGTCCTTTTCAGGTAGTGTATGGATTCAATCCCCGTGCCCCTATTGATATTTTACCTTTGCCTACTAGTGAGAGACTTCATAATGATGCTAAGGAGCGTGCTGATTTTATTGTCCAAATGCATGAGACTACTAAGGCAAACATTGAAAAGATGAATGAAAAATATAGGATTGCTGGTAGTAAAGGTCGAAAGGAAGTTACACTTGAACCGGGTGATTTTGTTTGGTTGCACTTGAGAAAGGATCGATTTCCTGAGTTAAGAAAATCAAAATTGATGCCTAGAGCTGCTGGCCCTTTTAAGATAATTGAGAAGATAAATGATAATGCATATAAACTTGAGTTGCCTCCCGAGTTTGGGGTTAGTCCCACCTTTAACATTTCAGATTTGAAGCCATACTTGGGAGAAGAAGATGAGGCTGAGTTGAGGACAACTCCGCTTCAAGAGGGGGAGGATGATGAGGACATCACTTCTTCGGATACATACAACACTCCTCCACTTGACATTCAAGGACCAATCACTAGAGCTCGCGCCCGACGATTGAATTTACAGGTGAGCTCGTTCCTAAGTACTTCCTTTTGTTCATTCGAGAATAGATTGCTACCTAATGATTTAATTATGATTAGGAACCATGGAGAGGACCTGGAAGTACTTGGAGAAGGGCTACAAGACGCACAAGTCCAGCAAGGGCGGTCGAATTATGTTGGAGGCCCAACTCAAACCGACTTCGAATCCAATTCGGAGTCCAGGACCAGACCGCACTAAAACGGATGCCCAGATCGCATCCGGACTCCGTTTTGAACGTTCCACATATGTATGGAAAGCTGAGAAGACCACCTTTCCAATGGCTTTGCTCCCATGTCAAAATTCCTTCTGAGTCAACGGGAATCGTCGAAACAAGTGGTCATTCAGAATCTGTCAGGGTGCTGCGCCACCGTCTTTTGGGCCGATCGGCTTTGTATCGTGTTGGAGCCCATTAGGGGCGCGTCCAGGGGTTTTGCACGCCCCTAACTCCTTTATATCCAGCCGCCACCCCCACCATTAGGGTTTGGGTTTTGGTTAGATCAATTCTGTCTTTGAACAGTTTCGCCGTTCATCGGTTTGTGAGACCCCAACTCTCGAGTGCTGAATCAACACATCTGCAATTCAGTTGTGTTCTTCCTTGTTCTTGCTTGTGTTCTTCGATTCGCAGGCAAGGATTTGCCTTCTTGGCGAGGTCAACCGGCTGCGCACGGTTGATAACCTGAGGAGACGTGGTGCTGCGATTGCGGGGTTCGGGACCCCGTCCCCATCACACGGAGTCTGTTGTACCCGTCGGAACACATTGTGCGGGAAAGTTTCATACCGACTCGGATGGAATCAAGATGCAAGCCGAAGTGAGCTATAGCATATATGAAGTCCATTCGGGTTGCTTGGCACTCGGTTTTACCTAATGCCTCGATTTAAAGACGCGACGTAGTCTACAGCTCGATGGAAGCGTAGTGGATGAAGTTTCACTCTGACTTGGATGGATTCGAAATGCTCACCAATGTGAGCAAAGGGGTATGTGAATCCATTCCAATTGTTTATCACTTAGTTTTATTCCATGCATCGATTTCGTACGCATGGAGTTTGCAGCTCCCGGTGGAACTTGTAGTGGATGAAAGTTTCACAGCGACTCGAACGGATTCACAGTGCTTGCCAAACAGGGCTAGGGTGTATATGAAATCCTTTCGGGCTGTTTTGCACTCTGTTTTAGTTCGTGCCTCAATTTCGCACGCGTGCAGTTTATGTTGGTGATATGCCCTAGAGGCAACATGGAGATGTTGAATATATCACATACTATGTTTATGATACATTGGTTTGGGGTGTATGTGAAGTCCATTCAGGTTGTTTGGCATTCAGTTTTATTTCGCGCATCGATTTCCTACGCGTGGAGTTTGTAATACCCGTCGGAACCCGTTGTGCGGGAAACATTCACGCTACCTCGGGCGGAACCGAAATGCAATCCAAAGCAAAGTACGGTTTATATGAAGTCCATTCAGGTTGTTTGGCACGCATTTTTACTTCGTGCCGAGATATCAAGCGCTCACAGTCTATAGCTTCCACTGGAAACCGTAGCAGATGAAGGTTTCACACCGGGTCGGACGGATTCCAAATGCTTGCCAAACTGAGCTAGGGCGTATGTGAAATCCATTCGCATTATTTCGCACTCAGTTCTATTTTGTGCCTCGATTTCATACGCATGCATTTTGAAGTACGCAGCGGACCCCGTACTGGATGAAAGTCTCGCTCTAACTTGTAAGGATTCAAAATGCACCACGCTGAGCTAGGGCATATGTGTAGTGCATTCAAAATGCACCAAGCTCAGCTCGGACAACTTTCAAATGCACACCAAATAGACTAGGCTTATATGAACTCCATTCGGATTGCGTTGCACTCAGTGTCATTTCCTGCCTTGATTTCGTATGCACGGAATTTGTACCTCCAAGTGGAACTTGTAGTGGATGAAAGTTTCACGCCGACTCGGACGGATTCTCAATGCACGCCAAATTGGGCTTGGGCGTGTACGGAGTCCGTTCGTGTTCTTTTGGCACCCTGTTTTATTTTATGCCTCGATTTTATACGCACAGAGTCTGTTGTACCCGTCGGAACACATTGTGCGGGAAAGTTTCATACCGACTCGGATGGAATCAAGATGCAAGCCGAAGTGAGCTATAGCATATATGAAGTCCATTCGGGTTGTTTGGCACTCGGTTTTACCTAATGCCTCGATTTCGTACGCACGTAGTCTACAGCTCCCAGTGGAAACTGCAGTGGATGAAGTTTCACTCTGACTTGAATAGATTCGAAATGCTCACCAATGTAAGCAAAGGGGTATGTGAATCCATTCCAATTGTTTATCACTTAGTTTTATTCCATGCATCGATTTTGTACGCATGGAGTTTGCAGCTCCCGGTGGAACTTGTAGTGGATGAAAGTTTCACAGCGACTCGGACGGATTCACAGTGCTTGCCAAACAGGGCTAGGGTGTATATGAAACCCTTTCGGGCTGTTTTGCACTCTGTTTTAGTTCGTGCCTCAATTTCGCACACGTGCAGTTTATAGTACCCAGCGGCCCCCGTGGTGGATGAAAGTTTCATACTGACTTGAATCGATTCGAAATGCGCCAGACTGAGCTGGGGTGTATGTGAAGTCCATTCAGGTTGTTTGGCATTCAGTTTTATTTCGCGCATCGATTTCCTACGCGTGGAGTTTGTAATACCTGTCGGAACCCGTTGTGCGGGAAACATTCACACTACCTCGGGCAGAACCGAAATGCAAGCCAAAGCGAAGTACAGTTTATATGAAGTCCATTCAGGTTGTTTGGCACGCATTTTTACTTCGTGCCGCGATATCATGCGCTCAGAGTCTATAGCTTCCACTGGAAACCGTAGCATATGAAAGTTTCACACCGGGTCGGACGGGTTCCAAATGCATGCCAAACTGAGCTAGGGCGTATATGAAATCCATTCGCATTATTTCGCACGCAGTTCTATTTCGTGCCTCGATTTCATATGCATGCAATTTGAAGTACGCAGCGGACCTCGTACTGGATGAAAGTCTCGCTCCAACTTGTAAGGATTCAAAATGCACCACGCTGAGCTAGGGCATATGTGCAGTGCATTCAAAATGCACCAAGCTCAGCTCGGACAACTTTCAAATGCACACCAAATAGAGCTAGGCTTATATGAACTCCATTCGGATTGCGTTGCACTTAGTGTCATTTCCTGCCTTGATTTTGTATGCACGGAATTTGTACCTCCCAGTGGAACTTGTAGTGGATGATAGTTTCACGCCGACTCGGACGGATTCTCAATGCACGCTGTTGTGGCTACTGACCAAACAGGGAGAGAGATGGTAGTGGGGAGTGATGAAGATAAGTGTAATGGCCTGGGTTGATGAGGACATCCTTTCCATGCATACAACCATGCCGACTCCATATCAAACTGAAACTATGATACAAGGACCAATGACTAGAGCGCGAGCACGTCTGCTTAACCATCAGGTGAATGCGTTCCTAAGTTTGCATACAAATGTTTCAAAGAATGGAATACTACTTAATTCTTGTGATGATTTAATTGTCCTTAGGAACCATGGGGAAGAACCACATGAGCTCAAGTATAGAAGTGGAACCGTCAAGCGCAAACCAAGTCCTGTTCACGAGTTTGACTCGGATTCGGCCTTGTTGACAACGCCTACTTCAAACGGCCGTAACTTTTGATCCAGAAGGTTTCTCAGGGCCCATGAGTACTTGTTGGAAAGCTCTTGAAGTCTACTTTCAGATGGATCCGGCCTCACCTCCAAATTCCATCCGAGTCGACCAGAAACTGCAAAACAATTCACGTCGCTTTTCCAGTCCGAGTCAAAGTGGGCCTTGGGCCTTGTAATTCGAGTCCTATTCGGCTTCCTTGTGTTTTGGCCGACCCTCCACCTTCCGTGACCCTTAAATAGGCAGCCGCACCCTCTTCTAGGGTTTGGGTTTTGTTTAGACTAAGTTAGCTTTTGCTGCTTTGCCTTGTACTCGCGCGTGTCGGCTAGACCGCCCGAATACTTGTCTTCGGAACCCCACCGTTTCTCTGTTTTGGATTGAATCTTACATCGTTATTTGCAATTGAGTTGCTGTTCATCTTGTTCTTGCTTGTTCTTCGATTGCTTGCAGGAAGAAGAACCCTCGTGGTTAGGTTGATCGTGCGCCGACAAGGTCACGAACAATCTCTGGAGTTGGTGTATCGATCGCTAAGGCGCAACGTCCCTGGATGGTTGTAGTCGGGTCGTCAACGTCATCTCTTTTCCCAATCGAATCTACCACTCTCATCGAAAGATCGGGACCCCTAGTGCTATCATGGGTCCTCCCCATGGCTTGCTCGTATATATACATACACATGAGGAGTGCTTTTACAGTTATACCCTTACATCAGGTTATCCCCTCTGGGGGTAGTTATGTCATTACACATGGCCTATTCTGGGCCTTATAATCTCCTACCAGGCCTGCTGGGTTTAGGTGGGGGCCACCCCTAGGATAGGAGCCTCTCATGGTGAAGGGCTTCACAGGGCCGAAGCCATGTTGTCGAGTCCTTTGGCCCCCTCCGTCCCCTGCGGCCTGTGAATTCCTCCGAGCTTGTTGTTGGGGGGCCTGAAGTCTGGTATGGTGGTAGCGGAGGCTGGCGCCTAGTCGTAGTAGATGCGCACGCTCCGTCCCCTACCCTTGAGCGGGCGCGCGCGGGTGGCGCCTAGTCGTAGTAGATGCATGCGCTCGTCCCTACCCTTGAGCGGGCGCGGCGGTGGCGCCTAGTCGAAGTAGATGCGCGCGCTCCGTCCCCTACCCTTTGAGCGGGTGGCAGCGGTGGCGCCCAAGTCCAAGCGAGGCGCGCGCTCCGTCCCCTACCCTTGAGCGGGTGGCGTGGCTGGCGCCCAAGTCGTAGGCGCGCGCTCCGTCCCCTACCCTTCGAACGGGTGGTAGCCAAGCTGGCGCCCAAGTCAAAGTAGACGCGCGTGCTCCGTCCCCTACCCTTCGGACGGGTGGCAGCGAAGCTGGCGCCCAAGTCGATGTAGACGCGCGTGCTCCGTCCCCTACCCTTCGGACGGGTGGCGCGGCTGGCCCCAAGTCGGAAAGGCGCGGCGCGCTCCGCCCCTACCCGTCGCGACGGGTGGCAGCGGCCGGCGCCCAAGTCGAAGAGACGCGCGCTCGTCGCCTACCCCTCGAGCGGGTGGCGGCGGCCTGGCGCCTGGTCGAATGGCGCGCGCGCTCCATCCCCTACCCTTGAGCGTGGTGGCGGGCTGGCGCCAAGTCGGTAGACGCGCACGCCCGCCCCTACCCTTCGAGCGGGTGGCAACGGGTGGCGCCCAAGTCGAGACGACGCGACGCTCCGTCCCTACCCTTCGAACGGGTGGCAGCGGCCGGGCCTGGTCGGCAGACGCGCGACGCTCCGCCCCATACCCTTGAGCGTGGTGGCGCGGCCGCGCCCAAGTCGGCGAAGCGCGCGCGCTCCGTCCCCTACCCTTCGAACGGGTGGCAGCGGCCGCACCAAGTCGGCAGACGCGCGCGCTCCGTCCCCTACCCTTGAGCGGGTGGCGCGAAGGCTGGCGCCTAGTCGGCGAGGCGCGCGCGCCCGCCCCTACCCTTGAGCGGGTGGCGGTGATCGCGATCGGAGCTTGGCGCCGGTATGGTTGCGCTCCGGGGCTGTTGTGACCTTGCAGTCTCGTAGTGCGCTTTTAATGGCGGCTGGAATTACGTCGACGCCTGTCCTGGCAAAAGTCAGGCTGTCGCATTGTGCGCGCCGCCATGCTGCAGTGGGGCGCGTGGCGACTCACGATCGGTGCGCGTGGGATGTGGCGGTTGCGTGATCGCGCCGTTCGCCTCATCCCCGAGAAGTTGGGCGCGTGTTGAAGAGGTAGGGCGCCAGGCGCTGCTTGGCCACCTACCAGGCGCGGCCCTCTAAGCCCCAGCGGTTCTTCTTTCCAAATCTTGGACAACCGAATCGCTGGGAATTTGATCCGTCTGCGTGCTGAGCCACAAGGCAGGCGAGCGGCCTTTATAAGGTGCTAGTGTTGAGGTGGAGGCACCCTTTCTTGCTTTGCTTTTTGATCTGCCGTTTCGCCTGCGCTCGTGCTAATTGTCACACCAGTTGCTCCTTTGCCTGCTTCTTCTTCTTCTCTCGTCGCGAAGAGCGATGGCTAGCCCTGACGACGCCACCTACCACCCCCGCTGCGGTTCCTTGCCTAGCCAGGGCGAGGTGACCCATCCATCCCAAGAGTACAAACTGGTGCCGCGGGGGAGCTCGCGTGCCAACAAGTGGTGGAACGCGATGGAGCACTCGGGAGGCTCCTGCTCCCGCGTGCTGGGGAAGAGCCGCATGACGGAAGGGACGCTGCAACGACTCGTGGATGAGGGGAAGATCGTGGATCGCAGTGGGGCTCGCCACCGATGGGGCGAGGCGGGCGAAGCCGTGGCCCTAGAGGCAATTGTTTTTGTCGCGTTCTTCGATGCCGGCCTTCGGATGCCCTCCACGTTGTTTGTGGGCGAAGTCCTGCGGGCCTATAAGTTGGAGCTAGCCCAACTGACGCCCCACGCGATACTCCGCCTAGCTGTCTTCACGCGGGCGTGCGGACAGAGGGTGGCGCCCGATGCGAGCTTATTCGCCACACCGCACGGCGCTGCCGCCGACCCGAAAGGTTGGCAGGGCGGTGTCCAACTTCGGCGGTGTGGACTTCGTGCTCCGGGCGTCCTGCGCGACGTTGTTCCCTGTGGCAGCCTCGTCAGGGCAGTGGGCGTCCGGTTGGACGCGGTGGTGGTTCTATTACACCGTGACCGAGAAGAGCAGAATGCAGTGCCGAGGCAGGCCGATCTCGTTTAACAGCACGCCGAGTCTGAAGGCGGAGATTAACGATACGCGGAAGCTGCAAAGCCTCGTCGGTGTCGCCCGTCGAATGAGCGTGCGCGACCTAGTCGAGGAGTTCACGATGCATGGGGCGGCGCCCCTCTCCTCCCGGGGGAAGTATGTTGTGCAGAATGGCCCCCGCGAGGATGGGTTCGATCCCTCCGTGTCTCGGCTGCTTCCGCCCTCCGCTCCTTGTAAGTCGCCCAGCGCGCCATTGCATCTGTTTGGCTTTCGCCTAACTGACGTGATCTCCTGCGCAGTGGCTCGGCTAGAAGATGTGGAGCGCGCGGTTGCGGCGCCTCGCCCGTCTGCGCTTAAGGAGCACCGGGCTCGCGAGGCCGCGGTCAAAGCGGCTAGCGGCGGATAAACCGCACTGCGAGGCAGTAGGCATTGCCGTGCCCGAGCGTGTGGTGCGGAAGAGCTTCCCGCCGGGACTTCAGGCGCTCAGGACGGTGATAGCCCTACGGGGGGGCTGTCCTCGCGACGCCGGGCCCGTTCCCCGGCTGCCGTATGCGACCCGGCAACCACTCCGGCGGCTAGCCCAGCTGAGATGGGGCGCACGACCGGCGGTGGGCCCGCCATACCGCCGGAGGGTGCCCCGCCGCGGATCCCCCGGCACCTTTTGCCGACGCCCACGAGCCCGTGCTCGGGCTCGCGGCTATCGTTGAGTTGGGACCCGTCAACCCGGGGGGTGGCGTCGTTCCTGGTGAGCAAACCACGGGGACAAGTGCGTTATCAACCGCAGCGCCGACGAGGGCGTGCCCTCTGAGGGAACCGTTAGGCGGCGGTGACCGAGCTGGTGCTGCCGCGGAAGAATCGCCTGTGCCCCCACAGGTGAAACGCCCTCGGACGCAGTCCCCGCCGCCGACGAGGGGTCGATAGCTGTTGCGGGGCCTTGCCGCGATTCCGCGGTGGCGCGGTGAGAAGACCTTCTCCCCGACCGTCGAGGCGCCCGCCTCCCCCTGGGTGGTCGACCCGGCGCCACTTCCTACCGTGACGAGGGGCGCAGGTGGTAGGTGTGAGTCCCTTTCTTCACCTGACTTCGCGAGACTCTCTTCGATCTGCTCGCTCATTCTGCCGACATCAGGCGAGACGATGTCTCCCGTACGTGGTGAAGGATCGAGCAGCGGAGGTATGCGCGAAGTCGGGAGCCTCGTGCAGGATGCCCCGCAGGTGTCCACTGCTGCTGACGTGGCCGTGGCCACTATAAATCCTGGCGTGTTGGGGCCGGGGCTCGCTCGCTCGGACTTTCTCCCTCGCCCGGAGGTATTTTGCGACCTCACCGCCGCCGCAGAGCGTGCCGACAACGGCCTCAACCGAGAGGTGCTGTCGTCATGCGCGGGGGACCTCCTAGCGCTCGCGTTGTAGGCCTCTGAGATGAGGGTAAGTATGTGTGCTTCGGCTTGTAAGGTACTGCTGGACGCCTGCTAATTTGTTGCTTCTGTCAGACGCTTGCCCTCAGTCGGTCCCTTGACGAGGCCCGCGTTCAGGAGCAGAGGGCTCTGGAAGCCAGCCTCCGCGAAGCAAACACTGCTCTCGCCGCGAAGGATGAAGAAATTCATGCGGTGGAGGACGCCCTGGTGGCCGCACAACTTGCGGCCACGGAAGCTCGGAGCGCCGCGGCAGGGGAGCGCGCCACCTTCGTGCAGCAGATAGCCGCCCTAGAGGGGGAGAACGCCCAGCTGGCGGAGTCTGCTGCCGAGAACCGCCTTGCCTTGGAAAATGCGTCCATATCGGCATGGCGGGCCATGGAGTCTCGAACAGGCCCTTCGAGGCGTGCGTCCGAGTGCCGGATACCACGCACTGGGCGGGGCCTGCCGAGACGCTCGGGCTGATCGAGAGGGGGCGGCGTTGCTCTTCGTGGCGCGCCGGAACCTTTGGCGAGCACTGCAGCTATGTTGGTGCGTGCCGCCCTCGCCGCTTCATACTCGTGGGTGTAGGCATACCCATGAGCTAGCGAACTCAATGGATCCTCCCGACCGACCAGAGGTTATGTCGGACGCCATCCGCTCCATCGGGCCTAGCCTGCAGAACTTCCACCAACGGATCTGGGGCCGCTTCGGGGAAGGTGCAGCGAGAGTCGCCGTGCAGCAGACGTTGCATGGGGAGGGGGACCTCCTCCGGTGGCTTGAAGGGTCCCGGCGCGCGACGACGACGGCGCGGGCTCGTCCGCACCGCGCCAAGGCTGAGCGGTTGGTCGGGTAGGGTAGGGGGATGATGTGCGGGTTCTTACGCTTGTGACCATGTAACCCCTTTGCTTTTACAATGGGACCAAGTAGTACTTTATGCTTGGTGTTACCTGCCGCCGGACGCGGAGAGCGGGTTTGTGCATCTTGTTTATACTCCGTGGAGTGGCGCGTGCGGAGGCGAACCTCGACGCTACGACTTCCTTTATAGTCCGGAGACTCGCGCGTGCGGAGGCGGGCCTCGCCGCTACGTAGTATTTAAAGTCCGGGGACTGATGCGTGCGGAGGCGAACCCTCGACGCTACGCCTTCTTTATAGTCTGGGGACTCGCGCGTGCGGAGCTAGGCTCGACGCTACGTCTTCTTTATAGTCCGGGGACTCGCGCGTGCGGAGCTAGGCTCCACGCTACATCTTATTTAAAGTCCGTGGACTAGTGCGTGCGGAGCTAGGCTCGACGCTACGTCTTCTTTATAGTCCGGGGACTCGCGCGTGCGGAGCTAGGCTCAACGCTACGTCTTATTTAAAGTCCGTGGACTAGTGCGTGCGGAGCTAGGCTCGACGCTACGTCTTCTTTATAGTCCGGGACTCGCGGCGTGCGAGCTAGGCTCAACGCCACGTCTTATTTAAAGTCCGTGGACTAGTGCGTGCGGAGCTAGGCTCGGCGCCACGTCTTCTTTATAGTCCGGGACTCGCGCGTGCGAGCTAGGCTCAACGCTACGTCTTATTTAAAGTCCGTGGACTAGTGCGTGCGGAGCTAGGCTCGACGCTACATCTTCTTTATAGTCCGGGGACTTGCGCGTGCGGAGCTAGGCTCAACGCTACGTCTTATTTAAAGTCCGTGGACTAGTGCGTGCGGAGCTGGGCTCGACGCTACGTCTTCTTTATAGTCCGGGGACTCGCGCGCGCGAGCTAGGCTCAACGCCACGCCTTATTTAAAGTCCGTGGACTAGTGCGTGCGAGCTAGGCTCGACGCTACGTCTTCTTTATACTCCGTTGAGTGCGCGCGGAGGCGTCCCCCCGCTGCGTCTTATTTATACTCCGTAGAGTGCGTGCGGAGCTAGGCTCGACGCTACGTCTTATTTAAAGTCCGTGTACTGGTGCGTGCGGAGCTAGGCTCGATGCTACGTCTTATTTATAGTCCGCAGACTCTCGCGTGCGGAGCTAGGCTCGACACTACGTCTTATTTAAAGTCCGTGGACTGGTTCGTGCGGAGCTAGGCTCGACGCTACGTCTTATTTATAGTCGCGGACTCGCGTGCGAGCCAGGCTCGACGCCACGTGTTATTTAAAGTCCGTGGACTGGTGCGTGCGAGCTAGGCTCGACGCCACGCCTTATTTATAGTCCGCGGACTCTCGCGCGTGCGAGCCAGGCTCGACGCCACGTCTTATTTAAAGTCCGTGGATCGTGCGTGCGAGCTAGGCTCGACGCTACGTCTTATTTATAGTCCGTAGACTCTCGCGTGCGGAGCTAGGCTCGATGCTACGTCTTATTTAAAGTCCGTGGACTGGTGCGTGCGGAGCTAGGCTCGACGCTACGTCTTATTTATAGTCCGCAGACTCTCGCGTGCGGAGCTAGGCTCGACGCTACGTCTTATTTAAAGTCCGTGGACTTTGTTCTGCTCAGCGCGGACAGGGGATGTTCTGGGAACAGCAACCTTTATTGAACTCCCGTTTGCGCGGGCGAGCATCGCCTAACAACGGGCTGGTGGCTCTACGCCTGCTGTCCTGCTTCTAGTCGTAGTATCGCCGCAACCTGTCCGCGTTCCATGTGTGCCGGAAGGCTTGTCCTTCAAGCGTGGCGAGGCGGTACGCCCCCTTCGGCAATGCCTCCGTTACGATGTACGGGCCTTCCCACTTGGACTCCAGCTTGCCAACGGTTTTCGGCTGGAGCGCCACTCTGAGGACGAGATCCCCAGACTTGAACCCCCGCGGGCATATAGAGCGGTCCCGAGTACGCATTGTCTGCCGCGCGTACTTCTCGACATGGTGGGCTGCGTCTGCCCGTATCCCGTCGAGGAGATCCAAGGACACACGGCGCTCCTCTTCAGGTGCTTGGACGAGGACCCTCCGCGAGCCGGCCTTGATTTCCTCGGGCGTCATCGCTTCGTCACCAAAAAGGAGCTTAAACGGCGTGAATCCCGTCGGGCGTGTTACCGTTGTGCGAAGCGACCATAGAATGCTGTGAAGCTCGCTTGGCCACTTGCCCTTCGGCAATCCAACCAGGCGCTTTTTGATGGCGGTAGAAATGGCGCCATTCGCCCGTTCGACCGCCCCATTGGAATGGGGATGCCCTACCGAGGCGAATCGGAGGGTGATGCCCATGCTGTCACAATAATCTTTGAAGAGGGTGGCGTCGAACTGCAGGCCATTGTCGGCCGTGAGCTCCGAGGCACCCGGCGACATATGATGTTTTGCCATAGGAAGCGCGTATGGCATAAAGTTACTTTGGCCGAGCGATCGCTTCCGCCACCGAGAAATATTCAGCGTGACTACCTAACCGGAGGTCCCACGGAGCTCGGGCAAGTGGTCCTACTATATCGAGACCCAGCCGCGCGGTGGCCACCTGGGAATTGGGTTGAGGCTTGTCGGGGGCCTGCGGATGATGCGCGCCATCCACTGGCACCCTTGGCACCGACGGACGAGGTCCTGGGCGTCGGTGATGGCAGTCGGCCAGTAGAAGCCTTGTCTGAACGCCTTGCCGACTAACGACCTTGGCGCCAGGTGGGATCCGCATACGCCCGCGTGGATTTCCGCCAAGAGCTCCTTTCCCTCCTCAGTCGAGAGGCAGCGCAGGAGCAGCGCACAAAACCCCTTTCTTGTAGAGTGTCCCTTCGAACACCTGGAAGGACCGTGCGCGGTGCTGCAATCGTCGCAGCTCGGCAGAGTCCTCTGGCTCGGCGAGGCCTTGTAAGAAATTGAAAATGGGCTCTCGCCAATCTCCTGGCCTATCAATGCGGTGGACAAGTGCCGCATCCCGGTTGTCCTGCGCGATGGCCGCCTTTGCTAACACCTCGTAGAATGCCCCTCGGGCGATTCTTTGGCCGCCGCCTTGGCAAGGGCGTCGGCTTGCTCATTCTCCGCCCGGGATGGCCTTGACGGTGACACCCAAAAGTGCCTTTCCTCGCCCTCTCCGCGCGAGGTACCAGCCTTCGGGGTCCTTGGCTTGATATGACTTGTCCACATGACCGGCCACCAAGCGCGAGTCGGTGCGGACGGCACCGTCTCACGCCGATCGCCTTGAGCCGCGGGCCAAAGAGCGGTGCCTCGTATTCAGCCGTGTTGTTGGTGGCGGGAAGGCAAGCGCGCGAGTACAGACAAGCAAGCGTCCCTCGGGCGTAATGATCACCGCCCCTACGCCCACGCCGGCGACGCTGTAAGCTCCGTCGATTGTAAGCGTCCAGACGGGATCATCGTGCGTTTGGCCGAGTTGGGCCGGCGGGGTCCATTCGGCGAGAAAATCCGGCAGGACTTGGGATTTAATTGTCATCCGCGAAGCATACGTCAGGGAGAAGGGAGCGAGCTCGGCGGCCCATTTACCGATGCGCCCTGTGGACTCCTTGTTGTGTAGCATCTCTGCCAGAGGGAACGAGGAAGGCACTGTGATCGGGTGAGCCAGAAAATAATGCCGAAGCTTCCTGGAGGCCATGACCAGCGCATAGGCGAGCTTCTCAAGCTCCGTGTATCTTGTCTTGGCGCATTGAAGGGCTTCGGAGACAAAGTAGACGGGTCGCTGCATGGCGTCTTCCTCTAAGACGAGGACGGCGCTGACCGCGGTGGTTGACGCGGCCAGATAGAGCAGGAGGGGAGCCTCTGGTGCTGGGGTGACCAGAGTAGGGAGGCTTGCCAGGTGCTGCTTGAGCTCGTTGAAGGCCTTTGCGCAGTCTCCGTCCCAACGAAATCCATCGCACCCGCGGAATGTCTTGAAAAATGGCAGGCCCCGCTCCGCCGCCCTGGATAGGAAGCGGCTTAATGCTGCCATGCGGCCCGCGAGCCTCTGGACCTCCCTCGTTGTCTTGGGCGGTTCCATACCCAGGATGGCGTCTACTTTGTCGGGGTTCGCCTGGATGCCCCGCCCGGACACGAGGAAACCTAGGAGTTTGCCCGCCTGTACCCCGAAGACACACTTGTCGGGGTTGAGCTTGATGCCCGCCTTGGGAGGTTGTCGAAGGTCTCCTGGAGGTCCCGGCCGTGTAGAGCAAGTTGCCGAGTTTTGACCACCACGTCATCGACATAGGCTTCAACGTTCCTCCCGAGCTGGGCGGCCAGGGCAATGGCGACGAGGCAGGTGAAGGTAGCACCTGCGTTCTTCAAGCCAAAGGGCATTTTGACGAAGCAGAACGTCCCAAGTGGTGTGATGAAACTGGTCTTCTCCTCGTCATCTTCGACCATGTATACCTGGTGGTAGCCGGAATAGGCATCCAGGAAACTCATGAGTTCGCACCCAGCAGTGGCGTCAACCAGTTGATCGATGCGCGGCAAGGGGTAGTTGTCCTTCGGGCACGCCTTGTTGAGTGCCGTGAAGTCGATGCACATGCGCCAGGCCCCGCTGGCCTTTTTGACTAGCACCGGGTTAGCGAGCCATTCTGGATGGTGGACCTCGCGGATGACCCCGGCGCGAAGAAGCTTTGCCACCTCCGCTTTGGCCGCCTGCTGCCGATCCATCGACATACGCCGGAGCCTCTGCTTGACCGGCTTGGCGTCGGGGCGGACCGCCAAACGATGCTCGACATTGCTCGCCCACGCCCTTGATGTCCTCAGGGGACCATGCGAAGATGTCGGCGTTGTTCTGAAGCACTCGGAGCAGCTCCCGTTCGACCCCCGGTGGGAGCCCCTCGCCGATGGACACAAACTGCCCCTCCGCCTGGAGTGGCACCTTCTTGACGCCGCCTTCGGGCCGAGGCTTGGGCGTCCACCCGGGAGCGGAGGGCCCATCGCCGAGCGCGCTGGAGAGGGCATGCACCGGGCGATGCGGGGCGCGCCGCCGCCGCACGCACGTCGGCGAGTCTGGTCGTCGAAGATGGTGATGACACCCTCCGGGCCCGGGAGCTTTACACACAAAAAGGCGTGGTGCGGGATTGCCTCGAAAGAGTTGATGGCGGGTCACCCCAGTACGGCGTTGTAGGGGTGCGGGATATCCACGACATCGAAGGTGAAATGCTCGGTTCCGATGTTACCCTTTTAACACCTCCTGACGGAAAGTGACAGGAAGGGACACGTGCCCCAGGGCCTGCAGCGGTTGACCCCCGAAGCCTTGAAGTGGAGCTCCTGGCTGCTCTAGCCGGCTTCGGGGGATTGCCATGCGGTCGAGGGCTTCTGTGAATAAGATGTTCGCGGAGCTTCCCCCGTCGACAAGGACGCGCCTGACTTCGCAGCATGCTATGTGGCCCTGGATGACTAGAGGGTATTGGTGAGGGTACTCCACGCCCCTGGCGTCGTTTAAGTCGAAGGTGATGTTGCGGGGCGGCATCCACAGTTGCGGCTGCTCCCCGGGGGCTTTTGAAGAGGAGCCTCCGGTGATGACGTTGACGGTGTGATGCTGCGCGCCCTCCGTTGCGGTGGCCCGTATGGGGCCATCCCTTGGGTGCCCCACGTGGGCTTCGGCGGGGGGCCGAGGAGGCGGAGCCCGAGATCCGGCCGTCACCCTCCGCAGCTCCATCACCGCGATGCATGCCCTTGTGTAATGATCGCCGTAGCCGTGTACCTCGCACCACTTGCCATAGTGCAGGAGCTCTTGCTCTGCGTGGGGTTGGCCGCCGCAGTCAAATCCGCCCTCCGATCCCCGGTCTCCCCTCCGTGAGGCGGGGTCGGGTCCTTGTCGGGCGCTCTCGGTGGCAAGGACATGGTGGGCCGCCTGCGACCGGCGCTGGCGGCGCCGAGGTTTAGGCCTGCACCGTGAAGAGCCTTCCTGTACCTCGGCCTCACTGCCTCGGGGAGGGCCTCCTCGGGGCTTTCGGCTATGGCTCGGCTTCGAGGAGGGACCACCCGCCCCGACCTTGCGCAGGGGGCGCTCCTCACGGGCGAGGCCGAGGGCGGTGATGCTGCGTCTTCGCGCATCCTCCTCGCCCGCGCATACTCATCCATTTTGTCGAAGAGCTTGGCAACTGTCGTGATTGGCCTCCGCGCGTTGTATTCGGCCATCGGGCCCGGGCGAAGGCCCTGTATGGCTGCACTAACGACTGTGGTTTCATTAACATCGTTTACCTGGCTTCAAATCTTGGCGAAGCGCTTGAAGTAGCCCCGGAGCGTCTCCGAGGGTCCTTGCTTCATAGCGAAGAGTTGGTCCGCATCGATTCGCTCGACATAATGTCCTTGAAAGTTGCTACGAAGCCAGTCGTGAAGCTGCTCCCACGCGTAGATGGGGCCCGGCTCTATGGTAAGAAACCAAGAGAGCGCCACTCCGCGCAGTGCGAGGGGGAGTCCCTTCGCCTTCGCGGTGTCGTCTCCGCCCGCGGCCTCGATCGCGATTTCGTACACGCGCACGAACTCGCGAGGATCCGTGTCGCCTTTGTACGGGTCGGTGATGCGAGGGAACTTGAAGTCTTCGGGCCACGCCGCCTGCTGCAGCCTTGCCGAAAGCGGGGATTCCGGATCCGCACGCCGCAGCGGCACGCGGCTGGACGTGGGGGCTTCGCGGCTGTCCGCCCTCTCCGGCGTGGGCTCGGACGCGACCACTGGCGCGGCCTACTGACTCCGAGCCTCCTGCATATCTCTGATGGCTCCGCGAAGGTCCCCTAGCTCCTGCTGGAATGCATTGGGAGCCGCCAGCAGGGCACTTTCCATCGCCGGTGCAGGCGGGGTCACCGGTACCCCCGACGGGCGGGTCAACGCGGGGACGACCGCGTCGCGAGGTCCCGAACTGCCGGTCGCTCCGTCGTGGCTACCTCGCACCGCCTGGTCCGCGCCGCCGGCGAGGGTTGCAGTGGGGGCGGCGAGGTCGGCTGTCGTTGCGTCGGCGGGATCGGTTGTCGCTGCGCCCGTGTCGACGTCTTCGACCGCGGGGCCCGTCCCCGCAACGCCGGTGGCGGGGCGGGTCGTCGCGGTGCCGGTGACGGGGTTGGTCGCCGCCGCGCGAACGTCGACGTCTCCGGCTACCGCGCCTGCATCGGCACCGCGTCGCCGCTGCGATCTTTGAAGCCCTGGTACTCATACGACGCTCCGAGCCGGCCGCCTTCTTTCCCTTCGCCGCCGCTGGTGAAGCTTTTTTCGGTGCCATCTTCTTCCTTCGGTCTTCAGGCTTGTCTTCGTCCTCCCCACGGACGGCGCCAACTGTTGTGGCTACTGACCAAACAGAGAGAGAGATGGTAGTGGGGAGTGATGAAGATAAGTGTAATGGCCTGGGTCCTCCCCATGGCTTGCTCGTATATATACATACACATGAGGAGTGCTTTTACAGTTATACCCTTACATCAGGTTATCCCCTCTGGGGCAGTTATGTCATAACACATGGCCTATTCTGGGCCTTATAATCTCCTACCAGGCCTGCTGGGTTTAGGTGGGGGCCACCCCTATGACACACGCCAAATCGGGCTTGGGCGTGTACGGAGTCCGTTCGTGTTCTTTTGGCACCCTGTTTATTTTATGCCTCGATTTTATACGCACAGAGTCTGTTGTACCCGTCGGAACACATTGTGCGGGAAAGTTTCATACCGACTCGGATGGAATCAACACGCAAGCCAAAGTGAGCTATAGCATATATGAAGTCCATTCGGGTTGTTTGGCACTCGGTTTTACCTAATGCCTCGATTTCGTACGCACGTAGTCTACAACTCCCAGTGGAAACTGCAGTGGATGAAGTTTCACTCTGACTTGGATGGATTCGAAATGCTCACCAATGTGAGCTAAGGGGTATGTGAATCCATTCAAATTGTTTATCACTTAGTTTTATTCCATGCATTGATTTCGTTCGCATGGAGTTTGCAGCTCCCGGTGGAACTTGTACTGGATGAAAGTTTCACACCGACTCGGACGGATTCACAGTGCTTGCCAAACAGGGCTAGGGCGTATATGAAACCCTTTCGGGCTATTTTGCACTCTGTTTTAGTTCGTGCCTCAATTTCGCACGCGTGCAGTTTATAGTACCCAGCGGCCCCCGTGGTGGATGAAAGTTTCATACTGACTTGAATCGATCCGAAATGCGCCAGACTGAGCTGGGGTGTATGTGAAGTCCATTCAGGTTGTTTGGCATTCAGTTTTATTTCGCGCATCGATTTCCTACGCGTGGAGTTTGTAATACCCGTCAGAACCCGTTGTGCGGGAAACATTCACACTACCTCGGGCGGAACCGAAATGCAAGCCAAAGCGAAGTACAGTTTATATGAAGTCCATTCAGGTTGTTTGGCATGCATTTTTACTTCGTGCCGCGATATCATGCGCTCAGAGTCTATAGCTTCCACTTGAAACCGTAGCAGATGAAAGTTTCACACCGGGTCGGACGGATTCCAAATGCGTGCCAAACTGAGCTAGGGCGTATATGAAATCCATTCGCATTATTTCGCACTCAGTTCTATTTTGTGCCTCGATTTCATACGCATGCAATTTGAAGTACGCAGCGGACCCCGTACTGGATGAAAGTCTCGCTCTAACTTGTAAGGATTCAAAATGCACCACGCTGAGCTAGGGCATATGTGTAGTGCATTCAAAATGCACCAAGCTCAGCTCGGACAACTTTCAAATGCACACCAAATAGAGCTAGGCTTATATGAACTCCATTCGGATTGCGTTGCACTCAGTGTGATTTCCTGCCTTGATTTCGTATGCACGGAATTTGTACCTCCCAGTGGAACTTGTAGTGGATGAAAGTTTCACGCCGACTCGGACGGATTCTCAATGCACGCCAAATTGGGCTTGGGCGTGTGCGGAGTCCGTTCGTGTTCTTTTGGCACCCTATTTTATATTATGCCTCGATTTTATACGCACGGAGTCTGTTGTACCCGTCGGAACACATTGTGCGGGAAAGTTTCATACCGACTCGGATGGAATCAAGATGCAAGCCGAAGTGAGCTATAGCATATATGAAGTCCATTCGGGTTGTTTGGCACTCGGTTTTACCTAATGCCTCGATTTCGTACGCACGTAGTCTACAGCTCCCAGTGGAAACTGGAGTGGATGAAGTTTCACTCTGACTTGGATGGATTCAAAATGCTCACCAATGTGAGCTAAGGGGTATGTGAATCCATTCGAATTGTTTATCACTTAGTTTTATTCCATGCATCGATTTCGTACGCATGGAGTTTGCAGCTCCCGGTGGAACTTGTAGTGGATGAAAGTTTCACACCAACTCGGACGGATTCACAGTGCTTGCCAAACAGGGCTAGGGCGTATATGAAACCCTTTCGGGCTGTTTTGCACTCTGTTTTAGTTCGTGCCTCAACCGCGCGCGTGCAGTTTATAGTACCAGCGGCCCCGTGGTGGATGAAAGTTTCATACTGACTTGAATCGATTCAAATGCATGATCGAGCTGGGGTGTATGTGAAGTCCATTCAGGTTGTTTGGCATTCAGTTTTATTTCGCGCATCGATTTCCTACGGCGTGGAGTTTGTAATAACCGTCGGAACCCGTTGTGCGGAAACATTCACACTACCTCGCGGCGGAACGAAATGCAAGCCAAAGCGGCACGGCTTATATGAAGCCCATTCAGGTTGTTTGCACGCATTTTTACTTCGTGCGCGATATCATGCGCTCGAGTCTATAGCTTCCACCGAAACCGTAGCGTTGAAAGTTTCACACCGGTCGGACGGATTCCAAATGCATGCCAAACTGAGCTAGGGCGTATATGAAATCCATTCGCATTATTTCGCACTCAGTTCTATTTTGTGCCTCGATTTCATACGCATGCAATTTGAAGTACGCAGCGGACCCCGTACTGGATGAAAGTCTCGCTCTAACTTGTAAGGATTCAAAATGCACCACGCTGAGCTAGGGCATATGTGTAGTGCATTCAAAATGCACCAAGCTCAGCTCGGACAACTTTCAAATGCACACCAAATAGAGCTAGGCTATATGAACTCCATTCGGATTGTGTTGCACTCAGTGTCATTTCCTGCCTTGATTTCGTATGCACGGAATTTGTACCTCCCAGTGGAACTTGTAGTGGATGAAAGTTTCACACCGACTCGGACGGATTCTCAATGCACGCCAAATTGGGCTTGGGCGTGTACGGAGTCCGTTCGTGTTCTTTTGGCACCCTGTTTTATTTTATGCCTCGATTTTATACGCACGGAGTTTGTTGTACCCGTCGGAACACATTGTGCGGGAAAGTTTCATACCGACTCGGATGGAATCAAGATGCAAGCCGAAGTGAGCTATAGCATATATGAAGTCCATTCGGGTTGTTTGGCACTCGGTTTTACCTAATGCCTCGATTTCGTACGCACGTAGTCCACAGCTCCAGTGGAAACTGAAGTGGATGAAGTTTCACTCTGACTTGGATGGATTCGAAATGCTCACCAAAGTGAGCTAAGGCGTATGTGAATCCATTCGAATTGTTTATCACTTAGTTTTATTCCATGCATCGATTTCGTACGTGTGGAGTTTGCAGCTCCCGGTGGAACTTGTAGTGGATGAAAGTTTCACACCGACTCGGACGGATTCACAGTGCTTGCCAAACAGGTCTAGGGCGTATATGAAACCCTTTCGGGCTGTTTTGCACTCTGTTTTAGTTCGTGCCTCAATTTCGCACGCCTGTAGTTTATAGTACCCAGCGGCCCCCGTGGTGGATGAAAGTTTCATACTGACTTGAATCGATTCGAAATGCGCTAGACTGAGCTGGGGTGTATGTGAAGTCCATTCAGGTTGTTTGGCATTCAGTTTTATTTCGCGCATCGATTTCCTACACATGGAGTTTGTAATACCCGTCGGAACCCGTTGTGCTGGAAACATTCACACTACCTCGGGCGGAACCGAAATGCAAGCCAAAGCGAAGTACGGTTTATATGAAGTCCATTCAGGTTATTTGGCACGCATTTTTTACTTCGTGCCGCGATATCATGCGCTCAGAGTCTATAGCTTCCACTGGAAACTGATGTGACGATAGCCCGATCTTCCGAGAGGTACTGATAAGTCGATTGTGGAGATCTCGACGTTGATGATCCAAAGGCTCTGACCAAAACAGATCGAACCCCTCGCAATCACTACACCACTGCTCCGTTGGTTATCAACCGTGCCGAACACGATTGACCTCGCCAAGAAGGCTATCTCCTGCAAGCGAATCGAGAACACAAGCAAGAGAGTACAAGATGCAATCTGAAATTACGAATAAATATTAAGTTCACAAGTTGGGGTCTCACAAACCGATGAACGGCGAAACTATTCAAAGACAGATTAATCTAAGCAAAACCAAAGGAAAACTAAAGGGGTGCGGCCTCCTTAAATAGGGGAGGGGGAAGCCACACTTATCTAATGAAAAGGGATGTGGTACTATTCCCAGTTACTGTTCACACGCGTTGTACTGTTCACATGAACAGTACCGGCCCAAATAGCCCAAGTTACAAGGCCTTCGGCCCACTTTGACTCGGACTGGAAAAGTGATGTGACTTGTTTCGCAGTTTCTGATCTGCTCGGGTGGAGTTTGGAGGTGAGACCAGATCTATCTGAAAGTAGACTCCAAGAGCTTTCCAACGAGTACTCACGGGGCCTGAGAAACCTTCTAGATCAAAAGTTATGGCCGTTTGAAGTTGGCGTGTCAAGCTGAATCCGAATTGATCTGGAGGCCGAATTGGATTCCAAAACCTGTCCAACTTGAACCCTTGCTTCAATTGGTTCCAAAGTGATGTGGTGCTACAAATATATATATTTTCATCATTAGGTAGCATCATATTCTCATTTAAAATATGTTGAAGTTGAAGAAACGAATTCACCTTTAGTTCATTCTTGATATTGGCCGCTATGGTCGTACGTGTTGGTGGCGTGGTCACATCATCCTCCCCTTCTTGATGGAAAACCGTCCTCGGTTTTAACATATGTGTAGTGTAACGTATTGCATGATCTTGATCATAAATCTTGGTGTATGATAACAAACGCAACAAACTCTCATTATGTAATATCATAAGTTCTTTATCAAATAAAGTAAAATCTCTTTGAAACGAGCTCACCTCATAATTTAAGTGATGCGTAGGAGCTCTTGTAATTGTAACAACAAGTAGAGCAAATATGGTTGTATCCATAGGGTTCATGTTCTTATCATCCTCCCCTTCTTGCAAACAAAGGCATCCTCGGCTTTTGATAAGCTGAAAATATGGTAACAAAGAAGCCAAGGTGTATGCATGGTATATGTATATATCATCCGTTTTAACAGTTCTTCGTTGTTGCACAATTAATGTTATAAAACAGCAATGATCATAAACGCTCATTGTATTATTAACCCAAGAGTAATCATATATGTTAATGAGCAATTCAAAAGTTCTCACACAGTAATTATTGCAACTTATTTTGCAAATGTAAGTGTTTACTTCCCTCTCACATTCAACATGATTCAGCATACAAGAATTGTT
This sequence comes from Dendrocalamus sinicus, assembly GCA_036346575.1. NCBI lineage: Eukaryota > Viridiplantae > Streptophyta > Magnoliopsida > Poales > Poaceae > Dendrocalamus > Dendrocalamus sinicus. The sequence continues at coordinate 4,002,499 of CM070649.1, forward strand.
GTCCCAAACAGCAAGTTTCAATTCATCCATGTGATCACAAGTTATGCATATTCGATATACAAGAAATTGATTTTCCACACTATAATCTCCAATCAAATTAAACTTATATCCAGGGGTGTAGGTACTAAATAAGAATTTCAAACATGCAAGTTCAGAAACTTTCTCCATAGCATGTGACAATTTCATAGGTAGATCCAACATGATGTAACACAATGAATTAGCAGGAGAAATTCTAGTCAAAACTTCTTTATGTGTTATTAATTTAACATGTGCAAAATTATGAGAATTTAGATCAGCACATGGTTTATTTAAGTCAACACAAGGAATATCAAAAGATTGCACTACAGCAGGTATATACTCACAAGGTTGCTCTATGTCTTGTTGTAGCACCAAATCAGTACCGTGAGCGATGATAGCACCATGTTCTTTACCTTTTTGGCTCTCCTCAGATGATGTAAGTGCATCCATCTCCTTATCTTCATTCTCAACCAATGGGGTCAACGATTCCATCAGCTCATGCTCCTCTTCGGCATGGTTCTCAACTACCTGCATGTTGTTAGTCACAGAAAAGGGCACAAACATAGATTTGTTCTCATGATCATCACCATTACCTGCAAGGTTTGATGCAAGAGCATATTCATCCTCAACATCACTAGCACTTACATAACCACCATCTTCTGTCGCAATGTACGCCCGCTGACTTGGGCAATCTCTCATGATGTGGCCCATCCCTTTACAATGGTGGCACACAATGCTCGTCGTACGGCCCGTGGAAGCAACCGATGAAGAGCTCTTTGCTGGTGTTTGCACACTAGTAGATTGCTCATCTCGGGTGCGCGTGATGGTGGCGGCAGTGCTGCTGAACGCGCCCTACTCTCAGAGGGGGCAGCAGCTCGACAAATAGGAGGTGGGGCTATCTTGGCTTGCCCAGGCATTGATCTCGATGTAGACGTACCTCCAAAGTTGCTCCTTGTCCTTTGTTGCCTAACCTGCAATTCTTTTTTTGCAAGCATAGCAAGCTGGAACAACTGGTTGACAGTAGTAAAATCTTTATAATAAACAATGTCCTGAATTTCACACCGTAAACCCCCGTAAAAATGACAAATCTTATCCTCCTCATCTTCTACAACATTACAACGCAACATGCCTATTTGTAGTTCTTGATAATATTCCTCGACAGATTTATTACCTTGGTCTAAGCACTGCAATTTCTTATGCATTTCATGTTTAAAAGCAGGAGGAACAAATCTAGCACGCATAGCTTCTTTTAACCGCTCCCATGTATCAGGTTGTAAGCGCATGGTACCCAGGTCATTCCACCAGATAATAGCAAAGTCCTTAAACTCACTAGTAGCTTGTCTAACTCTATGGTGCTCAGGAACCAAATGAGAATTAAACTTCTGCTCTACCGTCATCTCCCAATCAAGGTATATTTCAGCATCATAAAGACCAGAAAAAGATGGAATGGTAAACTTGACTTTAGCAAATGGGTCATGATTAGAACGATCATTGTGGTGCTGAAAATTATTACCTCCCATACCGTGACGATTTTGATGTAGGCGGTGTTGTGGGCGTGTATCTTGGGCAGCAAATGAAGCACTGGCGTCGCGGTTTTGTCTCTCATTATCATCTCCCTCCACAAGATCTTGGCCTGCATAGTGATCATACTCGCGTCCATTGTTTGGTGGCCGATTCACCATTCCTTCATGGCGTGTAGTGAGTGTTTCAATACTCTCATTGATGGAATCGATGGAGCACTGAAATGTATCCGTCGAAGCTTGAAGCTTCCTATCGATGCATGGTTCATCCAAGAGCTTCATGAACTCTCCCTTTAAAACACACTCTTGATCATCAGACGACTCACCTGTCATGGTTAGTAGAAAACAAAAGACAACACAAAGGTATTATCCCTATCAGCTACTAGGTGGTGGAAGGTGGAATCACACATTCTCAAGCGTCTTACCACACTCTTACAAGTGTTTTTACCAATGCAGCAGGTGGTACAACCGGTGGCTGGTTCGTGATACCATGTCGAGCGTGGGTACGATTGCAAGAGGGAACCTGTTCTGATCAAGAGTAGGTGTAGCTTGGAAGGCACAAAATGGTAGCAATGGAGAACAATCAGTTAATTTCAAAATTGCATAGAATTGAATTATAGTTCGTATCTAGCACTTAGCCTATGTTGCTGATCAACCAAGGATGGAAGAAGGCTAAAAACAAGTGTATGGCAATGTGTAGGAATGGTAAATACAAGATAATTCAATCCAATGCAATCTGGAATTGAAGAACACAAGGATTGACCCAAAACTGAAAACTGAAGATTTCTGTCCACTGGACAGTATGTCGGTATTTTGGCCGTAACTTTTTGTCAGATGCCTATGTTTCACTGATTCTTCTTTTCTCTGTTTTCTGACGGCTTTTTCTACAGATTTTCTTTTGGGGCAAACTTCTGAAACCTGACACAGAAATTTGTACAAAAATCACAACTGCTGACTGTTGCAGATTCAAAACAGATAATTGGGTCAACTTTCACCGCACATATCTCTTAACTGGCTTGCTAGAATGACGTGAAATTTTACAGATAGATGGATAAGGAATTTTTGAATCTAATGGCGGTGGTTCCACTCAAAACTAATCTCGGAATCAAAAGTTATGACGTTTTTGGTGGCGGCTGCAGAGGAAGGAAAAATCAGCCGAAATTGGAAATTAGGGTTTGGGGTGGGGAATTTTTCTTTTGTTTGGATTTTTAACGGAAAAAAGATATGACCAGCAACTAGACAATGCTATGACGGACACAAATTCAATTTAGCAAACCAAAACTAACAGATCGAAAGGCACAACGGGGTTTGGACAGCGGAATTAACTCTTTTTGTGGGGCAAATTTTTTTTTCCGGGTTATAGGAAATAAAAACCAATCTACTAACTAGGGATACAAGAATTACCTCACGGACAACCGTTGCTCTGATACCAACAGATGTGACGATGGCCCGATCTTCCAAGAGGTACTGATAAGTCGATTGTGGAGATCTCGACGTTGATAATCCAAAGGCTCCGACCAAAACAGATCGAACCCCTCGCAATCACAACACCACTGCTCCGTTGGTTATCAACCGTGCCGAACACGATTGACCTCGCCAAGAAGGCTATCTCCTGCAAGCGAATCGAGAACACAAGCAAGAGAGTATAAGATGCAATCTGAAATTGCGAATAAATATTAAGTTCACAAGTTGGGGTCTCACAAACCGATGAACGGCGAAACTATTCAAAGACAGATTAATCTAAGCAAAACCAAAGGAAAACTAAAGAGGTGCCTCCTTAAATAGGGGAGGGGGAAGCCACACTTATCTAATGAAAAGGGATGTGGTACTACTCCTAGTACTGTTCACGCACGTGGTACTGTTCACGTGAACAGTACCGGCCCAAATAGCCCAGTTACAAGGCCTTCGGCCCACTTTGACTCGGACTGGAAAAGTGACGTGACTTGTTTCGCAGTTTCTGATCTGCTCGGGTGGATTTTGGAGGTGAGACCAGATCCATCTGAAAGTAGACTCCAAGAGCTTTCCAACGAGTACTCACGGGGCCTGAGAAACCTTCTAGATCAAAAGTTATGGCCGTTTGAAGTTGGCGTGTCAAGCTGAATCCGAATTGATCTGGAGGCCGAATTGGATTCCAAAACCTGTCCAACTTGAACCCTTGCTTCAATTGGTTCCAAGTGATGTGGTGCTACAAATATATATATTTTCATCATTAGGTAGCATCATATTCTCATTTAAAATATGTTGAAGTTGAAGAAACGAATTCACCATTAGTTCATTCTTGAAGAAACGTATGCACGGAATTTGTACCTCCCAGTGGAACTTGTAGTAGATGAAAGTTTCACGCCGACTCGGACAGATTATCAATGCACACCAAATTGGGCTTGGGCGTGTACGGAGTCCATTCGTGTTCTTTTGGCACCCAGTTTTATTTTATGCCTCGATTTTATACGCACGGAGTCTGTTGTACCCGTCGGAACACATTGTGCGGGAAAGTTTCATACCGACTCGGATGGAATCAAGATGCAAGCCGAAGTGAGCTATAGCATATATGAAGTCCATTCGGATTGTTTAGCACTCGGTTTTACCTAATGCCTCGATTTCGTACGCATGTAGTCTACAGCTCCCAGTGGAAACTGAAGTGGATGAAGTTTCACTCTGACTTGGATGGATTCAAAACGCTCACCAAAGTGAGCTAAGGCGTATGTGAATCCATTCGAATTGTTTATCACTTAGTTTATTCCATGCATCGATTTCGAACGTATGGAGTTTGCAGCTCCCGGTGGAACTTGTAGTGGATGAAAGTTTCACACCGACTCGGACGGATTCACAGTGCTTGCCAAACAGGGCTAGGGCGTATATGAAACCCTTTCGGGCTGTTTTGCACTCTGTTTTAGTTCGTGCCTGTATTTCGCACGCGTGCAGTTTATAGTACCCAGCGGCCCCCGTGGTGGATGAAAGTTTCATAATGACTTGAATCGATTCGAAATGCGCCAGACTGAGCTGGGGTGTATGTGAAGTCCATTCAGATTGTTTGGCATTCAGTTTTATTTCGCGCATCGATTTTCTACACGTGGAGTTTGTAATACCCGTCGGAACCCGTTGTGCTGGAAACATTCACACTACCTCAGGCGGAACCGAAATGCAAGCCAAAGCGAAGTACGGTTTATATGAAGTCCATTCAGGTTGTTTTGCACGCATTTTTACTTCGTGCCGCGATATCATGCGCTCAGAGTCTATAGCTTCCACTGGAAACCGTAGTAGATGAAAGTTTCACAGCAGCTCGGACGGATTCCAAATGCATGCCAAATTGAGCTAGGGCGTATATGAAATCCATTCACATTATTTCGCACTCAGTTATATTTCGTGCCTCGATTTCACACGCATGCAATTTGAAGTACGCAGCGGACCTTTTACTGGATGAAAGGCTCGCTCTAACTTGTAAGGATTCAAAATGCACCACGCTGAGCTAGGGCATATGTGCCGCGATATCATGCGCTTAGAGTCTATAGCTTCCACTGGAAACCGTAGCAGATGAAAGTTTCACACCGGCTCGGACGGATTCCAAATGCATGCCAAACTGAGCTAGGGCGTATATGAAATCCATTCGCATTATTTCGCACTCAGTTCTATTTCGTGCCTCGATTTCATACGCTTGCAATTTGAAGTACGCAGCGGACCCCGTACTGGATGAAAGTCTCACTCTAACTTGTAAGCATTCAAAATGCACCACGCTGAGCTAGGGCATATGTGCAGTGCATTCAAAATGCACCAAGCTCAGCTCGGACAACTTTCAAATGCACACCAAATAGAGCTAGCCTTATATGAACTCCATTCGGATTGTGTTGCACTCAGTGTCATTTCCTGCCTTGATTTCGTATGCACGGAATTTGTACCTCCTAGTGGAACTTGTAGTGGATGAAAGTTTCACGCCGACTCGGACGGATTATCAATGCACACCAAATTGGGCTTGGGCGTGTACGGAGTCCATTCGTGTTCTTTTGGCACCCAATTTTATTTTATGCCTCGATTTTATACGCACGGAGTCTATTGTACCCGTCGGAACACATTGTGCGGGAAAGTTTCATACCGACTCGGATGGAATCAAGATGCAAGCGGAAGTGAGCTATAGCATATATGAAGTGATGAGGACATGACCCCTATGGATACAACCATATTTGCTATGCTTGTTGTCCTAATTAAAAGAGTTCCTACGCATCGCTTAAATTATAAGGTGAGCTCGTTTCAAAGAGGTTTCACTTTGTTTGACAAAGAACTTATGATATTGCATAATGAGACTTTGTTGCGTTTGTTATTATGTACCGACATTTATGATGAAGATCATGCAATACGTGAGGCTACACATATGCTAAAACCGAGGACGGTTTTCTATCAAGAAGGGGAGGATGATGTGACCACGCCACAAACACATACGGCAATAGCGCCCAATATCAAGATTGAACTAAAGGTGAATTCGTTTCTTCAGCCTTCGTATGTTAGTAAGAATAGACCGCTACCTAATGCAAGTAATTTAATTGTGCTTAGGAACTTAGGAAAGGATGAAGGAGAGGGACATGGAGTCCTGGACATGCATGGAAGGAATAATGGAGTTCACCACGTCACTTTGGGACCAAGTCAAGCACGAATTCGAGTTGGACACGTTTTGGAATCAGACTCGGACTGCTGTGATGGTACCAAGTTCAAACGGGCATAACTTCCTCATACGGACTCCGTTTGGGACGTTCTTGTACTTCATGGAAAGCTTATGAAGTCTACTTTCCAACGGATTCAACCTCATCTTCAAATTCTATCCGAGCCGGCCGCAATCGTCAAAAGAGTCCACGTTGGTCATGTACTGGAATCGGATTCGGACTGCTGCAATGGTGCAAGTTTAAATAGACATAACTTCCTCATACGGACTCCGTTTGGGACGTTCTTGTACTTCATGGAAAGCTTATCAAGTCTACTTTCCAATGGATCCAACCTCATCTTCAAATTCCATCCGAGCCGGCCGTAATCATCAAAATAATTCACGTAGGTTTCTGAGTCCGAGTCAAAAGGGTGCTGCGCCACCTCCACTTGGGCCCATGGGCCTTGTAACCCTAGGGTGTACCCTTTGGGACGCCTCCCCTGGTTGTTTTCACTATATAGGAGCCGCCGCCTCCGTTTCTAGGACTTAGGTTTTGTTTAGATCAGTTTAGCCCCTTGTGCAAACTCCACGTTCTCTTGTGTCGGCTAGACCAACAGATTCGTGTTACAGAACCTCAACTATCCTTGTGCGACTTTTGTATCTAGCAAGTTTCAGGTTGCTCACTATCCATGTTCTTGCGTGTTCTTCGGTTGCATGCAGGAATAGACCTTCGTGGTCAGGTCAACCGTGTTCTTGGCACGGTTGATAACATCTTGGGGTTGGTTCAGCGATTGCTAAGGCGCACGTGACGTCTCGTACGGTTGTAGTCGGATCGCAAGAGTCATCTCCACCGAAAATCGATAGTTATCATCCTATCGGAAGATCGGGACCCCATCGCCTCATCATGAAGTCCATTCGGGTTGTTTGGCACTCGGTTTTACCTAATGCCTCGATTTCGTACGCACGTAGTCTACAGCTCCCAGTGGAAACTGCAGTGGATGAAGTTTCACTCTGACTTGGATGGATTCGAAATGCTCACCAAAGTGAGCTAAGGCGTATGTGAATCCATTCAAATTGTTTATCACTTAGTTTTATTCCATGCATCGATTTCGTACGCACGGAGTTTGCAGCTCCTGGTGGAACTTGTAGTGGATGAAAGTTTCACACCGACTCGGACGGATTCACAGTGCTTGCCAAACAGGGCTAGGGCGTATATGAAACCCTTTCGGGTTGTTTTGCACTCTGTTTTAGTTCGTGCCTCAATTTCGCACGCGTGCAGTTTATAGTACCCAGCGGACCCCCATGGTGGATGAAAGTTTCATACTGACTTGAATCGATTCGAAATGCGCCAGACTGAGCTGGGGTGTATGTGAAGTCCATTCAGGTTGTTTGGCATTCAGTTTTGTTTCGCGCATTGATTTCCTACGCGTGGAGTTTGTTATACCCGTCAGAACCCGTTGTGCGGGAAACATTCTGATGGGGACGGGGTCCCGATCTTCCAACAGGTTCTGGATATGTTCTATTTGGTGGAGGCGCGACACAAGTCGATCCGCCTTCCGAACGACACGTTCCGAACCCCGCAATCGCAGCACCACGTCTCCTCAGGTTATCAACCGTGCGCGGCCCGGTTGACCTCGCCAAGAAGGCTAATCCTCGCCTGCAAATCGAAGAACACAAGCAAAAACAAGGAAGAACACAACTGAATTGCGGATGGATTGATGTAGCACTCGAAAGTTGGGGTTTCACAAACCGATGAACGGCGAAACTGTTCAAAGACAGAATTAATCTAAGCAAAACCCAACCCTAATGGTGGGGGTGGCAGCTGGATATAAAGGAGTGAGGGGCGTGCAAAACCCCTGGACGTGCCTCTAATGGGCTCCAACACGATACAAAGCCGAACGGCCCAAAAGACGGTGGCGCAGCACCCTGACAGATTCTGAATGTCCATTTGTTTCGACGATTCCTGTTGACTCAGAAGGAATTTTGACATGGGACCAGAGCCATTGGAAAGGTCTTCTTCTTAGCTTTCCATACATATGTAGAACGTCCATAACAGAGTCCGGATGCGATCTGGGCGTCCGTTTTAGTGCGGCTTGGTTCTGGACTCCGAATTGGATTCAAATTCGGCTTGAGTTGGGCCTCTAACTTGATTCGACCGCCCTTGCTGGACTTGTGCGCCCCGTAGCCCTTCTCCAAGTACTTCCAGGTCCTCTCCATGGTTCCTAATCATAATTAAATCATTAGGTAGCAATCTATTCTCAAATGAACAAAAAGAAGTCCTAAAGAATGAGCTCACCTGTAAATTCAATTGTCGGGCGCGAGCTCTAGTGATTGGTCCTTGAATGTCAAGTGGAGGAGTGTTGTGTGTATCCAAAGAAGTGATGTCCTCATCACATTCACACTACCTCGAGCGGAACCAAAATGCAAGCCAAAGCGAAGTACGGTTTATATGAAGCTCATTCAGCTTGTTTGGCACTCATTTTTACTTCGTTCCGCGATATCATGCGCTCAGAGTCTATAGCTTCCACTGGAAACCGTAGCAGATGAAAGTTTCACACCGGCTCGGATGGATTCCAAATTCATGCCAAACTGAGCTAGGGCGTATATGAAATCCATTCGCAATATTTCGCACTCAGTTCTGTTTCGTGCCTCGATTTCATACGCATGCAATTTGAAGTACACAGCGGACCCCGTACTGGATAAAAGTCTCACCCTAACTTGTAAGGATTCAAAATGCACCACGCTGAGCTAGGGCATATGTGCAGTGCATTCAAAATGCACCAAGCTCAGCTCGGACAACTTTCAAATGCACACCAAATAGAGCTATGCTTATATGAACTCCATTCGGATTGCGTTGCACTCAGTGTCATTTCCTGCCTTGATTTCGTATGCACGAAATTTGTACCTCCCAGTGGAACTTGTAGTGGATGAAAGTTTCACGCCAAGTCAGACGGATTCTCAATGCACGCCAAATTGGGCTTGGGCGTGTACGGAGTCCGTTCGTGTTCTTCTGGCACCCAGTTTTATTTTGTGCCTCGATTTTATACGCATGGAGTCTGTTGTACCCGTCGGAGCACATTGTGCGGGAAAGTTTCACACCGACTCGGATGGAATCAAGATGCAAGCCGATGTGAGCTACAACATATGTGAAGTCCATTCGGGTTGTTTGGCACTCGATTTTACCTAATGCCTCGATTTCGTACGCACGTAGTCTACAGCTCCTAGTGGAAACTGCAGTGGATGAAGTTTCACTCTGACTTGGATGGATTTGAAATGCTCACCAAAGTGAGCTAAGGTGTATGTGAATCCATACGAATTGTTTATCACTTAGTTTAATTCCATGCATCGATTTTGTACGCATGGAGTTTGCAGCTCCCGGTGGAACTTGTAGTGGATGAAAGTTTCACACCGACTCGAACGGATTCACAGTGCTTGCCAAACAGGGCTAGGGCGTATATGAAACCCTTTCGGGCTGTTTTGCACTCTGTTTTAGTTCGTGCCTCAATTTTGCACGCGTGCAGTTTATAGTACCCAGCGGCCCCCGTGGTGGATGAAGTTTCCTACTGACTTGAATCGATTCAAATGCGCCAGACTGAGCTGGGGGAGTGAAGTCATTCAGGTTGTTTGGCAAGCATTTCGCGCATTGATTTCTACGCGTGGAGTTTGTGCCTCGGGAAACATTCACACTATCGCGGACCCAAATGCAAGCCAAAGTGAAGTACGGTTTTATGAAGTCAGGTTGTTCGCACTCAGCGCGATATCATGCGCCAGAGCCTATAGCTTCAAACCAGGCATTTAAAGTTTCACACGACGGATTCCAAATTCATGCCAAACTGAGCTAGGCATATATGAAATCCATTCGCATTATTTCGCTCAGTTCTATTTCGTGCCTCGATTTCACACGCATGCAATTTGAAGTACGCAGCGGACCCGCATCGATGAAAGTCTCGCCTAACTTGTAAGGATTCAAAATGCACCACGCTGAGCTAGGGCATATGTTCAGTGCATTCAAAATGCACCAAGCTCAGCTCGGACAACTTTCAAATGCACACCAAATAGAGCTATGCTTATATGAACTCCATTCGAATTGCGTTGCATTCAGTGTCATTTCCTGCCTTGATTTCGTATGCACGGAATTTGTACCTCCGAGTGGAACTTGTAATGGATGAAAGTTTCACGCCGACTCGCACGGATTCTCAATGCACGCCAAATTGGGCTTGGGCGTACGAGTCCGTTCGTGTTCTTCTGGCACCCTGTTTTGTTTTATGCCTTGATTTTATACGCACAGAGTCTGTTGTACCCGTCGGAACACATTTTGCAGGAAAGTTTCATACCGACTCGGATGGAATAAAGATGCAAGCCGAAGTGAGCTATAGCATATATGAAGTCCATTCGGGTTCTTTGGCACTCGGTTTTAAATAATGCCTCGATTTCATACGCACGTAGTCTACAGCTCCCAGTGGAAACTGCAGTGGATGAAGTTTCACTCTGACTTGGATGGATTCGAAATGCTCACCAAAGTGAGCTAAGGCGTATGTGAATCCATTCGAATTGTTTATCACTTAGTTTTACTCCATGCATCGATTTCGTACGCATGGAGTTTGCAGCTCCCGGTGGAACTTGTAGTGGATGAAAGTTTGACACCGACTCGGACGGATTCACAGTGCTTGCCAAACAGGGCTAGGGCATATATGAAACCCTTTCGGGCTGTTTTGCACTCTGTTTTAGTTGGTGCCTCAATTTCGCACGCGTGCAGTTTATAGTACCCAGCGGCCCCCGTGGTGGATGCAGTTTCATACTGACTTAAATCGATTCGAAATGCGCCAGACTGAGCTGGGGTGTATGTGAAGTCTATTCAGGTTGTTTGGCATTCAGTTTTATTTCGCGCATCAATTTCCTACGCGTGGAGTTTGTAATACCCGTCGGAACCCGTTGAGTGGGAAACATTCACACTACCTCGGGCGGAATCGAAATGCAAGCCAAAGTGAAGTACGGTTTATATGAAGTCCATTCAGGTTATTTGGCACTCATTTTTACTTCGTGCCGCGATATCATGCGCTCAGAGTCTATAGCTTCCACTGGAAACCGTAGCAGATGAAAGTTTCACAGCGGCTCGGACGGATTCCAAATGCATGCCAAACTGAGCTAGGGCGTATATGAAATCCATTCGCATTATTTCGCACTCAGTTCTATTTCGTGCCTCGATTTCATACGCATGCAATTTGAAGTACGCAGCGGACCCCGTACTGGATGAAAGTCTCGCTCTAACTTGTAAGGATTCAAAATGCACCACGCTGAGCTAGGGCATATGTGCAGTGCATTCAAAATGCACGAAGCTCAGCTCGGACAACTTTCAAATGCACACCAAATAGAGCTAGCCTTATATGAACTCCATTCGGATTGTGTTGCACTCAGTGTCATTTCCTGCCTTGATTTCGTATGCACGGAATTTTTACCTCCCAGTGGAACTTGTAGTGGATGAAAGTTTCACGCCGACTCGGACGGATTCTCAATGCATGCCAAATTGGGCTTGGGCGGGTACGGAGTCCATTCGTGTTCTTTTGGCACCCAGTTTTATTTTACGCCTCGATTTTATACGCACGGAGTCTGTTGTACCCGTCGGAACACACTGTGCGGGAAAGTTTCATACCGACTCGGATGGAATAAAGATGCAAGCCGAAGTGAGCTATAGCATATATGAAGTCCATTCGGGTTCTTTGGCACTCGGTTTTAAATAATGCCTCGATTTCATACGCACGTAGTCTACAGCTCCCAGTGGAAACTGCAGTGGATGAAGTTTCACTCTGACTTGGATGGATTCGAAATGCTCACCAAAGTGAGCTAAGGCGTATGTGAATCCATTCGAATTGTTTATCACTTAGTTTTACTCCATGCATCGATTTCGTACGCATGGAGTTTGCAGCTCCCGGTGGAACTTGTAGTGGATGAAAGTTTGACACCGACTCGGACGGATTCACAGTGCTTGCCAAACAGGGCTAGGGCATATATGAAACCCTTTCGGGCTGTTTTGCACTCTGTTTTAGTTGGTGCCTCAATTTCGCACGCGTGCAGTTTATAGTACCCAGCGGCCCCCGTGGTGGATGCAGTTTCATACTGACTTAAATCGATTCGAAATGCGCCAGACTGAGCTGGGGTGTATGTGAAGTCTATTCAGGTTGTTTGGCATTCAGTTTTATTTCGCGCATCAATTTCCTACGCGTGGAGTTTGTAATACCCGTCGGAACCCGTTGAGTGGGAAACATTCACACTACCTCGGGCGGAATCGAAATGCAAGCCAAAGTGAAGTACGGTTTATATGAAGTCCATTCAGGTTATTTGGCACTCATTTTTACTTCGTGCCGCGATATCATGCGCTCAGAGTCTATAGCTTCCACTGGAAACCGTAGCAGATGAAAGTTTCACAGCGGCTCGGACGGATTCCAAATGCATGCCAAACTGAGCTAGGGCGTATATGAAATCCATTCGCATTATTTCGCACTCAGTTCTATTTCGTGCCTCGATTTCATACGCATGCAATTTGAAGTACGCAGCGGACCCCGTACTGGATGAAAGTCTCGCTCTAACTTGTAAGGATTCAAAATGCACCACGCTGAGCTAGGGCATATGTGCAGTGCATTCAAAATGCACGAAGCTCAGCTCGGACAACTTTCAAATGCACACCAAATAGAGCTAGCCTTATATGAACTCCATTCGGATTGTGTTGCACTCAGTGTCATTTCCTGCCTTGATTTCGTATGCACGGAATTTGTACCTCCCAGTGGAACTTGTAGTGGATGAAAGTTTCACGCCGACTCGGACGGATTCTCAATGCATGCCAAATTGGGCTTGGGCGGGTACGGAGTCCATTCGTGTTCTTTTGGCACCCAGTTTTATTTTACGCCTCGATTTTATACGCACGGAGTCTGTTGTACCCGTCGGAACACACTGTGCGGGAAAGTTTCATACCGACTCGGATGGAATAAAGATGCAAGCCGAAGTGAGCTATAGCATATATGAAGTCCATTCGGGTTCTTTGGCACTCGGTTTTAAATAATGCCTCGATTTCATACGCACGTAGTTTACAGCTCCCCTGGAAACTGCAGTGGATGAAGTTTCACTCTGACTTGGATGGATTCGAAATGCTCACCAAAGTGAGCTAAGGCGTATGTGAATCCATTCGAATTGTTTATCACTTAGTTTTACTCCATGCATCGATTTCGTACGCATGGAGTTTGCAGCTCCCGGTGGAACTTGTAGTGGATGAAAGTTTGACACCGACTCGGACGGATTCACAGTGCTTGCCAAACAGGGCTAGGGCATATATGAAACCCTTTCGGGCTGTTTTGCACTCTGTTTTAGTTGGTGCCTCATTTCGCACGCGCAGTTTATAGTACCCAGCGGACCCCGTGGTGGATGAAAGTTTCATACCGACTTGAATCGATTCAAATGCGCCAGATCGAGCTGGGGTGTATGTGAAGTCCATTCAGGTTGTTTGGCATTCAGTTTTATTTCGCGCATCAATTTCCTACGCGTGGAGTTTGTAATACCCGCCGGAACCCGTTGAGCGGGAAACATTCACACTACCACGGCGGACCCAAATGCAAGCCAAAGTGAAGTACGGTTTATATGAAGTCCATTCAGGTTGTTGGCACTCATTTTTACTCGCGCCGCGATATCATGCGCCAGAGTCTATAGCTTCCATCGAAACCGTAGCGGATGAAAGTTTCACACCGCTCGGACGGATTCCAAATTCATGCCAAACTGAGCTAGGCATATATGAAATCCATTCGCATTATTTCGCACTCAGTTCTATTTCGTGCCTCGATTTCACACGCATGCAATTTGAAGTACGCAGCGGACCCGCATCGATGAAAGTCTCGCCTAACTTGTAAGGATTCAAAATGCACCACGCTGAGCTAGGGCATATGTGCAGTGCATTCAAAATGCACCAAGCTCAGCTCGACAACTTTCAAATGCACACCAAATAGAGCTAGGCTTATATGAACTCCATTCGATTGTGTTGCACTCAGTGTCATTTCCTGCCTTGATTTCAGATGCACGGAATTTGTACCTCCCAGTGGAACTTGTAGTGGATGAAAGTTTCACGCCGACTGACGGATTCTCAATGCACGCCAAATTGGGCTTGGGCGTACGAGTCCATTCGTGTTCTTTTGGCACCCGGTTTTATTTTATGCCTCGATTTTATACGCACGGAGTCTATTGTACCCGCGGAACACATTGTGCGGAAAGTTTCATACCGACTGATGGAATCAAGATGCAAGTCAAGTGAGCTATAGCATACATGAAGTCCATTCGGTTGTTTGGCACTCAGTTTTACCTAATGCCTCGATTTCAGACGCACGTAGTTTACAGCTCCCTGGAAACTGCTGTGGATGAAGTTTCACTCGACTTGGATGGATTCAAATGCTCACCAAAGTGAGCTAAGGCGATGTGAATCCATTCGAATTGTTTATCACTTAGTTTTACTCCATGCATCGATTTCAGACGCATGGAGTTCGCAGCTCCCGTGGAACTTGTAGTGGATGAAAGTTTCACACCGACTGGACGGATTCACAAGTGCTTGCCAAACAGGGCTAGGGCATATATGAAACCCTTTCGGTTGTTTTGCACTCTGTTTTAGTTCGTGCCTCAATTTCGCACGCTGCAGTTTATAGTACCCAGCGGACCCCGTGGTGGATGAAAGTTTCATACTGACTTGAATCGATTCAAATGCGCCGATCGAGCTGGGTGTATGTGAAGTCCATTCAGGTTGTTTGGCATTCAGTTTCATTTCGCGCATTGATTTCCTACGCGTGGAGTTTGTAATACCCGCCGGAACCCGCAGCGGGAAACATTCACACTACCACGCGGACCCAAATGCAAGCCAAAGTGAAGTACGGTTTATATGAAGTCCATTCAGGTTATTTGGCACTCATTTTTACTTCGTGCCGCGATATCATGCGCCAGAGTCTATAGCTTCCATCGAAACCGTAAGGCATTTAAAGTTTCACACCGCTCGGACGGATTCCAAATTCATGCCAAACTGAGCTAGGCATATATGAAATCCATTCGCATTATTTCGCACTCAGTTCTATTTCGTGCCTCGATTTCACACGCATGCAATTTGAAGTACGCAGCGGACCCGCATCGATGAAAGTCTCGCCTAACTTGTAAGGATTCAAAATGCACCACGCTGAGCTAGGGCATATGTGCAGTGCATTCAAAATGCACCAAGCTCAGCTCGGACAACTTTCAAATGCACACCAAACAGAGCTAGGCTTATATGAACTCCATTCGGATTGTGTTGCACTCTGTCATTTCTCGCCTTGATTTCAGACGCACGGAATTTGTACCTCCCAGTGGAACTTGTAGTGGATGAAAGTTTCACGCCGACTCTGACGGATTCTCAATGCACGCCAAATTGGGCTTGGGCGTACGAGTCCATTCGTGTTCTTTGGCACCCGTTTTATTTTATGCCTCGATTTTATACGCACGGAGTCTATTGTACCCGCCGGAACACATTGTGCGGAAAGTTCCATACCGACTCTGATGGAATCAAGATGCAAGTCAAGTGAGCTATAGCATACATGAAGTCCATTCGGTTGTTTGGCACTCAGTTTTACCTAATGCCTCGATTTCAGACGCACGTAGTTTACAGCCCCGCTGGAAACTGCTGTGGATGAAGTTTCGCTCTGACTTGGATGGAGTCAAATGCTCACCAAAGTGAGCTAAGGCGATGTGAATCCATTCGAATTGTTTATCACTTAGTTTTACTCCATGCATCGATTTCGTACGCATGGAGTTCGCAGCTCCCGGTGGAACTTGTAGTGGATGAAAGTTTCACACCGACTCGGACGGATTCACAGTGCTTGCCAAACAGGGCTAGGGCGTATATGAAACCCTTTCGGTTGTTTTGCACTCTGTTTTAGTTCGTGCCTCACCTCGCACGCTGCAGTTTATAGTACCCAGCGGACCCCGTGGTGGATGAAAGTTTCATACTGACTTGAATCGATTCGAAATGCGCCAGACCGAGCTGGGGTGTATGTGAAGTCCATTCAGGTTGTTTGGCATTCAGTTTCATTTCGCGCATTGATTTCCTACGCGTGGAGTTTGTAATACCCGTCGGAACCCGTTCTGCGGGAAACATTCACACTACCACGGGCGGACCCGAAATGCAAGCCAAAGTGAAGTACGGTTTATATGAAGTCCATTCAGGTTGTTTGGCACTCATTTTTACTTCGCCGCGATATCATGCGCCAGAGTCTATAGCTTCCATCGAAACCGTAGCATTTAAAGTTTCACACCGCTCGGACGGATTCCAAATTCATGCCAAACTGAGCTAGGCATATATGAAATCCATTCGCATTATTTCGCACTCAGTTCTATTTCGTGCCTCGATTTCACACGCATGCAATTTGAAGTACGCAGCGGACCCGTGATCGATGAAAGTCTCGCCTAACTTGTAAGGATTCAAAATGCACCACGCTGAGCTAGGGCATATGTGCAGTGCATTCAAAATGCACCAAGCTCAGCTCGACAACTTTCAAATGCACACCAAATAGAGCTAGGCTTATATGAACTCCATTCGGATTGTGTTGCACTCTGTCATTTCCGCCTTGATTTCAGACGCACGGAATTTGTACCTCCCAATGGAACTTGTAGTGGATGAAAGTTTCACGCCGACTCTGACGGATTCTCAATGCACGCCAAATTGGGCTTGGGCGTACGAGTCCATTCGTGTTCTTTTGGCACCCGTTTTATTTTATGCCTCGATTTTATACGCACGGAGTCTATTGTACCCGCGGAACACATTGTGCGGAAAGTTCCATACCGACTCTGATGGAATCAAGATGCAAGCCGGTGAGCTATAGCATACATGAAGTCCATTCGGTTGTTTGGCACTCAGTTTTACCTAATGCCTCGATTTCAGACGCACGTAGTTTACAGCTCCCGTGGAAACTGCAGTGGATGAAGTTTCACTGACTTGGATGGATTCAAATGCTCACCAAAGTGAGCTAAGGCGATGTGAATCCATTCGAATTGTTTATCACTTAGTTTTACTCCATGCATCGATTTCAGACGCATGGAGTTCGCAGCCCCGTGGAACTTGTAGTGGATGAAAGTTTCACACCGACTGGACGGATTCACAGTGCTTGCCAAACAGGGCTAGGGCGTATATGAAACCCTTTCGGTTGTTTTGCACTCTGTTTTAGTTCGTGCCTCACCTCGCACGCTGCAGTTTATAGTACCCAGCGGACCCCGTGGTGGATGAAAGTTTCATACCGACTTGAATCGATTCAAATGCGCCAGATCGAGCTGGGGTGTATGTGAAGTCCATTCAGGTTGTTTGGCATTCAGTTTCATTTCGCGCATTGATTTCCTACGCGTGGAGTTTGTAATACCCGCGGAACCCGCAGCGGGAAACATTCACACTACCACGGGCGGACCCAAATGCAAGCCAAAGTGAAGTACGGTTTATATGAAGTCCATTCAGGTTGTTTGGCACTCATTTTTACTTCGTGCGCGATATCATGCGCCAGAGTCTATAGCTTCCATCGAAACCGTAGCAGATTAAAGTTTCACACCGCTCGGACGGATTCCAAATTCATGCCAAACTGAGCTAGGCATATATGAAATCCATTCGCATTATTTCGCACTCAGTTCTATTTCGTGCCTCGATTTCACACGCATGCAATTTGAAGTACGCAGCGGACCCCGCATCGATGAAAGTCTCGCCTAACTTGTAAGGATTCAAAATGCACCACGCTGAGCTAGGGCATATGTGCAGTGCATTCAAAATGCACCAAGCTCAGCTCGACAACTTTCAAATGCACACCAAACAGAGCTAGGCTTATATGAACTCCATTCGGATTGTGTTGCACTCTGTCATTTCCGCCTTGATTTCAGACGCACGGAATTTGTACCTCCCAGTGGAACTTGTAGTGGATGAAAGTTTCACGCCGACTCGGACGGATTCTCAATGCACGCCAAATTGGGCTTGGGCGTAACGAGTCCATTCGTGTTCTTTGGCACCCGTTTTATTTTATGCCTCGATTTTATACGCACGGAGTCTATTGTACCCGCCGGAACACATTGTGCGGAAAGTTTCATACCGACTGATGGAATCAAGATGCAAGTCAAGTGAGCTATAGCATACATGAAGTCCATTCGGGTTGTTTGGCACTCAGTTTTACCTAATGCCTCGATTTCGTACGCACGTAGTTTACAGCTCCCAGTGGAAACTGCTGTGGATGAAGTTTCGCTCTGACTTGGATGGATTCAAATGCTCACCAAAGTGAGCTAAGGCGTATGTGAATCCATTCGAATTGTTTATCACTTAGTTTTACTCCATGCATCGATTTCGTACGCATGGAGTTTGCAGCTCCCGGTGGAACTTGTAGTGGATGAAAGTTTCACACCGACTCGGACGGATTCACAAGGTCCTTGCCAAACAGGGCTAGGGCGTATATGAAACCCTTTCGGGTTGTTTTGCACTCTGTTTTAGTTCGTGCCTCAATTTCGCACGCGTGCAGTTTATAGTACCCAGCGGACCCCGTGGTGGATGAAAGTTTCATACTGACTTGAATCGATTCGAAATGCGCCAGACTGAGCTGGGGTGTATGTGAAGTCCATTCAGGTTGTTTGGCATTCAGTTTTATTTCGCGCATTGATTTCCTACGCGTGGAGTTTGTAATACCCGCGGAACCCGCAGCGGGAAACATTCACACTACCACGGGCGGACCCGAAATGCAAGCCAAAGTGAAGTACGGTTTATATGAAGTCCATTCAGGTTGTTCGGCACTCATTTTTACTTCGTGCCGCGATATCATGCGCTCAGAGTCTATAGCTTCCACTGGAAACCGTAGCGCATTTAAAGTTTCACACCGGCTCGGACGGATTCCAAATTCATGCCAAACTGAGCTAGGGCGTATATGAAATCCATTCGCATTATTTCGCACTCAGTTCTATTTCGTGCCTCGATTTCACACGCATGCAATTTGAAGTACGCAGCGGACCCCGTACTGGATGAAAGTCTCGCTCTAACTTGTAAGGATTCAAAATGCACCACGCTGAGCTAGGGCATATGTGCAGTGCATTCAAAATGCACCAAGCTCAGCTCGGACAACTTCCAAATGCACACCAAATAGAGCTAGGCTTATATGAACTCCATTCGGATTGTGTTGCACTCAGTGTCATTTCCTGCCTTGATTTCGTACGCACGGAATTTGTACCTCCCAGTCGAACTTGTAGTGGATTAAAGTTTCACGCCGACTCGGACGGATTCTCAATGCACGCCAAATTGGGCTTGGGCGTGTACAGAGTCCATTCGTGTTCTTTGGCACCCGGTTTTATTTTATGCCTCGATTTTATACGCACGGAGTCTATTGTACCCGCCGGAACACATTGTGCGGAAAGTTCCATACCGACTGATGGAATCAAGATGCAAGTCGGTGAGCTATAGCATACATGAAGTCCATTCGGTTGTTTGGCACTCAGTTTTACCTAATGCCTCGATTTCAGACGCACGTAGTTTACAGCTCCCTGGAAACTGTGGATGAAGTTTCACTCGACTTGATGGATTCAAATGCTCACCAAAGTGAGCTAAGGCGATGTGAATCCATTCGAATTGTTTATCACTTAGTTTTACTCCATGCATCGATTTCAGACGCATGGAGTTCGCAGCTCCCGTGGAACTTGTAGTGGATGAAAGTTTCACACCGACTCGGACGGATTCACGTGCTTGCCAAACAGGGCTAGGGCGTATATGAAACCCTTTCGGTTGTTTTGCACTCTGTTTTAGTTCGTGTTTCACCTCGCACGCTGCAGTTTATAGTACCCAGCGGACCCCGTGGTGGTGAAAGTTTCATACCGACTTGAATCGATTCAAATGCGCCAGATCGAGCTGGGGTGTATGTGAAGTCCATTCAGGTTGTTTGGCATTCAGTTTCATTTCGCGCATTGATTTCCTACGCGTGGAGTTTGTAATACCCGCCGGAACCCGCAGCGGGAAACATTCACACTACCACGGGCGGACCCGAAATGCAAGCCAAAGTGAAGTACGGTTTATATGAAGTCCATTCAGGTTGTTCGGCACTCATTTTTACTTCGTGCCGCGATATCATGCGCTCAGAGTCTATAGCTTCCATCGAAACCGTAGCGCATTTAAAGTTTCACACCGCTCGGACGGATTCCAAATTCATGCCAAACTGAGCTAGGGCGTATATGAAATCCATTCGCATTATTTCGCACTCAGTTCTATTTCGTGCCTCGATTTCACACGCATGCAATTTGAAGTACGCAGCGGACCCCGTACTGGATGAAAGTCTCGCTCTAACTTGTAAGGATTCAAAATGCACCACGCTGAGCTAGGGCATATGTGCAGTGCATTCAAAATGCACCAAGCTCAGCTCGGACAACTTTCAAATGCACACCAAATAGAGCTAGGCTTATATGAACTCCATTCGGATTGTGTTGCACTCCGTGTCATTTCCTGCCTTGATTTCGTACGCACGGAATTTGTACCTCCCAGTCGAACTTGTAGTGGATGAAAGCTTCACGCCGACTCGGACGGATTCTCAATGCACGCCAAATTGGGCTTGGGCATGTGCACGAGTCCATTCGTGTTCTTTGGCACCCGTTTTATTTTATGCCTCGATTTTATACGCACGGAGTCTATTGTACCCGCCGGAACACATTGTGCGGAAAGTTCCATACCGACTGATGGAATCAAGATGCAAGTCGGTGAGCTATAGCATACATGAAGTCCATTCGGTTGTTTGGCACTCAGTTTTACCTAATGCCTCGATTTCAGACGCACGTAGTTTACAGCTCCCGTGGAAACTGCTGTGGATGAAGTTTCACTGACTTGATGGAGTCAAATGCTCACCAAAGTGAGCTAAGGCGATGTGAATCCATTCGAATTGTTTATCACTTAGTTTTATTCCATGCATCGATTTCAGACGCATGGAGTTCGCAGCTCCCGTGGAACTTGTAGTGGATGAAAGTTTCACACCGACTGACGGATTCAAAGGCTTGCCAAACAGGGCTAGGGCGTATATGAAACCCTTTCGGTTGTTTTGCACTCTGTTTTAGTTCGTGTTCTCACCTCGCACGCTGCAGTTTATAGTACCCAGCGGACCCCGTGGTGGGTGAAAGTTTCATACCGACTTGAATCGATTCAAATGCGCCAGATCGAGCTGGGGTGTATGTGAAGTCCATTCAGGTTGTTTGGCATTCAGTTTCATTTCGCGCATTGATTTCCTACGCGTGGAGTTTGTAATACCCGCCGGAACCCGCAGCGGGAAACATTCACACTACCACGGGCGGACCCGAAATGCAAGCCAAAGTGAAGTACGGTTTATATGAAGTCCATTCAGGTTGTTCGGCACTCATTTTTACTTCGTGCCGCGATATCATGCGCTCAGAGTCTATAGCTTCCATCGAAACCGTAGCATTTAAAGTTTCACACCGCTCGGACGGATTCCAAATTCATGCCAAACTGAGCTAGGGCATATATGAAATCCATTCGCATTATTTCGCACTCAGTTCTATTTCGTGCCTCGATTTCACACGCATGCAATTTGAAGTACGCAGCGGACCCCGTACTGGATGAAAGTCTCGCCTAACTTGTAAGGATTCAAAATGCACCACGCTGAGCTAGGGCATATGTGCAGTGCATTCAAATGCACCAAGCTCAGCTCGACAACTTTCAAATGCACACCAAACAGAGCTAGGCTTATATGAACTCCATTCGGATTGTGTTGCACTCTGTCATTTCGCCTTGATTTCAGACGCACGGAATTTGTACCTCCCAGTGGAACTTGTAGTGGATGAAAGTTTCACGCCGACTGGACGGATTCTCAATGCACGCCAAATTGGGCTTGGGCGTACGGAGTCCATTCGTGTTCTTTGGCACCCGTTTTATTTTATGCCTCGATTTTATACGCACGGAGTCTATTGTACCCGCCGGAACACATTGTGCGGAAAGTTCCATACCGACTGATGGAATCAAGATGCGTCAAGTGAGCTATAGCATACATGAAGTCCATTCGGTTGTTTGGCACTCAGTTTTACCTAATGCCTCGATTTCAGACGCACGTAGTTTACAGCTCCCCTGGAAACTGCTGTGATGAAGTTTCACTCTGACTTGGATGGAGTCAAATGCTCACCAAAGTGAGCTAAGGCGATGTGAATCCATTCGAATTGTTTATCACTTAGTTTTATTCCATGCATCGATTTCAGACGCATGGAGTTCGCAGCTCCGTGGAACTTGTAGTGGATGAAAGTTTCACACCGACTGACGGATTCACAAAGTGCTTGCCAAACAGGGCTAGGGCGTATATGAAACCCTTTCGGTTGTTTTGCACTCTGTTTTAGTTCGTGCCTCACCTCGCACGCTGCAGTTTATAGTACCCAGCGGACCCCGTGGTGGATGAAAGTTTCATACCGACTTGAATCGATTCAAATGCGCCAGATCGAGCTGGGGTGTATGTGAAGTCCATTCAGGTTGTTTGGCATTCAGTTTCATTTCGCGCATTGATTTCCTACGCGTGGAGTTTGTAATACCCGCCGGAACCCGCAGCGGGAAACATTCACACTACCACGGCGCGGACCCAAATGCAAGCCAAAGTGAAGTACGGTTTATATGAAGTCCATTCAGGTTGTTTGGCACTCATTTTTACTTCGCGCCGCGATATCATGCGCCAGAGTCTATAGCTTCCATCGAAACCGTAGCGCATTTAAAGTTTCACACCGCTCGGACGGATTCCAAATTCATGCCAAACTGAGCTAGGCATATATGAAATCCATTCGCATTATTTCGCACTCAGTTCTATTTCGTGCCTCGATTTCACACGCATGCAATTTGAAGTACGCAGCGGACCCCGCATCGATGAAAGTCTCGCCTAACTTGTAAGGATTCAAAATGCACCACGCTGAGCTAGGGCATATGTGCAGTGCATTCAAAATGCACCAAGCTCAGCTCGACAACTTTCAAATGCACACCAAACAGAGCTAGGCTTATATGAACTCCATTCGGATTGTGTTGCACTCTGTCATTTCTCGCCTTGATTTCAGACGCACGGAATTTGTACCTCCCAGTGGAACTTGTAGTGGATGAAAGTTTCACGCCGACTCTGACGGATTCTCAATGCACGCCAAATTGGGCTTGGGCGCGCACGAGTCCATTCGTGTTCTTTGGCACCCGTTTTATTTTATGCCTCGATTTTATACGCACGGAGTCTATTGTACCCGCGGAACACATTGTGCGGAAAGTTCCATACCGACTGATGGAATCAAGATGCAAGCCGGTGAGCTATAGCATACATGAAGTCCATTCGGTTGTTTGGCACTCAGTTTTACCTAATGCCTCGATTTCAGACGCACGTAGTTTACAGCCCCCCTGGAAACTGCTGTGGATGAAGTTTCACTCTGACTTGGTGGATTCAAATGCTCACCAAAGTGAGCTAAGGCGATGTGAATCCATTCGAATTGTTTATCACTTAGTTTTATTCCATGCATCGATTTCAGACGCATGGAGTTCGCAGCTCCGTGGAACTTGTAGTGGATGAAAGTTTCACACCGACTGACGGATTCACAGTGCTTGCCAAACAGGGCTAGGGCGTATATGAAACCCTTTCGGTTGTTTTGCACTCTGTTTTAGTTCGTGTTTCATTTCGCACGCTGCAGTTTATAGTACCCAGCGGACCCCGTGGTGGGTGAAAGTTTCATACTGACTTGAATCGATTCAAATGCGCCAGAGATCGAGCTGGGGTGTATGTGAAGTCCATTCAGGTTGTTTGGCATTCAGTTTCATTTCGCGCATTGATTTCCTACGCGTGGAGTTTGTAATACCCGCCGGAACCCGCAGCGGGAAACATTCACACTACCACGGCGGACCCAAATGCAAGCCAAAGTGAAGTACGGTTTATATGAAGTCCATTCAGGTTGTTTGGCACTCATTTTTACTTCGCCGCGATATCATGCGCCAGAGTCTATAGCTTCCATCGAAACCGTAGGCATTTAAAGTTTCACACCGCTCGGACGGATTCCAAATTCATGCCAAACTGAGCTAGGCATATATGAAATCCATTCGCATTATTTCGCACTCAGTTCTATTTCGTGCCTCGATTTCACACGCATGCAATTTGAAGTACGCAGCGGACCCCGCATCGATGAAAGTCTCGCCTAACTTGTAAGGATTCAAAATGCACCACGCTGAGCTAGGGCATATGTGCAGTGCATTCAAATGCACCAAGCTCAGCTCGACAACTTTCAAATGCACACCAAACAGAGCTAGGCTTATATGAACTCCATTCGGATTGTGTTGCACTCTGTCATTTCCCGCCTTGATTTCAGACGCACGGAATTTGTACCTCCCAGTGGAACTTGTAGTGGATGAAAGTTTCACGCCGACTGACGGATTCTCAATGCACGCCAAATTGGGCTTGGGCGCACGAGTCCATTCGTGTTCTTTGGCACCCGGTTTTATTTTATGCCTCGATTTTATACGCACGGAGTCTATTGTACCCGCCGGAACACATTGTGCGGAAAGTTCCATACCGACTCTGATGGAATCAAGATGCAAGTCAAGTGAGCTATAGCATACATGAAGTCCATTCGGTTGTTTGGCACTCAGTTTTACCTAATGCCTCGATTTCAGACGCACGTAGTTTACAGCTCCCTGGAAACTGCTGTGGATGAAGTTTCACTCTGACTTGGTGGATTCAAATGCTCACCAAAGTGAGCTAAGGCGATGTGAATCCATTCGAATTGTTTATCACTTAGTTTTATTCCATGCATCGATTTCAGACGCATGGAGTTCGCAGCTCCCGTGGAACTTGTAGTGGATGAAAGTTTCACACCGACTCGGACGGATTCACAAGTGCTTGCCAAACAGGGCTAGGGCGTATATGAAACCCTTTCGGTTGTTTTGCACTCTGTTTTAGTTCGTGTTTCATTTCGCACGCGTGCAGTTTATAGTACCCAGCGGACCCCGTGGTGGGTGAAAGTTTCATACTGACTTGAATCGATTCGAAATGCGCCAGACTGAGCTGGGGTGTATGTGAAGTCCATTCAGGTTGTTTGGCATTCAGTTTCATTTCGCGCATTGATTTCCTACGCGTGGAGTTTGTAATACCCGTCGGAACCCGTTGTGCGGGAAACATTCACACTACCACGGGCGGACCCGAAATGCAAGCCAAAGTGAAGTACGGTTTATATGAAGTCCATTCAGGTTGTTCGGCACTCATTTTTACTTCGTGCCGCGATATCATGCGCTCAGAGTCTATAGCTTCCATCGAAACCGTAGGCATTTAAAGTTTCACACCGCTCTGACGGATTCCAAATTCATGCCAAACTGAGCTAGGCATATATGAAATCCATTCGCATTATTTCGCACTCAGTTCTATTTCGTGCCTCGATTTCACACGCATGCAATTTGAAGTACGCAGCGGACCCCGCATCGATGAAAGTCTCGCCTAACTTGTAAGGATTCAAAATGCACCACGCTGAGCTAGGGCATATGTGCAGTGCATTCAAATGCACCAAGCTCAGCTCGACAACTTTCAAATGCACACCAAACAGAGCTAGGCTTATATGAACTCCATTCGGATTGTGTTGCACTCTGTCATTTCCTGCCTTGATTTCAGACGCACGGAATTTGTACCTCCCAGTGGAACTTGTAGTGGATGAAAGTTTCACGCCGACTGGACGGATTCTCAATGCACGCCAAATTGGGCTTGGGCGTGTACGGAGTCCATTCGTGTTCTTTTGGCACCCGGTTTTATTTTATGCCTCGATTTTATACGCACGGAGTCTATTGTACCCGTCGGAACACATTGTGCGGAAAGTTCCATACCGACTGGATGGAATCAAGATGCAAGCCGGTGAGCTATAGCATACATGAAGTCCATTCGGTTGTTTGGCACTCAGTTTTACCTAATGCCTCGATTTCAGACGCACGTAGTTTACAGCCCCCCTGGAAACTGCTGTGGATGAAGTTTCACTCGACTTGGGTGGAGTCGAAATGCTCACCAAAGTGAGCTAAGGCGTATGTGAATCCATTCGAATTGTTTATCACTTAGTTTTATTCCTTGCATCGATTTCGTACGCATGGAGTTCGCAGCTCCCGGTGGAACTTGTAGTGGATGAAAGTTTCACACCGACTCTGACGGATTCACAGTGCTTGCCAAACAGGGCTAGGGCGTATATGAAACCCTTTCGGTTGTTTTGCACTCTGTTTTAGTTCGTGTTTCACTCGCACGCTGCAGTTTATAGTACCCAGCGGACCCCGTGGTGGGTGAAAGTTTCATACTGACTTGAATCGATTCAAATGCGCCAGATCGAGCTGGGTGTATGTGAAGTCCATTCAGGTTGTTTGGCATTCAGTTTCATTTCGCGCATTGATTTCCTACGCGTGGAGTTTGTAATACCCGCCGGAACCCGCAGCGGGAAACATTCACACTACCACGGGCGGACCCGAAATGCAAGCCAAAGTGAAGTACGGTTTATATGAAGTCCATTCAGGTTGTTCGGCACTCATTTTTACTTCGTGCCGCGATATCATGCGCTCAGAGTCTATAGCTTCCATCGAAACCGTAGCGCATTTAAAGTTTCACACCGCTCGGACGGATTCCAAATTCATGCCAAACTGAGCTAGGGCATATATGAAATCCATTCGCATTATTTCGCACTCAGTTCTATTTCGTGCCTCGATTTCACACGCATGCAATTTGAAGTACGCAGCGGACCCCGTACTGGATGAAAGTCTCGCCTAACTTGTAAGGATTCAAAATGCACCACGCTGAGCTAGGGCATATGTGCAGTGCATTCAAATGCACCAAGCTCAGCTCGACAACTTTCAAATGCACACCAAACAGAGCTAGGCTTATATGAACTCCATTCGGATTGTGTTGCACTCTGTCATTTCTGCCTTGATTTCAGACGCACGGAATTTGTACCTCCCCCTGGAACTTGTAGTGGATGAAAGTTTCACGCCGACTCTGGACGGATTCTCAATGCACGCCAAATTGGGCTTGGGCGTAACGAGTCCATTCGTGTTCTTTGGCACCCGTTTTATTTTATGCCTCGATTTTATACGCACGGAGTCTATTGTACCCGCCGGAACACATTGTGCGGAAAGTTCCATACCGACTGATGGAATCAAGATGCAAGCCGGTGAGCTATAGCATACATGAAGTCCATTCGGTTGTTTGGCACTCAGTTTTACCTAATGCCTCGATTTCAGACGCACGTAGTTTACAGCTCCCTGGAAACTGCTGTGGATGAAGTTTCACTCGACTTGGGTGGAGTCAAATGCTCACCAAAGTGAGCTAAGGCGATGTGAATCCATTCGAATTGTTTATCACTTAGTTTTATTCCATGCATCGATTTCAGACGCATGGAGTTCGCAGCTCCCGTGGAACTTGTAGTGGATGAAAGTTTCACACCGACTGGACGGATTCACAGTGCTTGCCAAACAGGGCTAGGGCGTATATGAAACCCTTTCGGTTGTTTTGCACTCTGTTTTAGTTCGTGTTTCACCACGCACGCGCAGTTTATAGTACCCAGCGGACCCCGTGGTGGGTGAAAGTTTCATACCGACTTGAATCGATTCAAATGCGCCGATCGAGCTGGGGTGTATGTGAAGTCCATTCAGGTTGTTTGGCATTCAGTTTCATTTCGCGCATTGATTTCCTACGCGTGGAGTTTGTAATACCCGCCGGAACCCGCAGCGGGAAACATTCACACTACCACGGCGGACCCAAATGCAAGCCAAAGTGAAGTACGGTTTATATGAAGTCCATTCAGGTTGTTTGGCACTCATTTTTACTTCGTGCCGCGATATCATGCGCCAGAGTCTATAGCTTCCATCGAAACCGTAGCGCATTTAAAGTTTCACACCGCTCGGACGGATTCCAAATTCATGCCAAACTGAGCTAGGCATATATGAAATCCATTCGCATTATTTCGCACTCAGTTCTATTTCGTGCCTCGATTTCACACGCATGCAATTTGAAGTACGCAGCGGACCCCGCATCGATGAAAGTCTCGCCTAACTTGTAAGGATTCAAAATGCACCACGCTGAGCTAGGGCATATGTGCAGTGCATTCAAATGCACCAAGCTCAGCTCGACAACTTTCAAATGCACACCAAACAGAGCTAGGCTTATATGAACTCCATTCGGATTGTGTTGCACTCTGTCATTTCCTGCCTTGATTTCAGACGCACGAATTTGTACCTCCCAGTGGAACTTGTAGTGGATGAAAGTTTCACGCCGACTCTGACGGATTCTCAATGCACGCCAAATTGGGCTTGGGCGCACGAGTCCATTCGTGTTCTTTGGCACCCGGTTTTATTTTATGCCTCGATTTTATACGCACGGAGTCTATTGTACCCGTCGGAACACATTGTGCGGGAAAGTTCCATACCGACTCGGATGGAATCAAGATGCAAGCCGAAGTGAGCTATAGCATACATGAAGTCCATTCGGTTGTTTGGCACTCAGTTTTACCTAATGCCTCGATTTCAGACGCACGTAGTTTACAGCTCCCTGGAAACTGCTGTGGATGAAGTTTCACTGACTTGGGTGGATTCAAATGCTCACCAAAGTGAGCTAAGGCGTATGTGAATCCATTCGAATTGTTTATCACTTAGTTTTATTCCTTGCATCGATTTCGTACGCATGGAGTTCGCAGCTCCCGGTGGAACTTGTAGTGGATGAAAGTTTCACACCGACTCGGACGGATTCACAGTGCTTGCCAAACAGGGCTAGGGCGTATATGAAACCCTTTCGGGTTGTTTTGCACTCTGTTTTAGTTCGTGCCTCAATTCGCACGCGTGCAGTTTATAGTACCCAGCGGACCCCGTGGTGGGTGAAAGTTTCATACTGACTTGAATCGATTCGAAATGCGCCAGACTGAGCTGGGGTGTATGTGAAGTCCATTCAGGTTGTTTGGCATTCAGTTTCATTTCGCGCATTGATTTCCTACGCGTGGAGTTTGTAATACCCGTCGGAACCCGCAGCGGGAAACATTCACACTACCACGCGGACCCAAATGCAAGCCAAAGTGAAGTACGGTTTATATGAAGTCCATTCAGGTTGTTTGGCACTCATTTTTACTTCGTGCCGCGATATCATGCGCCAGAGTCTATAGCTTCCATCGAAACCGTAGCGCATTTAAAGTTTCACACCGCTCGGACGGATTCCAAATTCATGCCAAACTGAGCTAGGCATATATGAAATCCATTCGCATTATTTCGCACTCAGTTCTATTTCGTGCCTCGATTTCACACGCATGCAATTTGAAGTACGCAGCGGACCCCGCATCGATGAAAGTCTCGCCTAACTTGTAAGGATTCAAAATGCACCACGCTGAGCTAGGGCATATGTGCAGTGCATTCAAATGCACCAAGCTCAGCTCGACAACTTTCAAATGCACACCAAACAGAGCTAGGCTTATATGAACTCCATTCGGATTGTGTTGCACTCTGTCATTTCGCCTTGATTTCATACGCACGGAATTTGTACCTCCCAGTGGAACTTGTAGTGGATGAAAGTTTCACGCCGACTCGGACGGATTCTCAATGCACGCCAAATTGGGCTTGGGCGTGTACGGAGTCCATTCGTGTTCTTTGGCACCCGTTTTATTTTATGCCTCGATTTTATACGCACGGAGTCTATTGTACCCGCCGGAACACATTGTGCGGAAAGTTCCATACCGACTGATGGAATCAAGATGCAAGCCGAAGTGAGCTATAGCATACATGAAGTCCATTCGGGTTGTTTGGCACTCAGTTTTACCTAATGCCTCGATTTCGTACGCACGTAGTTTACAGCTCCCAGTGGAAACTGCTGTGGATGAAGTTTCGCTCTGACTTGGGTGGAGTCGAAATGCTCACCAAAGTGAGCTAAGGCGTATGTGAATCCATTCGAATTGTTTATCACTTAGTTTTACTCCTTGCATCGATTTCGTACGCATGGAGTTCGCAGCTCCCGGTGGAACTTGTAGTGGATGAAAGTTTCACACCGACTCGGACGGATTCACAGTGCTTGCCAAACAGGGCTAGGGCGTATATGAAACCCTTTCGGGTTGTTTTGCACTCTGTTTTAGTTCGTGTTTCACCTCGCACGCGTGCAGTTTATAGTACCCAGCGGACCCCGTGGTGGGTGAAAGTTTCATACTGACTTGAATCGATTCGAAATGCGCCAGACTGAGCTGGGGTGTATGTGAAGTCCATTCAGGTTGTTTGGCATTCAGTTTCATTTCGCGCATTGATTTCCTACGCGTGGAGTTTGTAATACCCGTCGGAACCCGTTGTGCGGGAAACATTCACACTACCACGGGCGGACCCGAAATGCAAGCCAAAGTGAAGTACGGTTTATATGAAGTCCATTCAGGTTGTTCGGCACTCAATTTTACTTCGCCGCGATATCATGCGCCAGAGTCTATAGCTTCCATCGAAACCGTAAAGGCATTTAAAGTTTCACACCGGCTCGGACGGATTCCAAATTCATGCCAAACTGAGCTAGGGCATATATGAAATCCATTCGCATTATTTCGCACTCAGTTCTATTTCGTGCCTCGATTTCACACGCATGCAATTTGAAGTACGCAGCGGACCCCGTACTGGATGAAAGTCTCGCTCTAACTTGTAAGGATTCAAAATGCACCACGCTGAGCTAGGGCATATGTGCAGTGCATTCGAAATGCACCAAGCTCAGCTCGGACAACTTTCAAATGCACACCAAACAGAGCTAGGCTTATATGAACTCCATTCGGATTGTGTTGCACTCAGTGTCATTTCCTGCCTCGATTTCGTACGCACGGAATTTGTACCTCCCAGTGGAACTTGTAGTGGATGAAAGTTTCACGCCGGCTCGGACGGATTCTCAACGCACGCCAAATTGGGCTTGGGCGTGTACGGAGTCCATTCGTGTTCTTTGGCACCCGGTTTTATTTTATGCCTCGATTTTATACGCACGGAGTCTATTGTACCCGTCGGAACACATTGTGCGGGAAAGTTCCATACCGACTCGGATGGAATCAAGATGCAAGCCGAAGTGAGCTATAGCATACATGAAGTCCATTCGGTTTGTTTGGCACTCAGTTTTACCTAATGCCTCGATTTCGTACGCACGTAGTTTACAGCTCCCAGTGGAAACTGCTGTGGATGAAGTTTCACTCGACTTGGTGGAGTTCAAATGCTCACCAAAGTGAGCTAAGGCGATGTGAATCCATTCGAATTGTTTATCACTTAGTTTTACTCCTTGCATCGATTTCAGACGCATGGAGTTCGCAGCTCCGTGGAACTTGTAGTGGATGAAAGTTTCACACCGACTGGACGGATTCACAGTTGCTTGCCAAACAGGGCTAGGGCGTATATGAAACCCTTTCGGTTGTTTTGCACTCTGTTTTAGTTCGTGTTTCACCTCGCACGCTGCAGTTTATAGTACCCAGCGGACCCCGTGGTGGGTGAAAGTTTCATACTGACTTGAATCGATTCAAATGCGCCAGATCGAGCTGGGTGTATGTGAAGTCCATTCAGGTTGTTTGGCATTCAGTTTCATTTCGCGCATTGATTTCCTACGCGTGGAGTTTGTAATACCCGCCGGAACCCGCAGCGGGAAACATTCACACTACCACGGGCGGACCCAAATGCAAGCCAAAGTGAAGTACGGTTTATATGAAGTCCATTCAGGTTGTTTGGCACTCATTTTTACTTCGCGCCGCGATATCATGCGCCAGAGTCTATAGCTTCCATCGAAACCGTAGGCATTTAAAGTTTCACACCGGCTCGGACGGATTCCAAATTCATGCCAAACTGAGCTAGGGCATATATGAAATCCATTCGCATTATTTCGCACTCAGTTCTATTTCGTGCCTCGATTTCACACGCATGCAATTTGAAGTACGCAGCGGACCCCGTACTGGATGAAAGTCTCGCTCTAACTTGTAAGGATTCAAAATGCACCACGCTGAGCTAGGGCATATGTGCAGTGCATTCGAAATGCACCAAGCTCAGCTCGGGCAACTTTCAAATGCACACCAAACAGAGCTAGGCTTATATGAACTCCATTCGGATTGTGTTGCACTCAGTGTCATTTCCTGCCTTGATTTCGTACGCACGGAATTTGTACCTCCCAGTGGAACTTGTAGTGGATGAAAGTTTCACGCCG
This sequence comes from Dendrocalamus sinicus, assembly GCA_036346575.1. NCBI lineage: Eukaryota > Viridiplantae > Streptophyta > Magnoliopsida > Poales > Poaceae > Dendrocalamus > Dendrocalamus sinicus. The sequence goes on from CM070649.1 coordinate 4,034,844, forward strand.
ACTCGGACGGATTCTCAATGCACGCCAAATTGGGCTTGGGCGTGTACGGAGTCCATTCGTGTCTTTTTGGCACCCGGTTTTATTTTATGCCTCGATTTTATACGCACGGAGTCTATTGTACCCGTCGGAACACATTGTGCGGGAAAGTTCCATACCGACTTGATGGAATCAAGATGCAAGTCAAGTGAGCTATAGCACACATGAAGTCCATTCGGGTTGTTTGGCACTCAGTTTTACCTAATGCCTCGATTTCGTACGCACGTAGTTTACAGCTCCCAGTGGAAACTGCTGTGGATGAAGTTTCGCTCTGACTTGGGTGGAGTCGAAATGCTCACCAAAGTGAGCTAAGGCGTATGTGAATCCATTCGAATTGTTTATCACTTAGTTTTACTCCTTGCATCGATTTCGTACGCATGGAGTTCGCAGCTCCCGGTGGAACTTGTAGTGGATGAAAGTTTCACACCGACTCGGACGGATTCACAGTGCTTGCCAAACAGGGCTAGGGCGTATATGAAACCCTTTCGGGTTGTTTTGCACTCTGTTTTAGTTCGTGTTTCACCTCGCACGCTGCAGTTTATAGTACCCAGCGGACCCCGTGGTGGGTGAAAGTTTCATACTGACTTGAATCGATTCGAAATGCGCCAGACTGAGCTGGGGTGTATGTGAAGTCCATTCAGGTTGTTTGGCATTCAGTTTCATTTCGCGCATTGATTTCCTACGCGTGGAGTTTGTAATACCCGTCGGAACCCGTTGTGCGGGAAACATTCACACTACCACGGGCGGACCCGAAATGCAAGCCAAAGTGAAGTACGGTTTATATGAAGTCCATTCAGGTTGTTCGGCACTCATTTTTACTTCGCCGCGATATCATGCGCCAGAGTCTATAGCTTCCATCGAAACCGTAGCGCATTTAAAGTTTCACACCGCTCTGACGGATTCCAAATTCATGCCAAACTGAGCTAGGCATATATGAAATCCATTCGCATTATTTCGCACTCAGTTCTATTTCGTGCCTCGATTTCACACGCATGCAATTTGAAGTACGCAGCGGACCCGTGATCGATGAAAGTCTCGCCTAACTTGTAAGGATTCAAAATGCACCACGCTGAGCTAGGGCATATGTGCAGTGCATTCAAATGCACCAAGCTCAGCTCGACAACTTTCAAATGCACACCAAACAGAGCTAGGCTTATATGAACTCCATTCGATTGTGTTGCACTCTGTCATTTCCGCCTTGATTTCAGACGCACGGAATTTGTACCTCCCAGTGGAACTTGTAGTGGATGAAAGTTTCACGCCGACTGGACGGATTCTCAATGCACGCCAAATTGGGCTTGGGCGTACGAGTCCATTCGTGTTCTTTGGCACCCGGTTTTATTTTATGCCTCGATTTTATACGCACGGAGTCTATTGTACCCGCTGAACACATTGTGCGGAAAGTTCCATACCGACTGATGGAATCAAGATGCAAGCCGGTGAGCTATAGCATACATGAAGTCCATTCGGTTGTTTGGCACTCAGTTTTACCTAATGCCTCGATTTCAGACGCACGTAGTTTACAGCTCCCCTGGAAACTGCTGTGGATGAAGTTTCGCTCGACTTGGGTGGAGTCAAATGCTCACCAAAGTGAGCTAAGGCGTATGTGAATCCATTCGAATTGTTTATCACTTAGTTTTACTCCTTGCATCGATATCGTACGCATGGAGTTCGCAGCTCCCGGTGGAAGTTGTAGTGGATGAAAGTTTCACACCGACTCTGACGGATTCACGTGCTTGCCAAACAGGGCTAGGGCGTATATGAAACCCTTTCGGTTGTTTTGCACTCTGTTTTAGTTCGTGTTTCATTTCGCACGCTGCAGTTTATAGTACCCAGCGGACCCCGTGGTGGGTGAAAGTTTCATACTGACTTGAATCGATTCGAAATGCGCCAGACTGAGCTGGGGTGTATGTGAAGTCCATTCAGGTTGTTTGGCATTCAGTTTCATTTCGCGCATTGATTTCCTACGCGCGGAGTTTGTAATACCCGCCGGAACCCGCAGCGGGAAACATTCACACTACCACGGGCGGACCCGAAATGCAAGCCAAAGTGAAGTACGGTTTATATGAAGTCCATTCAGGTTGTTCGGCACTCATTTTTACTTCGTGCCGCGATATCATGCGCCAGAGTCTATAGCTTCCATCGAAACCGTAGCGCATTTAAAGTTTCACACCGCTCGGACGGATTCCAAATTCATGCCAAACTGAGCTAGGCATATATGAAATCCATTCGCATTATTTCGCACTCAGTTCTATTTCGTGCCTCGATTTCACACGCATGCAATTTGAAGTACGCAGCGGACCCCGCATCGATGAAAGTCTCGCCTAACTTGTAAGGATTCAAAATGCACCACGCTGAGCTAGGGCATATGTGCAGTGCATTCAAATGCACCAAGCTCAGCTCGACAACTTTCAAATGCACACCAAACAGAGCTAGGCTTATATGAACTCCATTCGGATTGTGTTGCACTCTGTCATTTCCGCCTTGATTTCAGACGCACGGAATTTGTACCTCCCAGTGGAACTTGTAGTGGATGAAAGTTTCACGCCGACTCGGACGGATTCTCAATGCACGCCAAATTGGGCTTGGGCGTACGAGTCCATTCGTGTTCTTTGGCACCCGTTTTATTTTATGCCTCGATTTTATACGCACGGAGTCTATTGTACCCGCTGAACACATTGTGCGGAAAGTTCCATACCGACTGATGGAATCAAGATGCAAGTCAAGTGAGCTATAGCATACATGAAGTCCATTCGGGTTGTTTGGCACTCAGTTTTACCTAATGCCTCGATTTCGTACGCACGTAGTTTACAGCTCCCACTGGAAACTGCTGTGGATGAAGTTTCGCTCTGACTTGGGTGGAGTCGAAATGCTCACCAAAGTGAGCTAAGGCGTATGTGAATCCATTCGAATTGTTTGTCACTTAGTTTTAATCCTAGCATCGATTTCGTACGCATGGAGTTCGCAGCTCCCGGTGGAACTTGTAGTGGATGAAAGTTTCACACCGACTCGGACGGATTCACAGTGCTTGCCAAACAGGGCTAGGGCGTATATGAAACCCTTTCGGGTTGTTTTGCACTCTGTTTTAGTTCGTGTTTCACCTCGCACGCTGCAGTTTATAGTACCCAGCGGACCCCGTGGTGGGTGAAAGTTTCATACTGACTTGAATCGATTCGAAATGCGCCAGACTGAGCTGGGGTGTATGTGAAGTCCATTCAGGTTGTTTGGCATTCAGTTTCATTTCGCGCATTGATTTCCTACGCGTGGAGTTTGTAATACCCGTCGGAACCCGTTGTGCGGGAAACATTCACACTACCACGGCGGACCCGAAATGCAAGCCAAAGTGAAGTACGGTTTATATGAAGTCCATTCAGGTTGTTCGCACTCATTTTTACTTCGCGCCGCGATATCATGCGCCAGAGTCTATAGCTTCCATCGAAACCGTGAGCGCATTTAAAGTTTCACACCGGCTCGGACGGATTCCAAATTCATGCCAAACTGAGCTAGGGCATATATGAAATCCATTCGCATTATTTCGCACTCAGTTCTATTTCGTGCCTCGATTTCACACGCATGCAATTTGAAGTACGCAGCGGACCCCGTACTGGATGAAAGTCTCGCTCTAACTTGTAAGGATTCAAAATGCACCACGCTGAGCTAGGGCATATGTGCAGTGCATTCGAAATGCACCAAGCTCAGCTCGGACAACTTTCAAATGCACACCAAACAGAGCTAGGCTTATATGAACTCCATTCGGATTGTGTTGCACTCAGTGTCATTTCCTGCCTTGATTTCGTACGCACGGAATTTGTACCTCCCAGTGGAACTTGTAGTGGATGAAAGTTTCACGCCGACTCGGACGGATTCTCAATGCACGCCAAATTGGGCTTGGGCGTGTACGGAGTCCATTCGTGTTCTTTTGGCACCCGGTTTTATTTTATGCCTCGATTTTATACGCACGGAGTCTATTGTACCCGTCGGAACACATTGTGCGGGAAAGTTCCATACCGACTCGGATGGAATCAAGATGCAAGCCGAAGTGAGCTATAGCATACATGAAGTCCATTCGGGTTGTTTGGCACTCAGTTTTACCTAATGCCTCGATTTCGTACGCACGTAGTTTACAGCTCCCAGTGGAAACTGCTGTGGATGAAGTTTCGCTCTGACTTGGGTGGAGTCGAAATGCTCACCAAAGTGAGCTAAGGCGTATGTGAATCCATTCGAATTGTTTATCACTTAGTTTTATTCCTTGCATCGATTTCGTACGCATGGAGTTCGCAGCTCCCGGTGGAACTTGTAGTGGATGAAAGTTTCACACCGACTCGGACGGATTCACAGTACTTGCCAAACAGGGCTAGGGCGTATATGAAACCCTTTCGGGTTGTTTTGCACTCTGTTTTAGTTCGTGTCTCACCTCGCACGCTGCAGTTTATAGTACCCAGCGGACCCCGTGGTGGATGAAAGTTTCATACTGACTTGAATCGATTCAAATGCGCCAGATCGAGCTGGGGTGTATGTGAAGTCCATTCAGGTTGTTTGGCATTCAGTTTCATTTCGCGCATTGATTTCCTACGCGCGGAGTTTGTAATACCCGCCGGAACCCGCAGCGGGAAACATTCACACTACCACGGGCGGACCCAAATGCAAGCCAAAGTGAAGTACGGTTTATATGAAGTCCATTCAGGTTGTTTGGCACTCATTTTTACTTCGCCGCGATATCATGCGCCAGAGTCTATAGCTTCCATCGAAACCGTAGCGCATTTAAAGTTTCACACCGCTCTGACGGATTCCAAATTCATGCCAAACTGAGCTAGGCATATATGAAATCCATTCGCATTATTTCGCACTCAGTTCTATTTCGTGCCTCGATTTCACACGCATGCAATTTGAAGTACGCAGCGGACCCCGCATCGATGAAAGTCTCGCCTAACTTGTAAGGATTCAAAATGCACCACGCTGAGCTAGGGCATATGTGCAGTGCATTCAAATGCACCAAGCTCAGCTCGACAACTTTCAAATGCACACCAAACAGAGCTAGGCTTATATGAACTCCATTCGGATTGTGTTGCACTCAGTGTCATTTCCTCGCCTTGATTTCAGACGCACGGAATTTGTACCTCCCAGTCGAACTTGTAGTGGATTAAAGTTTCACGCCGACTGGACGGATTCTCAATGCACGCCAAATTGGGCTTGGGCGCACGAGTCCATTCGTGTTCTTTTGGCACCCAGTTTTATTTTATGCCTCGATTTTATACGCACGGAGTCTATTGTACCCGCCGGAACACATTGTGCGGAAAGTTCCATACCGACTGATGGAATCAAGATGCAAGTCAAGTGAGCTATAGCATACATGAAGTCCATTCGGTTGTTTGGCACTCAGTTTTACCTAATGCCTCGATTTCAGACGCACGTAGTTTACAGCTCCCCTGGAAACTGCAGTGGATGAAGTTTCACTGACTTGATGGATTCAAATGCTCACCAAAGTGAGCTAAGGCGATGTGAATCCATTCGAATTGTTTATCACTTAGTTTTGTTTTGATGATTCCGGCTGGCTCGGATAGAATTTGAAGATGTGGTTGGATCCATTGGAAAGTAGACTTGATAAGCTTTCCATGCAGTATAAGAACGTTCCAAACGGAGTCCGTATGAGGAAGTTATGTCCGTTTAAACTTGCACCATTGCAGCAGTCTGAATCCGATTCCAGTACGTGACCAATGTGGACTCTTTTGACGATTGCGACCGGCTCGGATAGAATTGGAAGATGAGGTTGGATCCATTGGAAAGTAGACTACATAAGCTTTCCATGAAGTACAAGAACGTCCCAAACGGAGTCCGTATGAGGAAGTTATGCCCGTTTGAACTTGGTACCATCTCAGCAGTCCGAGTCTGATTCCAAAACGTGTCCAACTCGAATTCGTGCTTGACTTGGTCCCAAAGTGACGTGGTGACCTCCATTATTCCTTCCATGCATGTCCAGGACTCCATGTCCCTTTCCTTCATCCTTTCCCAAGTTCCTAAGCACAATTAAATCACTTGCATTAGGTAGCGGTCTATTCTTACTAACATATGAAGGCCGAAGAAACGAATTCACCTTTAGTTCAATCTTGATATTGGGCGCTATTGTCGTATGTGTTTGTGGCGTGGTCACATCATCCTCCCCTTCTTGATTGAAAACCGTCCTCGGTTTTAGCATATGTGTAGCCTCACATACTGCATGATCTTCATCATAAATGTCGGTACATAATAACAAACGCAACAAACTCTCATTATGCAATATCAGAAGTTCTTTGTCAAACAAAGTGAAACCTCTCTGAAACGAGCTCACCTTATAATTTAAGCGATGCGTAGGAACTCTTGTAATTAGGACAACAAGCATAGCAAATATGGTTGTATCCATAGGGGTCATGTCCTCATCATCCTCCCCTTCTTGAAAACAAAGCCGTCCTCGGCTTTTGATAAACTGAAAGTATGGTAACAAAGAAGCCAAGGTGTATGCATGGTATATGTATATGTCATCCGTTTTAACGGTTCTTCGTTATTGCACAATTAATGCTATAACACAGCAGGAATCATAAAAGCTCATTGTATTATTAACCCAAAAGTAATCATATATGTCAATGACCAAATTAAAATTTCTCACACAGCAATTATTGCAACTAGATTTGCAAATGTAAGTGAAGCATTTATGCAATTGAAATATCTGAAGTTGTAAACTTGAAGTGGTGGCACATATGGGCAAAGCTACAACTTTTGGAATTAAGCATAGTTCATCCATATAATCATATCCCAATGGAGCAATAGCAAATTTATCCAGCAAGGGTGAAGAGATTTGTGTGTTCTTACATAATTCATCATCTTTATTCAGATTGTCCATACTAGATGATGCAAAAGAGATGAACACATAGGCATTGGATGCATACTAAATTTTACTTCCTCTCATATTGAACAAGATTCAACACACAAGAATTGTTGTCTAAAACAGCAAGCTTCAATTCATCCATGTGATCACAAGTTATGCATATTCGATATACAAAAATTGATTGTCTACACCATAATCTCCAATCAAATTAAACTTATACCCAGGTGTAGGCGCTAAACAAAAATTTCGAACATGCAAGTTCAGAAACTTTCTCCATAGCACAATCCAAACTAACGGCCTCATTAAGCATGATATAGCACAATGCATCAGCAGGAGATATTTTATCAAATACTTCCTTATGTGTAATTAATTCGACATGTGCAAAATTATGAGCATTTAGATCAGCACATGGTCTGCTCAAGTCAACACAAGGAATATCAAAAGATTGCACTACAGCAGGTATATACTCACAAGGTTGATCTATGTCTTGTTGTAGCACCAAATCAGTACCTTTGTCATTATCGTCCTCATCAGATAGTGTAGGTACCTCAAACTTCTCTAATGGCATAAGATGCACCAGATCATCCTTCACCTCTTCAAGTATCTCGGTGGTATCTGTAGATGGAGTAGGAACCAAAACAATATCAACATTTTCAATTACCTCAGATTCCACCTCGCTTGTGACCGTGGGTGCTGGAGGTACAAAACGATGTCGCAATTTCTTTTTCATCTCCTCCCATGTGTATATATAGTGGAACTCGAGATTCGACCACCAATGTTGAACATCACCAATCAGCGCCGTCCTTGCCATGCTCATTTTCTCATAAGGATCAAGATCTTGTCTTTCAAAGTAGCTATCCATCATAGTAACCCACAAGAAGTAGTCCGACGACGTACTCTCAGCGGTGAGTGGCAAGATATATACCGGTAATTGTTTCCCTTCAAGTTCAAATCTGCCCGCGATGACATCATAATCTACCAATTTTCTCAAGCCTGTCATTGTTAGTAGAAAACAAGGAAACAAATCACAAGTAAATGTTCCTATCAACTACTAGGATATGGAGGCTCAAATCAAGTCACGCATCTCTCAAGCTCTTACCAAATTCTTACAAGTTCTTACCAAAACAAACAGGTGGTGCAACCGGTGGCTGGTTCGTGATAAATCTGACTCAAGTGATGAGTAAAGCGATTGCAAGGTACAGCGAGACCTGTTCGGTTAGTAGAAAAGTGGAGCTTGGATAGGCTATGTATTTTGTAGCAAAGGAAAGCAATCAATTAATTTCAGAAATTACACAGAATTGAATTATAGTTCGTATCTAGCACTTAGCCTATGTTGCTGATCAACCAAAGATGGAAGAAGGCTAAAATTAGTGTATGGCAATGTATGGGAGTGGTAAATACAAGATAATTCAATTGAATGCAATCTGGAATTGAAGGGCACAAGGACCCAAAACTTGGAAACTGAAGATTTCTGTCCACTGGACAGCAAGTCGGTATTTCGTCCGTAACTTTTTGTCAGTTGCCTTTTTTTCAATGATTCTTTTTTTCTCCGTTTCCTCACGGCTTTTTCTACAACGTTTGTTTTGGAGCCAAGTTCTGGAAACTGACCGAAAAATTCGCACAAAATTCACAAGTGCCGGCTGTTGCAGATTCAATCTGGATTTTTAGGTGAACTTGCACCGCAGATATCTTTTAACTGCCCTAATGGAATGAAGCTAAATTTTAGGGGCAGTTATATAAGGAAGTTATGGATCTAGTGGCGGTGTTCTCACTCAAAAAAAATATCGGAAACAAAAGATATGGCGTTTTTGGTGGCGGCTGCACAAGAGAGAGTCTTCTGGCCGAAATTGAAAATTAGGGTTTGATGTGTTTTTTTTATGGTTTTGGACGTGGGGATTTTTTTGGGAGTTTTATGGAACCAAATATATGACCAGCAACAAGACAATGCTAAGACGGACACAAACTCAATTTAGCAAACCAAAACTAATAGATTGAAAGGCGCAACAGGGTTTGGACAACGGAATTAACTCTTTTGTGGGGCAATTTTTTCTGGACTATAGGAAATAAAAACCAATCTACTAACTAGGGATACAAGAAATTCCTACCGTCAACTGAAGCTCTGATACACACAACACTCCTCCACTTGACATTCAAGGACCAATCACTAGAGCTCGCGCCCGACAATTGAATTTACAGGTGAGCTTGTTCCTAAGTACTTCTTTTTGTTCATTTGAGAATAGATTGCTACCTAATGATTTAATTATGATTAGGAACCATGGAGAGGACCTGGAAGTACTTGGAGAAGGGCTACGGGCGCACAAGTCCAGCAAGGGCGGTCGAATCAAGTTGGAGGCCCAACTGCCGACTTCGAATCCAACCGGAGTCCAGAACCAGGCCGCACTAAAACGGACGCCCAGATCGCATCCGGACTTCGTTTTGGACGTTCTACATATGTATGGAAAGCTAAGAAGAAGACCTTTCAATGGATCTGATCCCATGTCAAAATTCCTTTTGAGTCAATGGAATCATCGAAACAAGTGAATGTTCAGGATCTGTCAGGTGCTGCGCCACTGCCTTTGGGCCGCTCGCTTTGTATCGTGTTGGAGCCTATTAGGCGCATCCAGGGTTTTGCATGCCCTCACCCTTTATATCCAGCCGCCACCCCCACCATTAGGGTTGGGTTTTGCTTAGATTAATTATGTCTTTGAACAGTATTGCCGCTCATCGGTTTGTGAGACCCCAACTTTTGAGTGCTAAATCAATACATCTGCAATTCAGTTGTGTTCTTCCTTGTTCTTGCTTATGTTCTTCGATTCGCGAGGCAAGGATTTGCCTTCTTGGCGAGGTCAACCGCCGCGCACGTTGATAACCTGAGGAGACGTGGTGCTGCGATTGCGGGTTCGAACGTGTCGCTCGAAGCCGGATCGATTTGTGTCACGCCGCACCAAATCGAACATATCCGAACTGTTGGAAGATCGGGACCCGCCCCCATCAAGTGGTAATCAGAGCTTCAGGTGTTCCTTCAGGTTCGTGTTACCCTCCTTTGTGGTTTTCGGTTTCATCCTAGAGTCCATGAAAAAACCCTACAAAAAAATTGTAGTCATAGGTTGGTTCCTGTCCTAGATCTCGTTTAGCCTTTGCACAATTTGATTCCAGAGTCCGTAGTGTTGAGTTCGTGTCCTTAGTCGAGTTGTGTTGCTGGTTTAGATTGTGTTTTATTTCGGGTTGTCTTGCTTCCGCTTCATCCCATACAAACCCTAGTCGCCATCCATCGCGAATTCAACCCTCTGCTTTTGTTTTCCCACCCATATCCCACCCTCTGCTTGAGTCATCCTTCGCCTCGTGATCACACAGCATCATCCCCACCTTTCCCGAGCTTCCGCCACCAATTTCCACCAATTCCCTCCACCCGATATCGCTTTTGGCCTCCACAGAACCATAACTCTGAGGCCCATCTTCAAACGGCCATAACTTTCGTGATAGACTCAAATCAGGCGATTTTTTTTGAAATTGGGTGAAATTAAATTTTGCATCCGAAACCGACCTGACTCAGTCGGGTTTCGGCGAATTTATTTTGCCCAAATTCGGCCTGGAAAGTGCAGTACTCGAGCTCCGAACTTTCATCACCAAATTTACAGCACATTCATCATTTTCTGTAGGCCACACCTTACATTAGATTGAGGTGAAACTTTGTGTGGTTCCTATTTCTGTGCTCTGCTTTGTGAAAAAAATAACAGAAAAAAGAAACAAAAAAGAAAAAATTTCGGCACCTGGTTTTGCCTGAGAGCAAAGGCACCTGAGTTCCGTGCCTAAAAAAGAAAAAAAGAAAAAAAGAGCACAGTTTTAGGTGACAGATATTGTTTTGTGCTGTCTTTGCCTGGCCACCTTTGTTGCTGTCTTTGCTTTTCTATTCTGGTCTTAACTCCTTGTTCATCATATCATACCTGATATAGGACACATTTAGACCAGCAACTAGGACCAGTGCTTTGGGCATTTATTCAGCATTCCTATCTGTTATTGATTTGTGTTCCACTGATATATTTGGCCTTCCAAGCTCCATATATCTACTGGATAGCACAGTTTTGACCCTTGCAATCATACCCACGCCGATATGGTATCACGAACTAGCCACCGGTTGTACCACCCACGCTTGGTAAGAACACTTATAAGAGCTTGGTAAGCCACTTCCTTATGCAGTTCCCGTGCCTCTTCATTTGTAGTTGATAGGATAATCCTTTGTTTTCCCCGTGTTTCCACTCAACCATGGTAGGAGACAAAGGAGACGCAGACACCGGCCGATTTCAACGAGTGTGTTAGTCGCTGTCATCTACAAGCTGCGCTGACAAACAAAATGCTTCAATCACCGATCTTGGCGCGAATGGACACCATCGCCGCCGCCATTGCCAAGTTGAACACCACGGATGGCATTGAGCGGTGGAGCGGCGTTGGTTGACCTCACCGGTCGGATGGACACATTGGAGGCACGCCGCCAATTGCCAATGATGGCCATCGCCCCGATGATGACACAGGCAGGCGATGGATGGCAACATTGATCTCATGGTGACACAAGATGCACGACCACGCCGGCGCTTTCAAAAACCGACAGGTATGGGAGGTAATAACTAGAACCGCCATGGTAACGACGACTCTTTTGCTAAAGTCAAGTTTACCATTCCATCTTTTGCTGGTCTTTATGATGCTGATATATATCTTGATTGGGAGATGACGGTAGAGCAGAAATTTAATTCTCACTTGGTTCCCGAACAACATAGAGTTAGACAAGCTACTAGTGAGTTTAAGGACTTTGCTATTATCCGGTGGAATGAACTAAGTAACATGCGCTACAACCTGATACATGGGAGCGGTTAAAAGAAGATATGCGTAATCGCTTTGTTCCTCCCACATATAAACTTGATTTGAGAAAAAAATTGCAGCGCTTAGAACAAGGTGATCGCCTGCTCAGACTATTATGCTGAGCTTCAAAGGGTATGATGCGCTGTGGGGTTGTTGAGGACACGGAGGATAAGATTTGTCGCTTCTATGGGGGTTACGACGTGAAATTCAGGACATTGTTGATTATAAAGAATTTACTATCACAACCGCTTGTTCCAGCTGCTATGCTTGCAGAAAAGAATTGCAGGACGCAAGGAATCAGCTGCAAGCACCGATGACCCTTCTACACGCCGCACGCACTACATCGACGGACTACCTAAGTCTTCTTCGAAGCTTTCGTTCTTCTCCACCACCCGGAACAAGATTGCAGCAGCGCCACCGGCCACCTTCCACGACACGCTTGGTGATGCTACAAAAATTCTTTGCAGGTTCCAGCCAAGAGTTCTTCTTCCGTGGCTTCAACGGCCGCCTCCGACATCTGCAGTGCCACCGCTGCCATGGGCTTGGTCATGTGCGTAAGAATTGCTCCTAGCCAACGGGCATACATCGCCACGAAGATGGAGGCTACATCAGCACTTCAGATGTCGAGGAGGATTGTTGTGGCTACACTGCAATAGAGAGAGAGATGGTAGGAGAGTGATGAAGATAAGTGTAATGGCCTGCCTCTCCCCATGGCTTATTCTCATATATATACACATGAGGAGTGCTTTTATAGTTATACCTTACATCCGGTTATCCCATCTGGGGCAGCTTATGCATTACACATGGCCTATTCTCGGGCCTTATAATTTCCTACCAGCCTGCTGGTTTAGGTGGGGCCACCTCACGACAGAGCCTCATGGTGAAGGGCTTCACAGGCCGGCCATGTCGCCGAGTCCTTGGCCCTCCGCCCTCGCGTTCGTGAATTTCCAAGCTCGCGCCGGGAGAGCCGGTTTGGGATGGTGGTAGCGAGGCCGGCGCCGAGCAAGCAAGCGCGCACCGCCCCTACCTTCTAACGGGTGGCGCGAGCCGGGCGCTAATCGTCAGACGCGCGCTTCTGCCCCTACCCGAACGGGTGGCAGCGAGCCGGGCGCCGGCAGACGCGCGCGCTTCGCCTCACCTAACGTGGCGGCGGCGGAGCTAGCGCCGGCAGACGCGCCGCCCGCCCGCCTCACCTCGAATGGGTGGCAGCCGAGCCGGGCGCCGGCAGACACGCCGCGCTTCCGCCCCTACCGAACGGGTGGCAGCGGCGGGGCGCCTCGGGTAGACGCCGCCGCTTCCGCCCCTACCTTCGAACGTGGTGGCGCTGAGCCGGGCGCCGAGTCGGCGAGACGCGCCACTCGCGCCTACCCTTCGAGCGGTGGTCGTGAGGCGGGCGCGCTACAGTAGTAGACGCGCCGCCTCCGCCCCCTACCTCGAACGCAGTGGCGCGAAGCCGGGCGCCAGTCGGCGCAGACGCCGCGCACTCCGCCCCTCACCGAACGGGTGGCAGCCGCGCCGCACCTCGGCGCAGACGCCGTGCGCTACTACCCTACCCTTCGAACGTGGTGGCAGCGGAGCTGGCGCCGAGTCGGCGTAGACGCGCCGCCTCCGCCCCTACCCTTCGAGCGGTGGCGCGCGAGGCCTGGCGCTTGCGCGGCGACGCGCCGCCCGGGGCTGCCGTGACCTTGCAGCCTGGTAGTGCGCTTTAATGGCGGTAAGGAATCACGCCGACACCCGCCCGCAGAGGTCAGCCGCCGCCGCTGTACCGCCATGCCGCAGGGGCACGCATGGCGCACTCACGCATCGTGGCGCGCCGGATGTGAGCGTTGCGCGATCGCGCCGTCACGCCATCCCCGCAGTAGTTGGACGCGTGTTGAGGATGGGGCGCTAGCGCCGCTTGGCCACCTACCGCATGGCCTCTAGGTCCCGACGGTTCTTCTTTCCAAATCTTCGACAGCCAATCGGGCCGAATTTGATCCGCTTGTGCGTTGAGCCACAAAGCGAAGTGCCTTTATAAGGTGCAAGTGTTGAGGTGGAGGCACCTTTCTTGCTTTGCTTTTTGATCCGTGACGGCGGACCGAGCTGGTCCTGCCGCGAAGAATCGCCGCGCCATCACAGCGTAACGCCGACGCAGCCCCCCGCCGCCAACGAGGGGTCAATACGCTGTTGCGGGCCTTGCCACGGATTACGGCGTACGGCGGCCGCGCGCCGAGAAGACCTTCTCCTCGACCGCCGAGGCGCCCGCGCCTCGGGTGGTTGAACCGCGCCACCACCTACCGTGACGAGGGGCGCAGGAGGTAGGTGTGAATCCTTTTCACTTCGACTTCGACTGAGACTTCTCCGATCGGCTCGCCATTCTCGCTAACATCGCGACGACGACGCCTCCGTGACGTGGCGGCGATCGAGCAATGGAGGTATGCGCCGGGTCGGAGCTCTCGCGCAGATGCCCCGCTGGTGTCCGGGCCGCCGCCGACGTGGTCGCGGCCACGATAAATCCCGTGCGCGTTGGGGCTGGGCTCGCCGCCGACTTCCTCGCCGCCGAGATATTTTGCGACTCACCGCCGCCGCAGAGCGCGTCCACAACGGCCTCAACCAAGAGGTGCCGCTGCCCCGCTGGGACTCCCTAGCGCCGCGCCGCAGCTCCCTCCGAGATGAGAGTGCGCATGTGCGCCAGCGTAAGGTACCGCCGATGCCTCGCTGATTTGTTGTTTCGCCAGACGCTGCCCTCACCTCCCGGCCTCTTGACGCAGTTCGTGTTCGGGAGCGAGGCCTCGGAAGCGCAGCCCGCTAAGCAAACATCGCTCGACCGCTGGCGATGGAGACGCCGCGCGCGGAGGACGCCCGTGGCCGCACAACCGCGCCACGGAAGCTCTGAGCCGCCGCGCCGGGAGCGCGCCGCCAGGCAGCAAAGGCCGCCCTAGAAGGGGGAGAACGCCACGGGCGGAGTTCGCACGAGAACCGCCTTGTCTTGGAAAATGCATCTCGCGCGGCATGGCGGCCATGGAGTCTCCAACCGGTGCCTCCGAGATCTGCGGCGCCCGAGTGCCGACACTACGCACGTGCCGAGGCCTCGTGCGAGACGCCGCTGATCGAGAGGGGCCGGCGTTGCTCTTCGTGGGCGCTGTAACCTTTGGCGAGCACCGCAGTCCATGTTGGTGCGTGGTTCGCCGCCGCCTTCATACTCGTGGGTGTAGGCATACCCATGAGCTAGCGAATCTCAACTCGATCCTCCCGACCGACCTGCAGGTTGCGTCGGACGCCATCCGCTCCATCGGGCCCTACCGCAGTAACTTCCATCAACGTATCCGGGGCCGCGCTTCGAAGGTGCAGCCGAGGGTCGCCTGCAGCGACGACGCATGGGGAGGGGACCCCTCCGGGCTTGAAGGGGTCCTTCACGCCGACGGCGCGATCTCCGCTCGCTCCGCACCGCCGCCAAGGCCGAGCGCGTTGGGCGGGTGGAGCAGGGGATGGTGTACTCGTGCCGACGCTTGTAACCATGTAACCCTTTGCTTTTATAATGGAACCAAGTAGTACTTTATGCTTTGCGCGCCCTCGCCGAACGCGGAGGGCAGGTCTGCGATCTCATTTATACTCGCGGAGCGGCGCGCGCGAGGAAGTAACCTCGCCGCTACGACTTCCTTTATAGTCCGAGACTCGCGGCGGAGCCAGGCTCGACGCCACGCCTTATTTAAAGTCCGTGGACTAGTGCGCGGCAGAGTCGGGCTCGACGCCACGCCTTATTTATAGTCCACCGACTTTCGCGCGCGAGGCGGACCTCGACGCCACGCCTTATTTAAAGTCCGTGGATCGCGCGCTGGTATGAGCTGGGCTCGACGCTATGTTCTTATTTATAGTCCGCAGACCGCGCGGCGAGGCGACCGACGCCACGCCTTATTTAAAGTCCGTGATCCGCATGCATGCGAGCCAGACTCGACACTCACGCCTTATTTATAGTCCGCTGACTTCGCAAGGCGGAGGGCGACTCGACGCCACGCCTTATTTATAGTCCGCACTTTCGCGCGCGGAGGTGGACCTCGACACCACGCCTTATTTAAAGTCCGTGGACTGCGCGCGGCGGAGCTAGGCTCGACGCCACGCCTTATTTATACTACCAGAGTGCGCGCGAGGCGCCCCCCGCTGCGGCTTATTTATACTCGTAGAGTGCGTGCGGAGCTAGGCTCGACGCCACGCCTTATTTATACACCCGCAGAGCGCGCGGCGAGCTAGGCTCGACGCCACGCCTTATTTAAAGTCCGCGGACTCGCGCGTGCGAGCTAGGCTCGACGCCACGCCTTATTTATAGTCCGCAGACCCGCGGCGGAGGCGACCGCGCCACGCCGCCTTATTTAAAGTCCGCGGACTGCGCGCGCGGAGTTAGGCTCGACGCTACGCCTTATTTATAGTCCGCAGACTCGCGCGGAGGCGGACCTCGAGGCTACGCCTTTACTTAAAGTCCGTGGATCGCGCGCGGCGGAGCCAGGCTCGACGCCACGCCTTATTTATAGTCCGCACTCGCCGCAGGCGAGGCGACTCGACGCTATGTCTTATTTAAAGTCCGTGGACTGCGCGACGAGACGAGCCAGGCTCGACGCCACGCCTTATTTATACTCCGTGAGTGCGCGCGAGGAGTCCTCACGCTGCTTTATTTAAAGTCCGTGGACTTTGTTCTGCCTACCGCATGACATGGGGATGCTCGGGAACAAATGACCTTTATTGAACTCCCGCTTATGCCGGCGAGCAACGTGATAACAAAGGGCTGGTCTCTCACGCCGTTGTCCCGCTTCCCAGGCGTGAGTACCGCCGCAACTCCGCCCGCTGCTCCATGTATGCCGGGAGGCTTGTCCTCGAAAGGCCGCGAGGCAAGACGCCTTCGGCAATGCCTCCGCTCAGATGTATAAGCCTTCCCACTTGACTCCAGCTTGCCAATCGGCTCTCCGCCGAGCGCCACTGAGGACGAGATCCCTGTGCTTGAACCCCGCCGCATATAGAGCGCGGTCCCGCAGACACGTTGACACGCCGCGCATACTTCTCGACATGGTGGGTCGCGCCGCTCGCGGTCCCGCCGAGGAGGTCCAAGGACACACGGCGCCCGCCTCGGGTGCTTGATCGAGGACCCTCCGCGAGCCGGCCTTGATTTCGCGGCCACCGCGCCATCACCAAAAGGATCTTGAACGGGCGTGAATCCGCCGCGCGCTATCACAGCGGTTACCAAAGAGCGCTGTGAAGCTCGCTGGCCATTTGCCCTTCGGCAATCCAACCAGCGCTTTTTGATGGCGGCAGAGATGGCGCCGATTCGCCGCTCGACCGCCAGTTGGGATCGGGATGCCCACCGAGGCGAATCGGAGGGTGATGCCCATGCGTCACACAATCTTTG